>CM035164.1:3984664-4584664 GCA_020205615.1 Panax quinquefolius | reverse complement strand
TATATTCTTTGTTGTTTCAATAATTGTCATTACACGGTATTTTCCATTATCGAGACAATAATTCATATTATCTCGAATAATAATATTAGAAAACATTATTAGCATATGTCTAGAAAGTTACATCTAAGGAGAGGTTTGGTCACCTAATTGCATGCCATGAGGAGAGATCCTTATTGGAAAGCCCTCTCTTCACGGAGAACTGCTGGTTGTCGATATTGTGATCCCAGAATATTATTTGTGAATAATTAATTATTGATTCATATGATGAGGAAAATATTGATTTTATATGGATATAGATGGAGAAAAATTTTAAAATGACAATTGTTGAAAATTAATATTTTATCTTTTTCGATAAAATAATTCATTTAAATATATTATTTTAATAATATATTGATGGTGATATTTTTACAATAAATTCATGGGTTATAAATAGATGAAATTGGAAGAGAAGATAGAATTGGAATCATTTAATAATTGTAAATATTTTAATGTATATATATATATATATATATATGCGTATTTGTGTGTGTGTGTGGAAGAAGTGGTGGGGGTAAGAGAAGAAAGTGGGGGAAGAGAGAGTTAGTGGAGAATTATGGGAAAGGAAGAAAGAGAAAGGGAAGAGAAGGAAATTAGAAAACTTATCCGTATGTTGATTTTGGTCATTTTTCGTTTGGAATTTGGAAAATATTTCTTCTGTAAAGTTGTAGAGAATTCGATTTCAGGCAGAATGGACATAAAATTCGTATTTTTCTGATAACCGGTCTATTTTCTATGAATTACTGAAGTTTCGGAAAATAAAAAGATTTTTATTAAATTTATGGGTGGGACCCACTTTGGTTGGTGTTGATTACACATGTGGGTCGCTATTTTTTTTCCAAGATGGCTAGCATGCTTTGAATCATTGTGGTGTCACGTAGAAGAATTGGTAAGAAATAATAATATTTTATTATTTAGTCTCCTTTTGGCGTTTCTAAGCATTTTCCTATAAATAAAGCGCTTAGGTTAGAATTGAAAATCACACCGTAAACAAGTTTTCTTTCTCTCTCTAGATTATTGAGCGTATTTTTTGAGTATTTTGATATTTTGAGAGTTCTTTATTCAAATCTGCAAGTTTTTATCGTACTTATATCCCAAATTCAATCAAAATACGGTTATTTTGAGGTAAGGGATGTTATTTTCTTCTCAAATGATATTATTTCTTCAATATCATTATCTTTGAAATATTGGTTGGAACTTTTATCAAATTTGGAACTTTTTTTCATGTCGGGGTTCTTATTCATGAGTTCTTATTCACGAGTTACTATTCATGAGTTACTATTCACGAGTTCTTATTCACGAGTACTATTCATGAAGCGTGAAGATGTTTTTTGTGGAATTTCTATCTTTTGGTGTCGAGTTACTATTCACGTATCGACGACTTATTCACGATATCTGACACTATTCACGTGTACTAAGACTATTCACCAAAAAATAAAATTTCTTCTTTTTGTCCAAAATATCTATTCTAGATACTAGCTTTGATTGTATCCATGTTTTGATCATTCTTGAATTTTACACCACTGTGATTATTTTTGAGGTATTTTTGGACGTGGATAAAATAAAGTACGAATCCTTAATCCTTAATCATTGTTATTTTGTTTCATTTGGATTCGTTTCGCTTAAAAAAAAAAAATATTTTTCATCATCCTCGGTCTTAAATGATGATATTATTGAATATCTTTGGCATGTAGTGCAAAAAGATGAATGATTTCTGAAGAATATCTTTGGCTGTAGTGCAAAGATGAGCAGTGTTGAGATGAACATGGTAGAGTGATGAATATCTTTGGCACAGAGTGCAAAGATGAATATTTGATTCCGGATGTATATTGATTGATGTTACAGGGGATAAAAGATAGACGATGAACTTTTAAATTCATACATAGAAGATAGTAGTTTGCATTCTCTACTTAACTCTTCTAATGAATTATTATTTCATTGCGAATATTGATTTAAAATTTGTTGTCTATTGTATTCTATTAAATTTTTCCTGTTGAAGACTAACGATAATTTGTTGTATATTATCTTAGTCATAATATTCTTTCTTGAGCTAGTTGAGCTCACCCTTTTCCTTTTTGTTCCATTTTTCTCGTGGAGGCGAGAATATAAGCGATGCAAGTCGGGTATGGAATAAAGGTTTTAGAAAGGATTGTTTAGTAGTCCTCACCATTTTGTAAAATAATGTATCAATAAATGTGATGAGGATTATTTGAGTATAGATATTATCTAGAAGATAATATTTGTATTTAAACTCACGCTTTCTTGTTGTAATAATAAAGTTGTAGTTGTTTTACGTACCACGTATTGACAACTCGAGAATGGGTGATGTATACCTATTTTGGGGCGTCATGAGATATAATTGCTTTAAGAAAGCGAAATAAGGTTAAAAAGGTATGGATTAAAAAGAGTGACTTACTTGCTTTACTAAAATAAATGGACCCAAACAGATATGGGTACCAAAAGATGAACTATCTTTTCTTGGCAGTATGTTTAAAGCAAGGTTCCATCTCAAAATGGATTCTTGATAATGGATGCTTCTCGTCACATGACGGTGATAAATCAAAGTTCATGGAACTAGACATCAAGAAAAAGAATGGAACGGTCACGTTTGGAGATAATCGAACTTGCGAAATTATAGGAAAAGTTAAAATTGGAAATGGCAAGGTAAGTATAAATAATGTTCACCTTGTTAACGGACTTGAATTTAATCTTATTAGTATTAGTCAATTAATGGATAATGACCATCAAGTTAGTTTTGATAAAGAAAAATGCACTATTTCTCATGGTACTAACAATATCACTTTAGTTGCACAAAGAGAAGGAAATATATATACTATTGACTTTGAGCAACAGGATGAAGAATTATGTCTAGCATCTGTACAAGATGAGGCTAACTTGTGGCACAAGAGGATGGGACATGTTCACATGGACTTAATCAAGAAATTTGTTAGGTTTTGTGAAAATCAAAGTAGCAATCAAATTGAAAAAACATGGGTATTATTCTAAGCGAGCGAAATAAAATCGATTTTAAAATTTTTTTCAAACTCAAACCAATTACGGATCATCCTTTATGCATATTATTAATTAAGCGAAGAATAAGAAATTATGAAATCATACCCTTGTAAAAAATTTTTCGAGCTTCCTCGTGCGAGTTCACCTCCTACTTCTCCTCTTCTCTCATGATCTCCTTGAATCTCGGGTAGATTCCTTCCTTTGATCGATGTAAGCCACCCAGTGTATGGCCTCTATGGTGATCCACCAAGAAGAAGAATTTTTCAAGAAGAAGGGTATTGGCTCAAACCCTAGTTTTTCTATCTGTATAGAAAAAGGGCGTACTCTCTCGATCTAGGAATTACGTATATTAGATATCGATATAAGACTCCTCTTATAAAGATATCATGTAACCTATTTTAATTAAAATAAGGTATTATTTATTTAATTAAACTCTTTTAATTAAATGGGCTCCCTAATCTATTAGGGTAATTAATTAAACTCCTTTAACTAATTTTCTTTCTAAATCCAATTAGGAATAAATGAGAATACTTATATTAAATTAATTCCTAAACCTTTTAGAAATTAAAATAATAATAATTGTAATAATATTAATAAGACTCCTCTTATTAATTTATATTTAATATTTCTAAAATATTAAATAATAAATATTAAGCTATTTAATTTATTCTATCACCATAGATTAAATTAAATATACTTAACATATTATTACAATTATGCCATTAACTTCTTAAATAATTATTCTTCCTTTTATGGTGTGACCCTTTAGGTTCTCCATATTAAGCCGGTTGTGAATAAATCAATTAGAACAATTCTAATCTCATTTAAATAAATAAATTAAACAAATAATTTATTTAAATAAATAATATTTATTCTCTGATAGGATAAGCCTCCTAGCGATCAACGCGACTTTCCGGATAATATAGATTTCAACATTAATCATAAAAGAACCTTTGAGTAAATAGTTCTGAAATCTGATTCAATCCTTCCACCATCTGATGTCCCGATTAAATATAAGACATGGAATTCTTGTCGAGTCTTATTTTATTTAATTATATGTATTTCGATTCCTAAATGAACAACTCCTAATGAATGCAAATTAGAAACTACTTTCTAATTTCATTCCACCTTAACCAAGATTCACAGGTTGTCATTTATCGAATCACATAGGACATTTCTCCTTTTTAGAAGTGGTAGATTCTTTATTGATCATTCATTATCTTCATATATAACTTATTACACCCAAGCATACCCTTTGATATACTCTAAGAGTCTTAAGGAATAAGTCAAAGTGTAATTCATTATATATAAGATCTATGATGATCTCAAGTCTGAGATCATTTGTACTTACTATCACTCTGAGAATTCCTATTGACGGTAAGTAAAAACTCCATTAGGTATTCCTTAGCGAGTCACGTTTCGGTGAACTTATTCTCTAATAAGCACCTACATACTTGCTTTAGTGTCTCCACACAAATGATCATGAGATCAATCATCCTCATCCGATGAGAGCGAACAACGTATGTACCAATCTATCAGGATTCATTAATCCCCTTTTTAGTAATCCATTGATTGGGAACATTTTAGTTTTAAGCTTTCTAAGAATTTAGATCTCATTAGAATGATCTCATCATTATTCTAAAAGCGTTACTTAAAACTATGGGTTTATCACATATTATTAAAAAGCGACACCATGTAGATAATAAATGCCTTTAATAAATAATTCTTTTATTAATAAATAAATAAGATTGATTACACGATATATGCTTTATCATCATACATGATTGGCTTGTATGCATAATACTTTCAATCTCCCACTTGCACTAAAGCGATCGTAGTGGTATCTCATACCCATCTTCTCTAAAGTGATGATCAAAGCTATTTTGTTGTGTTAGCGCTTTAGTAAATGGATCTGCAATATTGTCTTGAGAGTCCACACGCTCGGTGGCGTCTCTCTTTCAATGATCTCTCGATCAAATGAAATCGCCCATGACACGTGTTTGGATTTACGATGAGACACAGGTTCCTTAACTTGCACTTAGCGGCTCCGGTGTTGTCCGCGAGAATAAAACCTTTGGTCCTTTAATGCTAGAAACCACACCAAGTTCGGTAATGAACTTCTTCATCAAACGACTTCCTTTGCGACTTCACTTGCGGCTATGTACTACTGCCTCTGTCATCTTTGAATCGACAAGCTTTTTTCTTTGCTTGGAACTTTTCGACTCAACTGCGCCACCGTTTAAGGTAAACACATACCAAAAGCAGTTCTTTGTCATCTTGGTGCATTTGAAAACTTGAGTCATGAAGCCCTCTGGTTTTATTCGGACCCAAGTGAAACAAAAAATACATCCTTAGTTCTTCTTAAGTACTTTAGGATATTTTTCACTTGCCTTCGGTGTTCTTCTCTGGATTCGATGATATCGCTTGTTACACTAAGTGCATGGCGACATCTGGTCTAGTACATATCATCTGTACATGATAGATCCTATTCTTTGAAGCATAAGGAATCTTACTCATCACGGTTTCTCTCCTCAGTGTCTTTGGGGCTTGTTTCTTGGAGAGATGTATTCCATGGCTCATCGGCATGAGACCTCTTTTGGAATCTTCCATGCTAAACCTTTTTAGCATCAAGTCGATGTCGTTCCTTGGGATAAGCCAAGCATCCTATTAGATCTATCTCTATAGATCTTTATCCCCAAAATATAGGATGCTTCTCCCAAGTCCTTCATGGAGAAGTGTTTAGATAACTTGATTTTAATTGATTGCGGCATAGGAATATCATTCCTATCGGTAATATATCATCAACATATAATACAAGAGAATGAAATAGCGCTCCCACTAACCTTCTTGTACACACATGGTTCATCCTCATTTTGATAAAATCAAACTCTTTGATTGTCTCATCAAAAAGCGGATGTTCCACTACGAGAAGCTTGCTTTAATCCATAAATGGATCGTTGTAGCTTCTGAGACTTGATTTGTTCCAACCTTTGAAACAAATCCCTCTGGTTGTGTCATATACACATCCTCCTCAAGTTTCCCATTGAGGAAGGCCGTTTTCACGTCCATCTGCGCGATTTACGTAGTCGTGGTAAGGCTGCGATCATAAGCAAAATCCGAATGGACTTGAGCATTACTCTTTGGTGAGAAGGTTTCGTCATAGTCGACTCCTTGTCTTTGTTTGAAACCTTTTGCAACCGATCGGACCTTATAGGTCTCTACCTTGCCGTCTGCTCCGGTCTTTCTTTTAAAGACCCATTTACACCCAATAGGCTTAATGCCTTGGTGGTGAGACCAAAGTCCATACTTGGTTCTCATACATGGAGTCCATCTCGGTTTTCATGGCTTCTTGCCACTTCTCAGTCTTCTTACTACTCATAGCTTTGTTAAGTAATTCAATGGATCATCATCATCTATGATCGTCGTACCTCATTGTCATCTTCTATGACAAGTCCATACCTATCTGGTATCTTTGGTACTCTTCAGTTCTGAATAGGGTGTGTGATGCTGAAGGAATCTCTACTTGGTTAGGTACCTCACTTTGATCTGTAGTATTTTGTGGTTCTTGAACCTCTTGAATATATATCTTACTCCCATTTGACCCCTTCAGGATAAACTCCTTTTCGAAGAAAGCGGCATGTTTATAACAAACACCTTTTGATCGGTTGGATGATAGAAATAATACCCGATGTTTCTTTAGGGTATCCCACAAATCTACATTTGTCGGATCTAGTCTGCGACTTATCGTTTTCAAACTTTTTGACATAAAATTTGGACAACCCCAAGTCTTAACATGCTTAAGATTTGGTTTCCTCCTATCCATAACTCATATGGGGTCTTGGGGATGGATTTTGTAGGTACCTTGTTAAGTAGGTATCTGGTAGATTCTAGGGCATATCCCGGAAGAGAAAGCTGGAAGGTCGGTAAAACTCATCATAGATCGAACCATGTCCAACAATGTTCGATTTCTCCTTTCGAGATACACCATTCATCATGGCGTCCACGGTGGAGTCCATTGTGAGATTATACCATTTTCTTTGAGACAATTGAAAACTCACCACTTAAGTATTCTCCTCCTCGATCGGATCGAAGAATCTTAATACTCTTACCGTTTGCTTCTCAACTTCACTTACGAACTCTTTGAACTTTTCAAATGATTGATTTGTATTTCATTAAATACACATATCCAAATCTTGAGTGGTCGTCGGTGAATGTAATAAAATAAATAATACCCTCCTCGTCGTGCGATCGTTGTCATAGGTCCACATACATCATGTGTGTGTACCAGCCCTAACAACTCTGTAACTCTTTCTCCTTTTCCACTAAAAGGAGATTTAGTCATTACCCATGAGACAAGATTCACAAGGTTGGATATGATTCATAATCGAGATAGCTCTGAGAGCCCATCTTTATCTGACTTGGATAATCTTGTTTCATTAATATGACCAAGTCTACGATTGCCACATGAAGGTATAATTAACATCATCTCTTTTCCTTTTCTTAGTTTGTTCAATTTGAAATATATTTTCATGCAAAGTCAGTATATAAAGTCCATTTACATAAATTACCAACACCATATAAAACATTATCATTATAAATGGAACAAGCTTGTTGTTCTTTATTATAATATTAAAACCATCCATATCAATACGAGAGATAGAAATAATGTTTCTAATGATATTTGGAACAAAATAACAATTATTTAAATTAATGAACTTGCGTAAGCGGTGCTAAACAATAAGTCCCTACTAATTGTCGACAACCTTTGCTCCATTTCCCACTCGTGGGGCGACCTCATCCTTCTTTCGACTTTCTACTTGACCGGTCCACGCATATTATTACATATGTGAGAACCACATCCGGTATCCAATACCCAGTAGAAGATTGACTTTCGGAAAAATTAATTTCAATCATAAACAAACCTTGATTAGGATTGAAGCTTCTCCAAGCTTCTTACGCTTTTTTTGTTCTGCGAGATAATCCTTGCGGTTCCTCTTCCGATGACCCGGCTTATTGCAATGGAAGCAAATTCCTTTGCTAGGCTGGATCGAGTTTCTTTTGATCCTTCACTTTTCGCCTTTCCCTTAGCCTTCTTGGATTTCTTCTTTTGAAGATACCTTGGGCCTCTTCCTTTTCTTGGAAGAATCATCCACCGATGAGACATGGTTCTTCTTGGATGGGAAGTGACCTTGACGATTTTCAACATGTTAAGTAATTGAGCAAGTGACATCCAACTTATTCATGTGAAAATTCACAACAAATTGTGAGAAGGTATGCAGGGTATATGCAAGACTAAATCTTGACTCAACTCCCCATCCATGTGAACCCAAAATTATCCAAGCGTTCAATCAGTTGATCATCTTTAGGACATGAGTCTCAGCGGTAGTGCCCTCGGTCATCCGAGATCGGAAGAGCTCCTTAGATATTTCATATCTAGCGATCTACTTTGCTCACCATCTGACTCTCGAAGGTGCGATAGCATAGTAGGAGCATCCATGTTTTTCATCTTGTGGCTGAAGCTCGTTACTCGTGGATGCGAGCATGATGCGTTGAGCCACGGATGCATCATCTTGCCCTTGTTTAAAAGTAGCAATCTCTTCCTCGGAGGTTGTCTCTGCGCAACTTTTTGCAGATGCAGGGTAATTTAGGACATAAGAAATCTTTTATTGAGAAACAATTCTCGATTCCTTAACCGGTCCAGTGTAGTTTCGGTCCGGTCGGTTTGTTAGCATCAAGTATGCTTCTGCGATGAAATTAGTGAATGTGACATTTTCAAAATTACGCATGTAAAAAGACAATATTTTAGCAAACATTCATTTAATTAATTACCAAAATAAATTAGGTCTTATTTTATATTGGTATCTCCCACTATTTTCTTCAAACTATATTACCCTCATTTATATAGTTAAGCCAAAATCTAATTAAAGTTTTTGCTAGTGAGAATAAGGATCCCATTTCAAATATATATAGCCTTGTGGTGACACAACAAACTATATATAAATAAATAGGTAAACAACTCCTTGTCAATTACATCAACATGTAACTCCTTATGTTTTTGCCTCTTAGATTATTTTGATCAGTGGTGGCACATCCAGAATCAAAATTATCTAAGTTAAGTCAACCTAGCACTTCCATATATTCAAAAAGAAAAATATAAGCCCTTGTGGTGACCTGACAAAACAATATTGTTCAATTTTCTTTATAAGCATCAAATGTGATAAATTAACATCTTAAATACTTAATACTTGCCTTGTGGTGACACAACAAACTCATATTAAATATTTAATACTCTATTAATTTTATCATGCTAGAAAGCGACGTTCGATATTCTAAATATCTTTGAGCGCTTAAGACTTAATATAAAAAAAACTTTGAGGATTTGTTATTATTTGTCTCATCTTGTTTAAGCGGCATGCAAATATATATATAAAATCGCGTCGTATTATTAAACATGCGAAGCATGTTTGCATAATATATAATATATATAATACTAGCATGCACATATAGAATACTATATTCTACGGATTGATTATGGACTTTTATTCTAGTTTGGTTCACTAGAGCCACCAAGTGAACGAAAATTCAAACTCCCAAGGGTGCAAAGAATAAACATTTAAATATAACTATTACATTTAAACCGGGCTCCATTACAAAAGCGGGTCTTTTAAGCGCTCCTTGCTCCTTGATCTTGGTTCTTGAAAAAATTTCTAACTAATCCTATTACATTAAACTATTTAATTTAAATAGAAACCTTGATCGTGATCGAGGGAAATACATAGGAGAGAGATAATTTTATCATCGAAGAAAACCGAGAAAAGGCGAGTCAGAGACCCCATTTAATAAAACCCATTCATTCAAACATCCACTAAAATAAATCCAATCATATTGGTCGATTGTCCATAATCAATCCCATTTATTATCATACGTATCATCGTATGTATCGATAAATAAAATCATTCCATATATATATGAGTATCATTTAATGGGCAATTTTATGTTGCATGAAATCGAATTTCAAGATTAAAATAAACTCTTTTATTTTAATTATAAAATTATTAAGATTAATATATATATATATATATATATAATATATATATATATATATATATATATATAAAAGTCTTACTTTTAAAGAGATGGCGGATACGCTTGCTATAATATCATTATAATACAAAAATATGCTGATGACGATATATAACCTTTTATATTTATTTATATTTATAAATAAATATATATATATATAAAAATATAATATATGACCACTTGATAGCATAAAAAAATGAATATATATATATATAATATATATATATATCCAAAATCAACATAAAATAATACTACATCGGATTCAACCTTTTTTTTTTATATATATAACCATATATTTCCTTGTTTTTAAACAAAAAATTAAGTGAACATTTTTTATGAAAATCAAAATGTGAAAAAAAAAAAAAATGACAAGGAAAAAAAAAAAAAAAAATTTAAAAAAAAATTTTCGAAAAAATTTTTTTTTTAATTTTTTAATTTTTTTTTTAAAATAATAATTTTATCTGACAAATTATGCCCAATAAATTATTCAAAATACATACCCATACATATATGGAATCAAAATAATTAATAATTAGCATAAAGTTTGGCTCGATACTACCATTGTTAGGTTTTTGTGAAAATCAAAGTAGCAATCAAATTGAAAAATTAGCGAGCGAAATAAAATCGATTTTAAAATTTTTCACAAACCCGATTACGGATCATCCTTTATGCATATTATTAATTAAGCGAAGAATAAGAAATTATGAAATCATACCCTTGTAGAAAGCGAGCTTCCTCAGTGCAGAGTTCACCTCCTACTTCTCGCGATCTCCTTGAATCTCGGGTAGATTCCTTCCTTTGATCGATGTAAGCCACCCAGTGTATGGCCTCTATGGGTGATCCACCAAGAAAGAAGAATTTTTTTTCAGAAGAAGGGTATTGGCTCGAACCCTAGTTTTTCTATCTGTATATAAAAAGGAGGCGTCTTCTCGACTCTAGGAATTACGTATATTAGATATCGATATAAGACTCCTCTTATAAAAGATATCATGTAACCTATTTTAATTAAAATAAGGTATTATTTATTTAATTAAACTCTTTTAATTAAATGGGCTCCTAATCTATTAGGGGTAATTAATTAAACTCCTTTAACTAATTTTCTTTCTAATCCAATTAGGAATAAATGAAATACTTATATTAAATTAATTCCTAAACCTTTTAGAAATTAAAATAATAATAATTGTAATAATATTAATAAGACTCCTCTTATTAATTTATATTTAATATTTCTAAAATATTAAATAATAAATATTAAACTATTTAATTTATTCTATCACCATAGATTAAATTAAATATACTTAACATATTATTACAATTATGCCATTAACTTCTTAAATAATTATTCTTCCTTTTATGGTGTGACCCTTTAGGTTCTCCATATTAAGCCTAGGTTGTGAATAAATCAATTAGAACAATTCTAATCTCATTTAAATAAATAAATTAAACAAATAATTTATTTAAATAAATAATATTTATTCTCTGATAGGGATAAGCCTCCTAGCGATCAACGACTTTCCGGATAATATAGATTTCAACATTAATCATAAAAAGAACCTTTGAGTAAATAGTTCTGTAATACAATTCAATCCTTCCACCATCTGATGTCCCGATTAAATATAAGGCATGGAATTCTTTGTCAAGTCTTATTTTATTTAATTATATGTATTTCGATTCCTAAATGAACAACTCTAATGAATGCAAATTAGAAACTACTTTCTAATTTCATTCCACCTTAACCAAGTTCTGGGTTGTCATTTATCGAATCACATAGGACATTCTCCTTTTACTAGAAGTGGTAGATTCTTTATTGATCATTCATTATCTTCATATATAACTTATTACACCCAAGCATACCCTTTGATATACTCTAAGAGTCTTAAGGAATAAGTCAAAGTGTAATTCATTATATATAAAGATCTTATGATGATCTCAAGTCTAAGATCATTTGTCTTACTATCACTACTGAAATTCCTATTGACGGTAAGTAAAACTCCATTAGGTATTCCTTAGCGAGTCACGTTCGATGAACTTATTCTCTAATAAGCACCTACATACTTGCTTTAGTGTCTCCACACAAATGATCATGAGATCGATCATCCTCATCCAATGAAGCAAACAACGTATGTACCCGATCTATCCGGATTCACTTAATCCCTTTTTAGTAATCCATTGATTGGGAACTATTTTAGTTTTAAGCTTTCTAAAATTTAGATCTCATTAGAATGATCATCATCATTATTCTAAAAGCGTTGCTTAAAACTATGGGTTTATCACATATTATTAAAAGCGACACCATGTAGATAATAAATGCCTTTAATAAATAATTCTTTTATTAATAAATAAATAAGATTGATTACACGATTATATGCTTTATCATCATACACATTGTTGGCTTATATTTCATAATACTTTCACTCGAAGATTTGCGAGAATCTTTGAAAATGAGTCTAATGATCAAGTGGAAGTTATGCATGATATCCAAATGCCAAAGACAGCTAGATACATCAAGAATCATCCTCCAGAAAATATTATTGGAGATATCAATAAAGGTATAACCACAAGAAGAGGTTTACAAAATCACTGTGCATTTTCTGCATTTTTGTCACAGGTTAAGTCAAAGAATGCAAAGGATGCTATAATTGATGATAACTGGCTATTGGCAATGCAAGAAGAACTTTAACAATTTGAGAGGTGCCAAGTATGGGAACTTATGTCTCCTCCAAAAGATGTTTCCATCATTGATACGAAATGGGTTTTCAAGAACAAACTTGATGAGCACGACACAATCATTCGTAACAAAGCTAGATTGGTAGCTCAAGGATACAATCAACAAGAGGGGATCGACTATGAAGAAACTTATACACCAGTGGCTAGGTTAGAATCAATCCGAATTTTGTTGGCTTTTGCATGCTACAAAAAGTTTAAACTGTTTCAAATGGACGTAAAGAGTGCTTTCCTCAATGGATACATCAATGAAGAGGTGTATGTAAAGCAGCCTCCTGGATTTGAACACGAAAAGTATCCTAATCTTGTGTACAAGCTAAAGAAAGCTCTTTATGGCTTGAAACAAGCTCCAAGGACTTGGTGCGAAAGATTGAGTAAGTATCTCTTATCAAATGGGTTTGTTAGAGGTAAGATAGATTCTACATTGTTTATTAAGCATAAAAGTGTCGATATTATTATTGTTCAAATATATGTAGATGATATAATATTTGGTGCTACTAATGATTTCTTTTGTGAGTGGTTTTCCAAATGAATGCATAAAGAATTTGATATGAGCTTAATGGGTGAACTCAACTACTTTTTGGGACTTCAAATCAAGCAAACGAAGGACGGAATTTATATCCATCAAACCAAATACACAAAAGAATTACTCAAAAGATTTGGCTTTGAAGGATCAAACTCGAAAGGTATACCAACGAGCACATCAATAAAACTCACCACTGATGAGAAATGTATTGATGTAAATATAACAAAATATCGAGGTATGATTGGATGTTTACTATATTTAACTGCTTCTAGACCCGATATAATGTATAGTGTTTGTCTATGTGCAAGGTTTCAAGCTAATCCAAAAGAATTTCATTTAAATGTTATTAAAAGGATTTTAAAATATTTAAGTGGTACAATAAATTTAGGGTTGTTTTATCCAATTTCCAATCATTTTGAACTAATTGACTATTCAGATGCTGACTATGCAGGGATGTCAAATTGATAGAAAAAGAAATGCAGTGGTGCTTGTACTTTCTTGGGACAAAGTCTAGTATCTTGGCATAGTAAGAAGCAAACCTCAGTGGCTCTTTCAACTACTGAGGGAGAATATCTAGCTGCAGGAAGTTGTTGTTCTCAGATATTATGGATGCGTCAAACTCTATTTGATTTTGATATATTATGTGATTGTGTGCCTATTTATTGTGATAACTCAAGTGCTATAGATATATCTAAAAATCCTGTATTACATTCACATACAAAGCATATAGAAGTTAGACATCATTTTTTACGTGATAATGTTTCAAAAGGTTTTATAAAATTAATCTTTATTCTTACTGAAAATCAAATTGCAGATATTTTTACAAAACCCTTGAGTGAAGATAGATTTTGCATGTTACGTAGAGAACTTGGGATGTGTATGGCATGATTTTTCAAAATCTGCATTAATGTTGTCCTAGTTTGCATTAACTGATAAAATTTAGGATAATTAATAACCTGATTTTGTTTTAACCGCCTACTTAATTCATGTACATGATAATCAAGGTCTCTATTATAATTTCTTTTGAAAACCGAAAAGACAGGATGGAAAAAGGCGTCTCGGGAGACGTAAGTATATGCGTGCGTGTGTCTTACCTATTAAATATTTTTTGAGAATCTAAAAAATCGGACAGCTGCCTAGTTTATTGGAAGACGTATGAGTAAATTCTTATCATCATGGTTTTTGAAAACTGAAAAGACGGGACTGCAAGGGTTTCTAGGGAGATGTAAAGACTTGAGATACAATACATGCATTCATTTTTTTATATATCCTGTATCTTTCCATTCTCCTTATATCCTCTGATTCTCTCTGTCTCTCGTATCTTGTTTTGTATCTTCAATCACCATGAGAACCCGTACGAGCAAGCGAGCAATTACCGATTCTGACGACGATCGGACACCTGTTCCTCCCCAATCTACTGCCGGACCATCTCGCCAGAAAAGGAAACTGAAGAAGGTCGTGTCTTCAGAGACGGAGTATGTGGACTCTTCGTCTTCTGACGAGTCCACTTTCAGTCCATCCTTGCCTAAACCTACTGGATCTTCTCGGCAACGACAGCACACGATTCCATCCTTTAAGCCAGAGATTACTCCTCCTCCTAGTTTGGTAAACCCTACTCTATCATCTGATCTTCCTGACAACTTCTTTCGAAGTAATGTGTATGAGGTACGTTTTAAATCAGTCATTTTTCCAAAACAATTTGTCTATGAAAAGTTAGTTGATCAGATCTGTTTTCAACAATCTCCTTTGCGTCCATTGTTTGAGTCTTATGGTTTTTCTTCTATGCTCTTTCCTCCGTCTGTGGCATATCCTAGACTTGTCCAACAATTTTATACTAATCTAGAGAATCATGGGAATTTTTATACATCTTTTGTCAAAGGGAAGTCCTTATATTTTACAGTTGTCGATTTTGGCAGCATTTTAAATATCCCATCTTCGGGTGTGTGTCCTTTTACCAAGAAAGGTGCTGTTCATTTTCCCTTCACTCCTCTTGAATAGTTACAAATTGTGATGAACAATAATTTGTTAAATGATATTTTTACTCCCAAAACAGTTGATGTTTCTCCTATTTCTTGTGTTCTCTATCAACTTGTTAGATACAATATGTTGCCTCGTTTAGGTGGAGGGGCAGATTTTACCTATCAAGATTTGATAGTTGTTGCCCTGATTTTACGAGGTGTTTGTTTTAATTTGTCTCAACTAATGCTTCATCATATGACCACATGTTTGCGAAAAACAAAGACGTGTTTGCCCTACAATGTTACTCTTACTAATTTCTTTCGTCATTTTAAAATTTCTTTTGAAAATGAAAACACTGTTTCGGTCACTGATTCTATCAGCGTTACTTCTTTGAAAATGTCACGTATTTTGTTACTTGATGGGTTGTTTGTTCGAGTTACTCCTGAAAACCCTGCTCCACCAATTTCCATTCCTTCATCTCCTATTCCTCCTCCCATTCAATCTTCTCCTGAAGTTGTTGATTTATTGAAAGTTATTCTTGCTAATCAAGAAAAAATGCAAGTTGAGATATCTGCCCTTCATAATCGTATGTCTGTAATGGAAAAAGGTAAGTTGCCATTGGGTGCACCTGAAATCAATAAACTCTATCATACCATTGAAGATGAGTTTATTGATTTACAAGCTGGTTTTGAGGTACAAACAACTGCATTGGCTGAGTTGATGCAACGTCGACTTAATAGAAATTCTTGTCAGTTGAGTCAGGAAATTAAATTTGTTAGTAATCAGGTTGGGGAATTGGCTGATTTTATGGCTTTGCGGTTCAATGATGTTGGTTCTAAACTCCACATGCAGCGTAAGAACTCCACTGTTACAGAATGGGTGCATTGCAACTGGTTAGCCGAGTATCAAGGGGAATTTCTGGATGTGCCGTTACCCCCTGGAACGTTTATTCCTCGACCTCCTCGCTTTGCTAGTGATTTTACTCTTGCTGAAAGAATTCATCGTGCCCAACATCGTCCTTATTTCACCAAACGAGACGAACAACGTGCGTGATGGTTGAACTTCGAGTGTGACCTTTTTTGGTTGATAATGAGGGGAGAAATTTGGGGTTTAATGGGGTTATCTTTAAGACTGAAATTTTTTGATTTGTGGTTTCATAGACGATTGTTTAAAGTTTTAAATTATATGTTAGCAGTTTTATATTTGATATATGTTGAACTAACATGATTGCAGGAACATAACTAGAACATAGGGGTTTAAGATTTTAGTTTACTGAAATTGTTTTGAATTTCAGTTATTTATTATAAGATCCCTGAAATGATATTGATGCATGAATTTAGGGGGAGCTAATTATATGATATGCATGAACATAGGGGGAGTTAATGGGGATTAAAAGATTCTTGGTTGTCATCATCAAAAAGGGGGAGAATGTTGACCTAGTCATATTTTGTCCTTAAGTTTTGATGATGAATTATTAGTGTGCTAAAGTATTTTATGGCATTTCAGGTATTTTGATGATAAAGAGCTTTGAGTGGATATTCAAGAAATTGAAGAATTTTCTCTTTTCTAGGAAAATTAATGTAAGATCAATTGCATAATAATTGATTTTTCATTTAAAGGCTCTAGGGCATTTTGAATTATATATATTGTTATATGTCTTAAATAAAAAATGTTTTTACAAAATTTAATATTAATATATTACATGATATATGTTTCTTATGCATTATTCTGTATGAATAGTGATTTTATAAAACATGTGCTTGTTTAAAAGTATTTTATACACGTGGACATATGAGTATGGAAGGCTTACAAAATTTGAATACTAACATGGGGAGTTCACGGTTAACAAGGATAATGATTATGGAGTTGTGGGACTCTTGGATGTTAGATAATGACTTGTGTCAGTTTCTCTTTTAATGTTACACGCCACTTATATAGAAAGATAAAGTCAAAGCTATTTGAAAGTGGGTTATCTATTAAAGGGTTGTTAATATTTATCCTAAACACTAAACAGAATCTTAACTTGTTATGTGGATAAATATTATCTTTGTTGTTGGAATTATATACTGGTTTGGTTATTTGAACTATAACAACTTATCTTTTTGTATTAATTGGTAATATATTATTTGGCTATAAAAACAATATTATCTTGCTTAGAAAAATTACGAACTCACGAAATATTCATTGCACTTATTATTATTATTGATCAACTGATTACGCTAAAGTGCAAACTTTTGAGAAGCTAAGCAGTTTAATTTCTGGTATTATTTGAGGTGATATTTGGTAAGAAATTAATTGCTTATTTATTTTGTACTATTTGATCATTGCATATAGTTGAGCCTTTAATTGTTAAATTGATTATTCTTGCATTGATCATAGACCTCTATATTGTATTGAATTTTTCTATTGTTAGACTAAGTGTAGTCTAAAGGTTTTAATCCTGGTGGATTAGAAAAGTAGATTACAAACAGGTTCAAGGAAGCAAAGGTGCTTAAAGGGTGCATAGGTGCACAAGGAGCAAGAGAGCTCAAGGAAAATTAATTGTTTATTAATTTTTGAATCTGTTGTGTAATCTGTATTTATTTATAAAGAAATAAATAAAGTGAGTCTCCAATACTAGTTGGTATTGGACGTGGACTAGACTATTATCATAGAGGGTAATAGTTGAACCACGTAAAAAATTTTGGTGTTGATTTTAGTATTTGCTTTACTTTAAAATCACATAAGTTAATTAATTATCTTAATTTGACTACTTGCATTATATTTAGATAATTCTTTAACATCAAGTATTTTATTCAAAAGGCTATATTAATTCAGTAAACTGATTTCAATCATTTTAGTAGCCTGAAATTAATAATTTTTAAAAGTTGGCCATAGATTGCTCCTACACTTATTCAACCCCCTTCTAAGTATGCCTAGTTAAATTTCAATTAATAAATTATACAATACTATATATAATCCATTCACAAAATGCGCGCGAGAAGACAATAAGCATCGAAAAATTAAAAATGGAGATACAACAATTAATTAATTTCTAAATTATCCGACGGTTCGACATGCATTATAATGCATAATTAATGATTTTAAAAGTTAATTAAAAGAGAAAAGTAAATTGTGAACAAAATTGTCCGAATAAGTGTACTTAAAGTCAAAGGGTAAATTATAAAGTTACGAAGGTAAAATTAGATGAGTATGATTTTTGTCCCAACGATAATTCTTACCTTGTGATTTTCATGAGATCAATATTTTGATTCTTTCAATTCTTTGATGTGCGGGTGTGTGTGAAAATTAACAAAATAAATAAATTAGAATGTTGAAATATTACCTAACTAGTTGGGTCTCGTGCCTCCGGCACTGTATATACGATGAGATTTATCTTAAACTTTGAACGGTCCAGATAATTTATTGAGTGAGCTGAAAATTCAAAATCATTTGTATTTTATTAGATAGATAATAATACCTACCTAAACGGAAGTGGTTAGTATGAAGTTTATTTTTAGGTAAGTTGGTCAATTGGCCAATAGAGTGCTGACACACAGGCGAGACTCTATGTATATCAGTATTCTATTGGTCAATTAACCAACTTACCAAAAAATAAATTTCATGTTAACCGAATTCCATCTAAACATATTCATTTAGGGTTAGTGGACTTCTTTCGATGCAATTGACTTTCTGTAAAAAGTGTAAGAAAAACAGTTAAGATTGCAGCCTTGTGCCAGAAATTCTATGGAGTAAATTTGATTAGACATCATACATGTACCTGACATTAATTCAATCCCCAATAAATTCGTCAACTCACGTAGCTACACACATTTTTCCTTGGACCAATTTACATTGAATTTGTTTGAAAAATGATTTAAGTTTTGTGTCTCAAAAATGATGCAACTCAAAAATAGTATGTCAACATACTGGTCATCTCAAATTTTAATATTTTTTTATACCATAAATTTTCTTTAGGAAATAAATTTTAATTATAGAAAAATATATGTATACAGTTATGTATACACAATCGTCTATGATGACGATTTTTTGGGATATAACAACGATTTCATCCGTCGCCATAGCTATTTTGGACTAGGCGATGGGTGAACCGTCGTTATAGTCCAAAAAACTAATCGTCATAGTCCGACTGTGTAATACATAACTATATATATATATATATATATAGTCCTTTTAATTATATTTCACTTTTTAACATTTATATTTCAATTGAAGGTAAACTCTATAGTAAATTTTGTTTTACGACAGTGTAACTCGTAAAAAATAATTATTTAAAAAAAATGGTTCAAGGAAACTTTACACGTAAATTTAATAATTTTAAATAGATGAAAGAGTATCTAATATTTTTTAAAAGTACAGTACAGTACAGTACATTAGACCTTACATACACATGAACTTTTTTGAATTTGTGAAACCTTTTTATGCGTAGTATATTTTTGTTTCATTAGATGGAAAGTGGTTAGCATTAAGTTTATTTTTTTAGTAGCTACTAATTGATTAATAGATAAAGATCGACACGCAGCAGACGAGGCTCTATATGCGTAAGTATTCTATTGATCAATTGACTAATTTATCAAAAAATAAACTTCATAATTCATACTAACCGAATTCCATTAGGTGTTTGTCTCTTGGTCTTGGAAATGAACCGTACCTTTGTTGGGATCGTGAGAGACTGAGAGGGACGCCAAATGTCAACGGGTGTCTAAACATTGCACATGTAAATGACTTTGTAGTATATATGTAACACCTCAATCCCACATCGAAAAATATAATATTTTTTTATTTATGTATAAAAAATTAAATTACTAATGACAGAACCTTTAGTCACGACATCTTGGGTGAGAATCAAATTGATTCGATTCAAATTTGGAATTTGTTCCGAGATTTATTACGAACTAGAGATTTGACTCGAATTATTTCAATACAATTATTTATTTTAATATAAAAGTATTTTCTTGAACCACTTCAATATTTTCTTTTGAAATTTTTTAGCACGCATTAAAGAGTCATGCCATATATTGCGATAAATTTATACCGAATTATAATTACAAAACTATTAATACATAAAATTAATAAGAATTATAAGAGAATCTCACTTATTACTCATCTTTTCAAAAAAGTTACCATTAACATTTATCCACGTAACTGACGATCAAAAAAGCAACGTAAACATTTGTAATATATATTATTTTCTTATTTAAAATCCAAATTAAAAAGTTTTGTATTGTGAAACGGGGAATTCATAGGTGGATGGGTGTCACACCTTTTAGAATGTAATGACAATATTTAGATATAAATTGTTAAATTCACAATAAAATTTATTATTTCTACAAAAAAAAGTAATCATTATAAATCTTTATAAATGACGGTGGCTTTTGTCATTATACATCTAAATCAATACTTTTGCTTTAAAAATAACAAAAAATATTATAGATTTAACTATTCCCTATTTAAATATATAAGATTTGGGAGGGCATGTGCTTGTATTTTTTTGTAATATTCCCTCGAAAGAAATGCCCTCAAGTCCCAAAAAAAATACACACATATCTTTTGCCTGTGTTGAACAAACCAAACTATAATCAATATTCACTTATTGAAGAGGAGAAAGCCAAAAAGCAGCATCAGTAATAGTAGTAATAACTAATAATAACACCACCACACAGTCCCACAGTAGGTGTGACAAGTGGGGACATTTTTATTAATTTTGCTTCCCATGTTTGCCTTACGCTCTTCCTCCTTCATAGGCTGGCATAGTTTCAGAATCTTACTGGTTTTTTATTTTATTTTATTTTTTGGCCTCTCTTTCTTGCACTTGAGTCACAAAAATACAACAAGACCATACAAAGGTGATGAATGAAACTCCCAATGGGTTTTATAGAAACAAGAAAAAATCACAAAACATAAAAATTCAATACAACTCTCTGATGTTTTTATCTGTGTGTGTAAAACAGGAATGAAAAGCGAGGGAGGATTCTAAAGAAGTTGACTACTTACAAACTTGAGAAGAGACAGCAAACTAAACGATAATACTTACAAAATTGTTCAATTAAATTGGACGCCAAGAAGATGGAGACTTGTCGTACCTATGAACGCACCACTTGCCTCCCAATAAAAATAGGAATGGAAGGCCGAAGAAAAACCCCAACACATCGGATAAAAATAGCAAGTTTCTCGGACTAAATTCCACCTGATACAATTAATTCAAGTATAGCAAATGACAGAAAAGATAGACTTTTCATTTCTAGGCAAGGCACACATGCAACTTCTTGAAGCAAAGACGCTACAATAAAACAAATCAGGACAAATTACATATTATGGTATTACCACAAGCCATCCGAACTAAAGACACACTTAAGCAACCAAACTAATCCCTGAATATCAGACAAGGAATGCTGCCTTCATTATGCCCCCATTTCTCATGCCATCATACAATTAATACCTTTCATTTAACTAGAGGGCACCTAGGCCAACCTATACCAACACATAGAAGCATGCACATAGAACAAAAGGATCATACTTCAGTACTTCAACCTTAAGGCAACCATGGCTTCCTAAATCTTATCCAGCTTTTCCGCTTTGACAACAGGATTGGCTTTAGCTATAGCGTGCTGAGCAGCAGTCCTGTAATCGAATGGGCACTCGTGTTTGTCAGAGTAGCGATGATCTGCACAGAACAGATTCCCGCACCTGCAACTGAAACCTGTTAAACCCACACGCTTGCGACAAGTGTTGCATCTATTTGGGCCCTCTTTAACCTTCAGCTCCGAGGTATGGTTTGAGGACGAATCACAAGATACTAATGTAGGAACAACCTTTGACTCCACCGCTCCACCTTGTACATTAATGACATCAGCAACTGCAGGCCCCTTTCCGCTACTGCTCGACCCACCATTCACAATGTTTTCAATGGATGATGCCGCGAGTTTTGCCTGTTCCTGCTTTAAGATCATGTCCTTGTGGCACTTGGAGCACATGTTCATAGTGGCTGCACTGCCAAAGAAGCCACAATTGATGATGCAAAGAATGGGGCCTTCTGGGGCTTGGCAACCAGTCTCTTTGGAAGACTCCATATCTTCAACTATCCTGCAGAAAAACATCATCTTAATAACCAGGAAAATGATATAACCAATCCCACTACTCATACATTCAGAAAATGATTCAAGTATGAATATAAAGTAAAAAAGCAGAACCAACTGTTTCAGTTTGAGCCACGTACATTACAAACATACACAACGCAGCAAGGCTATCAGAGGCATCACATCATCCATGTTTGCTCCAACTATCAAAACTTCAACTTATTATACAGTGCTAGTTGATTTGCTATTTTCTATATAATTATCCTTCCATGTCACATATTCTTGGAAGTTATGATGATGAATTACCCAAAACAGTTTAATTAAGCCAGGAAGGAAAATCCGATATTAGTCTATAAGATAGAAAGAAGAAAAAGTAAAAGGATAAACAAGATTCCTTCGTTCAGTCTGAAGCAGAAAGGTAGGGAAGGGAAGAGATCTTTCTGAGTAAGGAGGCAAGAGAGTTGCATGTCTTCTGAAATATGACTTCCTTAAAGTACGATCCTTTCTGTTAAAGATTTCAATGAAACATCAACCAAGATAATTGGCCTTCTCATTGTGCACAACCAAACACCAGATTAAAAGATGGCTCCCATTCCATGAGGGAGATCGGATCCCCTAAAGTATAAGCCAGCAGATAACAATGAATAGTTAAGTAACCATTTAAAACACGATCAATTTTTGGATTGAAAAAAGAACCGAATGCTAATTCCAGCTTTCTAATTTAAGGATTGGTTAACAGAAATGGAAGTATGAATATATTTATATTTTCTAGAAAGCATGATAATTTTCCTTACTAGCAACTTTTTCTCTTATCCTAGCCCAAAAACTGTGGAACTGGCAATTGTAACCCATCAATATATAGATTATTACTTTTACTTGTTTCTCTTTTCAATTAGTTGCTTACTATGTGGTTCACAATAAGAATGATGCAAAAAGGTATTGAAAGTTAAAGAATAGCTGAGCCATGTTCATGACATAAATTGAAAATATTGAAAGCTATGAATGTCCAACATATGCTTTTGGCAATTGTTTTTTCATAAATCATATAGTGTAGCGTTTTGGTATCATCCTAGACCATGTAACAACAAGGAGATTGTTTAAATGTCCGCAAACATTGCAGTTGCCCTCTAGTGGAACTGTGACATATATTTTATACAAGTTAACTAGCAGTAGATATGTGCATACTATCAATGAGGCCGTCAACATTGAGGCGCCAGGTGGGTGGGATAGTAAAATTATCACATCCTGTAGAATCATATGTTACTACTTTATGCAACCACCACATTTACATAGTAAGACTGATACTGATTTGGGCAAACCTTTCAAGTGAGATGTAATTTCATAGCCAATTATGAAGTAGTCGTTATAGTCTAAATTGGCCTCCTTTACTGATCCGTTGAATAACATAATTTTTTCAAGACTTGCTAATGAATACCGCGTAGAATCTGCTGTCATAAACTTCAAGCCCTAATAGGTTCCTTTAGAAGTGGATCTAAAAAATGTAGATAAAAAAGAATCATGCCCCGACATTCTTCCTCAAATTGTGAACTACTAAACTTCTTTGAATAAGTAGACTATGTAACAAATGTTACAAAACTCAAGATATCAAAATAATGAGTTCATGGCTGCATAAAATGTATAACCTCATTCATTAATGGCATTAGTGGAGAAAGGAATGCCTGTATCAAGAGATTAAGATACTAAAACAAATGAAACTTATCAATTTAGCAGAGTGGAGTCAAATAGTTACTATATGAGATTAAAAATTCAATCATATTATAGTGGTCAGTGATCAATGTGAAACACCACGTGTTGCACACATTGACCTTATCAAGATATAAAAAAGTTCATACTCCGTACTCAGAAATTTAATTTTCTCTGAATGTTTTCCAATATATGTGTATGAGCAACCTAAATCACAGTCCTACACCTTCCAAATCAGGTTACGGCGGTCCATCGTATAGGACAAAATCACATTTACCAACAATTCAGTGTAATAGTGAAAAGGTGCAATTTGCAACATTATGAATAACCTAAATCACAACCCTACACTTTCCACATCAGGTTACAGCAGTCCGTTGTATAGAACAAAATCACAGTTACAAACAATTCAGCATAAAAGTGAAAAGGTGCATCTTGCAACATTGAGCTTCCCAAAGAAGACTCCCTATTGTGCATTTTAGTCAGGAAAACAATATTTAAAGGACAAAATCTTCACAGTTCTCTGTCTCTCTTTCTCACAAACAAACACAATGCCTGCAGATGCACAAGCAGCATACAAAAACCAAAGCAGCATTAAAGATTCTAACATGTAAGCATAAAACACAATTAAAACCAATAACAACATGTTTGTCCCCATTACTATGGATATCTAAACTTGCTCAAAAGAGAAAGGCAAGTTATGGGTACAAGCAGCAATTTCATGACATAAACCCAACAATGAATGCACAGTGCATACTAACCGTGATTGCTTATCAGTTAACACTGCAAGTTGACAACACAAGGGCAGCCACCAAAATACCAAAAGGAAAAAAAACTCTCAAAATCCTTTATTATTTCAATTAACACTTCAATCAAAAGAAAAATAAAATAAAACTAACTTTTCAATTTCCCAGAAACTTTTGTTTGAACAAACTTTAAAAAGAAAAAAACACCCTACGTAAAATTACCTAAATCATCATCATTTCTAGAAAAAGCTACACAATAAACCTGTGTATAAATAATAATCATTCTTGCATACACTTATAATATAGAAATACATAAACAAATAATAATCGTTAGAGAGAAAGCTCACCGTACTTCAAAACCATAGTTTTTTGGCCGATCTTGACTAGCAAAACTGATGATTATAGCTGAAGAAGAAATCAGAACCAAAAAATGAATGGAATCATATAAATAAAAACCACTAATATCCAAATCAGAACTAATTGTAAAATAAAAAACTGAATTCAAGAAAGAGAAGAATATTGAAGTACCTTGGATCAAACCTTGTAATCGTGGTGATAATCGGGAAAATCCAGAGGCGGTGGCGGTTGCGGTGGCGTGGCCCCGGTGAGAGAGAAGTATTTGATTTTCTTGTTGTTGTTTTGATTGATTGATCTTTTCTTTCTCTTCGTAACTCGTTTTATTTATTTATTTATTTATTTATAATATTCACTTTTTATCTGCCAATGGATGCTTTTGTATTGAGTCGGTACGGCCAGTTTATATTTACTTACCTTTAGGATAAATCGGTTTTTAATTACCGACGTATTGAGAATTAGGTTTTTATTGTGATTCACAAACTTTTTTTTGTTACAATCGAATAACCGTATCTTTCAAAACTTACAAAATGGTCATTAATTCCAGTTAGATTTTCCGTCCAAAAAAGCAGACGGAATCTTGTTAAGCGTAAATGGGTTAGTTTCTTGATGTGGCGCATTTCTTTTGACCTTTGACCTTGACTCATATCTATCATTCTTTCAATTTTCGGTTTTCATACAATAATAATAATTGAATACGAAAAATAAATACTTTATAATTTTATTTATTTATAATAATACTTTATTATTTATAATTATTCATATAAAATATTTTATAATTTATATAATTTTTAAAAAAAATTAAATTTTAAAATTATTATTATTAGTAGTATTTTATTATTATTAGTAGTAGTATTTTATTTATTATTATTAAATAATGTTTAGTTAACGTTTTTTAAAAATTAGTTCATTTTAAAAAAAAAATTAGTTCAGGTTTAAAAAAATTATCGTTTTTAAAAAATTAAAAATTACATTTTTATAAAAAAAGTAGCGCTTTTTAAAAATTAACGTTTTTAAAATTAAAAATTCTATTATTATGTTTTTGTTATTTTAAATTATTATTACAAAATAATAATAATAATTTCACAATAAAATGTACTTTTTAAAAAATAAATTTTAAAAACATAAATTTTTAACATAATTTCTTTTAAAAATTAGTTAAGTTTAAAAAAAATTAGTTAACGTTTTTAAAAATTTAGTTCAGTTTAAAAAAAATCTTAAACTAATTAGTTCAGTTTAAGAAATATTTAATTAATTTCTTAAAAACGTTAACTAATTCTTAAAAAATAGTTAACATTAATTAACGCTTTTTAACATTAAAAATGTTAAAAACTAATTAATTAACGTTAACTAAATTTTCATTTATTTAACGCTTTTTAACATTAAAAAGCGTTAAAAACTAATTAATTAAATGAATGAAAAATTAGTTATTACAAAAAACTTTATTAAAAAAACTTTTCTTTTTTATTATTACACAAAAATTTGCGTTTTTTATATTACAAAAATTGTGTAGTTTAGGATAAGTAAATCATATTCAAGCCTTATTATTATTATTATTATTATTATTGAAATACTACAATGTGTTTTATCCTTTTTTGGTCATCAGATTATTAAAATAATAATTATTATTATTACGATTATTACAATTATTATTATTATTACAATTCCTAGAAGCGATCTTACTTAGTTTAAATATTAGTATTATGTAAATTTAAGCATGGTAGAAAGTTGGCACAATGGTTTTATTGGAATATAAGGTTTAAATTTGAAGAACTACAGAGTTAGAGACTTGTGAAAGAACATTTTCTTTAAGAAAATTTTAACCTCCACATAAGCAAAAATAACGGTAGCGCCAAATAAAAAAATGGAGTCAACTTACGATTCGACAAAGATTCAGTCTTTTTTTTGGACGGAAAATCTAACGGAGTAACCATTTTGTAAATTTTTGAAAGTACAGTTATTCGATTGTAACAAAAAAAAATTCGATAACCACAATAAAAACCGGACCCCAGTACAATGACCAAAAACTAATTTATCCCCTTACCTTTACCAAACTTTGCATTTACGGCGTTGCCAGCCTGTAATTATACCGAGGTGATCAATACACAATTACGTTTTATGATATTAGCATTAAAGACTAAAAGAGCGTATCTTTTATTAAATAAATTTGATACTTCCTCCCTTCAAACATAATATAAAATTATTATTAATTTTTTTAAATTTTAAAAATTAAATTAACATAATTTTTTTAAATTTAATTGATACAATAATAAATATTATAAATTATCTAAAATAATATTATTTAGAGAATTAATATTTACACAAGACTCCTCTCATATGAATAACATATGGGACCTACATTCATGTGAGTGAATTTTTGTGAAAATATCAATTTACCTTGTGAAAATATCAATTCCCTATTATTTATTGTTTTATAGCAATAATTTTTAATGAATCATTTTAAAAGATCTTATTTTAATTTTAAAAAATTAATAATAATTTTATAATTTAAAACACAAAGTATTTTACTTGATACTCATCTATATATTCACGTGGGAAAAAACATCCTACTAACAATTATTAAATTATATAATAAAAATAGTAATTTTCAAAATTAGATGTCCTACACATTTAGCCACGGTTTGTTGCAAAACAACTTACAACGTACATAGAGTAGTTTTAGCCTATGTCCCAAATTAAATGTCTAATTTTGACCCTTTTTTAAGTTAAATTAGTTAAGCATGTATAAATTTATTTTGAAAATTATAAAAAATGAGGTTAACTGTAAATTTTATATATTTTTTTGTAGGTTATAATCTCTTCACCTATATTTTGACAAAAATAGTATAAAATTAGTTTTAAAATGGTTAGTTTAATTTTAAAAAAAATCAAAATTAAGCATTTAATTTAGAGCATATGGAGTAATATTTTAATTGGCACAATTTTATTAAATAACTTATTATGAAATAAACTGCTATATAAGATTAAAAAACACCGTCTATCAAAATAAATTTATGTGGATTTAATATTTTATAACTTATTTAAAATAAATTGTGTCGAATATCATCTTAATTTTCAAATTAATGTATATATAAGTTGTCTTGGCAATTTCTAGTAAATGACGTCTTCTTTTTTTTCGTGCAAAGGTCATGTTTGTGAGACCCCAGATTTTATGAATAAAGATTTAATTTTTTCGAAATATTTTTTTTAAAATTATGGTGTGAATTTGATATAATGATATAGTTGTGGGTAATATTTATAAATTTTGCAAAGTACGCAAGTTGTTATAAAATATTCGTTTGGTCGGGAATATTCTTTTTTGTCGGAGAATATTAAATGCGACTAACAACAAATCATTAGTGGACCCTGGCAACGGAATTATTATCCGGATTGAGAAAATAACAAAAATACTTTATGAAAATAACTATGGAAGTGTTATCGTTAAAATTGTTGAACTACCCTAGTAAAAAAAGTACGATGTCTGGCGTGGTTGCATAATAAAGCACACCGGTATTGATTATTAATCTTATGTGAGAAGTCACCCGCTTATACTCATTTATTATTACGATGAATTCTTTGTATCATATCTCTTATATTATCGATTCAATTATTGTTACAAAGATTCATCTATATAATATGTTATATTATTAAATCAATAATTAAAATGACAAGTTATAATATTAATGATTAATAATTGTTGAAAGATTAAATATGTGTTGATTAAAAATAAAATAATTTATGGTAATATTTATTCAATCCTCGATGTATATAAAAAGTCTATTATGAGGCCGGTTGTAAGACCAGAAATTTTTTTAAATAAAAAGGAATTTCCTTTATTTATTATTTTGAAATAGTAAGGGTTGATTTGATTAATGAGGATAGTTAAGGGTTAAATACGCAAATATTTCAAAATAAGCAAGTGGTTATAAAATATTCATTGTTGTTTGGGAATATTCGTTTGGTCGTGGAATATTAAATCGCTGTCGGAATATTCGTGCACGACTAGTAGCGACCATGTGTGGGCCCCATAACTGAAAGCGATTGGATGAAGAAAACGACAAATATAAGTTGGTTAAAAATAACGGGCGTAGTTGTTACTTAAGTAAGACCGCTGGAATACCCGTGGTTAAAATACAAAGATGTCTGGCATGGTTGCTGCGATGCACTACGGTATTACACAAAGATTTGTTGAATTATTGATCCTTACGTGAAGGCACTACTCAATAATTTTCACGATGAGTTCTTTGCTCAATATTTTATTTTATTGATTCAATAATTCTTTGCGTTGATATTTTATATTATTGTTGTTCAATAATTGTCACCGCATTATTATCTCCATTATCGGATCAATAATTCATATTATTTGAATAATATTATTAGATAGTTATTATTGGCAATGTCTAGAAAGTTCTGTCGAGGAGAGGTTTGGTCACCTAATTGCTTGGCCAAGAAGAGAAATCCTTATCGGAAGCCCCTTTCCCAGGAGCGGCTGGTTGTCATAATCAGTGATTCTCGTAATATTATTTGTGAATAATTAATTATTGATTCATATGATAAAGAAATATTTATTTTATGTGGATATAAATGATGGATTTATTTATGTGGTTATAAATGAAGAAATTATTGTTGAGGTGTTTTATCAAGATTTTACCGAGTTGGAGGTATTAAAAATTAAATCGGGGTTTTGAGATATATTGCGGGGGTTATAATTTTTAATCCGACCGCTTGGATTGTGGTAATTTTTGGTATGTTATACATACATAAGTTGAGTATATGTCCACAAATTTTGAACCGTTAAAAATGCACGAATGATTTGTTATGAATTTTAAGAGGTGTCTGATTCTAAATTAGGGTTATAATTGATTTTGGTGGAAAATTCTAGAATTGAGTGGGCCCCACTTGTGGTTGGTGAAGAAATGTGCTGAATTTTATTTCAAATGTGGTGGGTGGCAATAGTAGCAGAGTAAAGCCATCGGTAGTAGGTCAAGTCCGCTTGGTAACTAACATTTTCTATATAAATGAGGGCTAAGTTAGAATTGAAAATCACACCGTAAAAACAAAGTTTTCTCTCTTTCTTTCTATATTGTTGAGCGTATTTTGTGAGTATTTAGATACTTTGAGAGTTCTTTGTTCGGTAAAGTTTCATTCAAAGATCACTTGAGCCTTTCCTTCCAAGCTTGATTCTTTGAGGTAAGGGATATTATTTTTTTTTCAGTAATGATATTATTTCTTCAATATCATTATCTTTGAAATGTTGATCTGAAGTTTTATCAAATTTGGAACTTTTTCATGTCTGGGTTACTATTCATGAGTTCTTATTCACGAGTTACTATTCATGAGTTTACTATTCACGAGTTCTATTCACGAGTACTATTCACGAAGCGTGAAAATGTTTTTTTTGTGGAATTTCTATATTTTGGTGTCGAAGTTACTATTCACGTGTATCTGCCTATTCACGATATCTGACTATTCACGTATACTATGACTATTCAATTTAAAAATAAAATTTCTTCTTTTCGTCCAAAATATCTATTCGGATACTAGCTTTGATTGTATCCATGTTTTGATCATTCTTGAATTTTACACCACTATGATTATTTTTAAGGTATTTTTGACGTGGATAAAACCAAGTATGAATCCTTAATCCTTAATCCTTGTCATTTTGTTTCCTTTGGATTCGTTCTTTAAAAATATTTTTCATCATCCTCGGTCTTAAATGATGATATTATTGAATATCTTTGGCACATAGTGCAAAGATGAATGATTTCTGAAGAATATCTTTGGCACCAGTAGTGCAAAGATGAAGCGGTGTTTAAATGAACATGACCGATGATGAATATCTTTGGCCTTTAGTGCAAAGATGAACAGTGTTGAGATGAACATGACCGATTGATGAATATCTTTGGCTTTGTAGTAGCAAAGATGAATATTTGATTTGAGATGAATATTGATTGATGTTACAGGGGATAAAATATTGATGATGGATTAAATTCATAGATTATAGTAGATTTCATTCTCTACGTAACTTTTCTATGAATTATTATTTCCATTACGAATATTGATCTGAAACTTGTTGTCTATTGTATTCTATCAAATTTTTCCTCATTGGAGACTAACGATAATTTGTTGTATATTATCTTAGTCATAGTATTCTTTATTGGGCTAGTTGAGCTCACCCTTTTCCTTGTTGTTCCATTTTTCTTCTCGGGAGGCGAGAATGTAGCGAGTACTAGTCGGGTATGGAATGAAGGTTCTAGAGAGAGTTGTTTAGTAGTCCTCACCATTTTGTAAAATAATGTATCAATAAATGTGATGGGGATTTATTTGAGTATAGATATTGTCTAAAAGATAATATTTGTATTTAAACTCACGATTTCTTGTTGTAATAATAATAAAGTTGTAGTTGTTTACGTACCATGTATTTGGCGACTTCGAAATGGGTGTGGTGTATACCTATTTTGGGGCGTCCACGGTTGTATCGAGCTTAGGATATGATCTCCTGCGAAGATCGGGAATAAAACTAGGAGGGAGAGACGAGTAAATCCTTCGCTAGTGTGTCCTACCTAAGCTTATTTACGGTTGGTCATATTATAGGGGTATTATGTGATTTGTTAATTTATTTAATTAACCCTTGTTTTATGATAGTTTTTTTTAGAATGGTCATTTTGAAGCGTTAACAATGGAGTGAATGAGATCGTGGAGACACCTCTAATCGCCAACCGAGGATAATGTGATGTCGGTGAAGAAGAATTAGAGATATCCATGTGGTGAGTGAAGAATTGATAGTTGCACCCGAGATAATCGCAGAGGTAACAGCTGAGAGTGAGGAAGAAGAGGAAGAAGAGGTACCTGAAGAGAGTTTATTAGAGGTATTTTATGATCGAAATATAGAATTGCAAAATCGTATTCATGAGTTAGAAGAAGAAAGCTAAAGAATTGCGAGGCGATCGTGGAGCAAAAGGATGCAACGATTCAAGCTTGTGTTACCCGATACGTGATGCTTGAATAGAAGCACTCTTTGGCAGAGTATAAGATGATAAAGCTGGAATCTGGGCTGAAAGAAGAAATAACTGAACGAGTGAGAATGAGTGATGCGTGGGTAAAAAGCCGCACGACGCGTTGATATTATGGAAAGAGATGTCCAATCTAAAAGAGAAGATTTAACGATGACGGAAGACGTCGGCAAACAACATCAACACCATCAACAAATTCTAGGGAAGAGAACGATCGCCGCCAGATGCTACAGATGTGGAGAGGAGGGACATATAAGGTCAAACTGCTCAAAGCCTTCCAAGGTATGCTATAATTGTGGAAAAGAAGGACATATCGCTTTCGAGATTATACGATATCGAAACCCGATCCAAATGTGAATGGTGACTCAAAAAGGATGTCCCGTAAAAGTCAAAGTCAACGGTTCTTGGAAGAGCGTTTGTCGTGGCCGGTCAAAATCTGCGAGAACGAGCGAAGTTAGCACGGGTTAGTTAATTATAAATTCTTACGAAGTTTATACCTTACTTGATCTGGGTGCTACCCATTCATTTATCTCTCCGCATGTGCTCAACGTTTAAACTTGACTCCGCAGAAATTAGACTTTGATCTATCTCGTGGAAACTCCGTTAGGAGAAACTTTCATCACATCCACTGCTTATAAATCTTGTTTGATTCAAGTTGGCACCATCACCTTACCCGTTGACCTTATCTCTTTAAAGATACTTGCTTTTGATGTGATTTTAGGGATTGATTGGTTAACTACTCATCATGCCAAAATTGATTGTTTTCGTAAGGTTGTTAGTTTTCATATTCCTAACCAACCTGTTATGCAATTCAAGCAACTAAACCATTAAAATCAATCATTGTCATATCTAATCATAAAGCTATTCGTTTATTGAAAAACGGATGTCAAGCTTTCTTAGCCCATGTTATGGATTTGAATAAAGACACGTCAAATTTGAATAATATTCTGTTGTTATTGACTTTCTGGCGACGATTTCGAAGAACTTCCCGCTCTACACCCCGAACGTGAAGTTGAATTCTTTATTGATCTTGAACTGGTACAAAGCCCATTTCTAAAACCCCATATCGAATGGCTCTATTGAACTTCAGAGTTAAAGGTCCAACTACGAGAATTGTTGGACATCGGTTTCATTAAATCCTAAGACGTCTCCTCGGGGTGCTCCTGCTTTTATTTGTAAAAAGAAAGACGGGAGTATCGACTTTGTATTGACTATCGGAATTGAACCATGTCACCATCAAGAATAGGTATCCTCTACCTCGTATTGATGACTTGTTTGACCAATTGCAAGGGGCACAATTCTTTTCAAAAATCGATCTTAGCTTACGGATATCATCAATGAAATTAGAATCGAGGATATTCCAAAGACCGCCTTCGAACTTCGGTATGGGCATTATGAATTCTTAGTCATGTCTTTCGGACTAACTAATGCTCCCGCGGCTTTTCATGGATATGATGAACCGAGTATTCAAGGAATATTTGGATCGGTTTGTTGTTGTCTTTATTGATGACATCCTTATATATTCCAAAAGTCGTGAAGATCATGAGCACCATTTGAAGTTGGTACTCCAAAGGCTTCGTGAAAACCAACTATATGCCAAATTGAAGAAATGCGAGTTCGGCTTGAGGAAGTAGCATTTCTTGGGCATGTGGTGTCAAAACATGGAGTATCTGTTGATCCAAATGAAGATTGAAGCAATCTGAAAGTTAGGAGCAACCGGAAGTCGGTGGATGAAGATGACGTAGCTTTTGGGCTTAGTTTGGTTATTATCGGAGATTCGTGGAAGGGTTTTCTCGAATCGCTACTCCATTAACTCAAATTAACTCGGAAGGATACAAAATTCGTTTGGAGCGAAGAATGCGAGAAAAGTTTCCAAGAGCTTAAGAGGAGACTTATTTCGGCTTTTGTTTCTAACAATACCATCCGGTTCGGATGGATTTGTTATCTACTGCCGATGCTTCAGCAAAGGGTTAGGATGTGTTCTCATGCAACGTGGGAAAGTCATAGCCTTTATGCCTCGCGACAACTTAAAGAGTATGAGAGGAATTATCCTACTCATGATCTAGAGTTAGCGTGATCGTTTCGCTTAAAGATATGGAGGCACTATCTATATGGGGAGAAAGTGGAGATATATTCAGATCATAAAAGCCTTAAATATTTCTTCACTCAAAAAGAACTCAACATGCGGCAGCGACGTTGGCTCGAGCTATTGAAAGACTACGACCACACTATTCAATACCACCCTGGTAAAGCGAACGTGGTAGCTGACGCATTGAGTAGAAGATCATATGCGGGAACGAGTGCGATGATGTCAAGTATACGCATAGAGCCAACTTTAATAGAAAAAGTTAAGGTTGCTTTCGAGCCACCGAATTCCGGAGTGATGCGTATGAAGAAGAAAAGTACAAGAAGGAGCTATTCCTAAGCGAGAATTGATGAAGAAGGAATACTTGAGTCCACTCTAGACTTTGTGTTCCTAACGACTCTGATTTGAAGTACAAGATTATGATGGAGGCACACAATACACCATTTGCAATCCATCCTGGAAGTACTAAAATGTATCGTGATCTTCGACATACATTTTGGTGGAATAATATGAAGAGAGAGATTGCAAAGTTTATCTCGATGTGTTTAACTTGCTAACGTGTAAAGGCGGAGCATCTAGTACCTAAGGGTCCGTTGCAACCACTTGAGATTCCGGAATGGAAGTGGGAACACATTACCATGGATTTCATTCTGACGGTCTTCCTACGGTTTCTCAAGGCATCAATGCTATTTGGGTTATTGTTGATAGATTAACCAAGTCTGCTCACTTCTTACCGATACGGGAGACTTATTCCCTTGAACGTCTTGCTAGTATGTACGTAAATGAGATTGTGAGGTTGCATGGCATGCCTGTATCCATAGTTTCGGATCGTGACCCAAGATTCACTTCAAGATTTTGGGTTAGCTTGCAAAAAGCTATGGGCACGGATTTGCGATTTAGTTCGGCATACCATCCCCAAACGGACGGACAATCAGAGAGGACTATTCAAACTCTTGAAGATATATTAAAACTCTGTGTCCTAGATTTCAAAGGAAGTTGGGATAAGTACTTGCCATTGGTGGAATTCTCATACAACAATAGTTATTAAACAAATATAGGCATGGTTCCATTCAAAGCATTATATGGACAAAAATGTCGTTCTCCAATATGTTGGGATGAGGTGGGTGAAGCAACATTGTTGGGACCCGAGTTAAATACGTATATGACTCACCGAAAAGATCCAAATGATTCGACAACGATACAAACTACTCAAGATCGACAAAAGAGTTATGCGGATCTTCATCGAAAAGACGTGGTATTTAATGTAGGGGATCATGATTGTTGAAGTTGCTCCATGGAAGGGAGTTACAAGATTTGGGAAGAGAGGAAAGCCCAATCCACGATTTATTGGTCCATTTCAAATTCTTGACCGAGTAGGAAATGTAGCCTATAGACTTGCGTTACCTCCGAGTATGTCTCGTGTTCATAATGTGTTTCACATATCAGTACTTCAGAAATATGTGAAAGACCCGAACCACGTTATTGAGTTAGAACCAGGACGAGATAGCCAAGACTTAACGTATGAGGAGGTACCTATCAAGATCTTGGATAGGAAGGAGCATGTCCTACGCCAAGAAAGGTCATACCACAAGTTAAAGTTTTGTGGAGGAATCATGCTATAGAGGAAATGACACGGGAATTGGAACGGAAATGAAAGCGAGGTATCCTCATCTTTTGAAACACCAGTACGTCGTCCAATTTCGAGGACGAAATTTCATAAGAAGGGAGGTTGTAAGACCCGAAATTTTTTTAAATAAAAAGGAATTTCCTTTATTTATTATTTTGAAATATAAGGGTTGATTTGATTAATGAGGATAGTTAAGGGTTAAATACGCAAATATTTCAAAATAAGCAAGTGGTTATAAAATATTCATTGTTGTTTGGGAATATTCGTTTGGTCGTGGAATATTAAATCTTTGTCGGGGAATATTAAATGCGACGATTTACGACGCTTGACCGTGTATTGGGCCCCATAACTGAAAGCGATTGGATGAAGAAAACGACAAATATAAGTTGGTTAAAAATAACGGCGTGAATTATTACCAAGTAAGATCGTTGGAATACCCGGTTAAAATACGATGTCTGGCGCTGGTTCTTGCAAAGAAGCATTACCAGTATTACAGATATTGATTGAATTATTGATCCTTACGTAAGAAGCCTTCTTTGTAAGACCGAATTTTATGAAATAAAAGTATTCAATTTTTCTATTCAAGAAATGGTTAAATTGATAAAAGTTAAAGTTAAGGGTGATATATGAATTTTTTTTCAAAATACGCAAGGGGTATAAAGTATTCATTGTTGTCGAGGAATATTCGTTTGGTCGTGGAATATTCTTTCGTGCCGGAGAATATTAAATGCATTGGCGCGCAGCCATTTGTGGGCCCCATAACGTAATAATCATTTGGATGGAGAAAACGACAAATTTGAGTTTTTATAAATAACGGCGTAATCGTTACAATTAACACCGTTGGAATACCCGATTGGTAAAGTAAAGTAATACGGCGTTGTTGCAAGAAGACACTACGGTATTACCGCGATATTTTTTCAATTATTGATTCTTACGTGAGAAGGCACTACTCAATAATTATTACGATAATTATTGCTTCAATATTTTATTTTATTGATTCAATAATTGCTTGTGTCGATATTTTATATTATTGTTGTTCAATAATTATCAACGCATGATGATTTCCCATTATCGATCAATAATTCATATTATTTGAATAATATTATTAGATAGCATTATTGGCAATGTCTAGAAAGTTCATCAAGGAGAGGTTTGGTCACCTAATTGCGCGCCCGATGAAGGAGAAATTCTTATTGAAAGCCCTCTTTCTGAGGAGCGGCACTACCGGTTGTCATAAATGTGATTCTCGTAATATTATTTGTGAATAATTAATTATTGATTCATGTGATAAGAAAATATTTATTTGATGTGGATATAAATGATGGATTTATTTATGTGGTTATAAGTGAAGGAATTAATGATGAGGTGTTTTATCAAGATTTGTTTAAATGGAGAAATGAAATATGGGATTTTCGTAAAAATTAGTTTATTACTTGATTTTGTAAAATCCATAACTCTTTAATATAATGAGTTAAGAGATGAGCCATATATCAAAAGAAAGCCCTAGAAGTAAGCTAATCAGAGAAATTTGAATCACCCAAAATTCTTTGTAGATATTTCGTGGTGAAATTTTGAATGAAATCGGTCCGAAGGACTAATAGTCCGAAAAATCGGTGTTCTTCACTATATTATGTGAGTTATAAATTTTGATCCGAATGCCGTTGGATCGTTGTAATTTTGGATATGTTATACATATATAAGTTGAGTATATGTCCACAAATTTTGAACCGTTAAAAATGAACGTATGATTTGTTATGAATTTTAAGAGGTAACTGATTCGAAATTAGGTTTTGGTGGAAAATTCTAGAATTGAGTGGGCCCCACTCTTGGTTGTTGGGAAAGATGGCTGATTTTTGGTGGGTGGAATAGTAGCGGTAAAGCCATCGAAGTTGCGGAGTTAAGTCTACTTGACGTCTTTAACATTTTCCTATAAATAGAGGGCTAAGTTAAAATTGAAAATCACACCGTAAACAAGTTTTCTCTTTCTCTCTCTATATTATCGAGCGTATTCTTGTGAGTATTTTGAGTATACTTTGAGTATTGTTAGATATGATTGCAAGTTCCTTCAAAGACTATATCCTATTTTTCACTAGAAATCTTGCTCTTTCGAGGTAAGGGATGTTATTTTCTTCTCGGATGATATTATTTCTTCAATATCATTATCTTTGAAATATTGGTTGGAACTTTTATCAAATTTGGAACTTTTTCATGCTCGGGGTTACTATTCATGAGTTACTATTCACGAGTTACTATTCATGAGTTACTATTCACGAGTTACTTATTCACGAGTACTATTCATGAAGCGTGAAGATGTTTTTTGTGGAATTTCTATCTTTTGGTGTCGAGTTACTATTCACGATACTACGGACTTATTCACGATATCGACACTTATTCACGAATACGGCACTATTCAATCAAAAATGAAAATTTTTCTTTTCGTCTAAAATATCTATTTTGGATACTAGCTTTGATTGTATCCATGTTTTGATCATTCTTGAATTTTACACCACTATGATTATTTTTTGAGGTATTTTTGGGCGTGGATAAAATCAATGCAAAGATGAATGATTTACGAAGAATATCTTTGGCACATGGTCAAAGATGAACAGTGTTTAAATGAACATGACTAATCGATGAATATCTTTAGCCAAGATGGTGCAAAGATGAATTATTGATGAATATCTTTTGCTCGTAATGCAAAGATGACTGTTGTTGAATATCTTTAGCCAAGATGGTCAAAGATGAATTATTGATGAATATCTTTTGCTCGTAATGCAAAGATGACTGTTGTTGAATATCTTTGGCCAATGAGCAAAGATGAATTATTGATGAATATCTTTTTGCTCGTAATGCAAAGATGACACATTGTTGTTGAATATCTTTAGCCAAGATGGTCAAAGATGAATTATTGATGAATATCTTTTGCTCGTAATGCAAAGATGACTGTTGTTGAATATCTTTAAATTTAGTAGTGCAAAGATGAATTATTGATGAATATCTTTTGCTCGAAATGCAAAAGATGACTGTTGTTGAATATCTTTTGCTTTGTAGTGCAAAAGATGAATTATTGATGAATATCTTTGGCTTGTAATGCAAAGATGACCCGTTGTTGAATATCTTTGCTTTGTAGTGTAAAGATGAATCTGTTGATGAATATCTTTGGCCCGTGGTGCAAAGATGAATTTATTAATATGATTATGAGCAGAACTGTGATTTGGTATAACCATGATCTTTGATGTTTCGTAAAGACAAGTGATGAAAATTATCTTTGTCTTGGATGAGGAAAGGAATTTAGAACTACAATTACGATTATGAGTTATACACGTGATTGTGGGCGAGAATTGTTGATTGATGTTACGGGATAAAACATTGTTGGTGGATTTTTAACATGGAGAAGACAATAGACTTTATAGTCTATTTGACTCTTCTAATGGATTGCTCATTCACCGCAATGACTATGGTTGAAAAGTTTTATCATCTACCATATGTTCTAAATCTCCGATTTATTCTTGATGAAGACTATTGATAATTTATTTATCTTTAGTCATAATATTCTTTTATTGAGCTAGTTGTGCTCACCCTTTTGTTTCACAATTCCTTTCGTGTAATAAAGGTGTAAATTGGGTCGAGCGGGGATAGCGAGGAATAGAGTGGTGGTCTATAGATGTTGAGGGTGAGGTGAATTTAACTTGGAAGGGTGTTTTGTCACTATCATACAAGATGTCTAATGACATACAACCTCGTGTTATCATAAGACATGGTTGTGCTTTCATCCACTTCTTTGAGTATATTTACAAGCACTACCTATATAATCTTGGTGTTTGTTTGGAGTATAATACCCAATTAGAGACAAAGGAGATAATGATATGTCAAGAGAAGACTCACCATTGGGAAGAATATGATAGTAATCTTCTCGTTTTTCTTTGGGGTTTATTAGATTGACCAAGGATAATTCTGTGGCCATATGATATCTACCATAACCTAAAAGCATGGCCTCCCATGTATGAAGGTTTCCTTGAGCACTTCCCAAAGATTCTAATTTCTAAAACAGCTTTTGACTATACCTTTATGTAAGGTGTCATCATGACGCTATTCTGGTTGGTATATATTTGTATCCAAACTCACAAATATATGTGTTGTATTTTGCACGACAATTGTTGTAATAAAGTTGTAGTTGTTTTTTCGTACCCATATATTTGGCGACTTCGAATGGGTTGGATGGAATGAACCTATTTTGGGGTTGTTACATTTGGTATCGAGCTTAGGATATGATCTCCAAGCGGAGATCGGGAATAGAACTAGGAGGGAGAGATGAGTAAATCCTTCGCTAGTGTGTCCTACCTAAGCTTATTTGTTGTTCGATCACCATATCGAGATATTATGTGATATGTTAATTTGCTCAATTAACCTTTGTTTTGAAGTCAGATTCTAGAATGATATCCAAATACGGGAGATGAAAGCAATGGAGAAATCATGATGACAGGGGAGATAGAATCGAAAATGAAAACAAGGTATTCTCAACTCTTTGAAATACCAGTACGTAAATTTCGGGACGAAATTTCATAAGGAGGGAGATTGTAAGACCCCGAATTTTATGAAATAAAAGTATTCAATTTTTTCTATTCAAGAAATGGTTAAATTGATAAAAGTTAAAGTTAAGGGTGATATATGAATTTTTTTCAAAATACGCAAGGGGGTATAAAGTATTCATTGTTGTCGAGGAATATTCGTTTGGTCGTGGAATATTCTTTACGTTGGAGAATATTCGTGCACGACCAGTAGATCATTTATGGGCCCCATAACGTAATAACCGCTTTGGATGGAGAAAACGACAAATTTGAGTTTTTATAAATAACGGCGTAATCGTTCACAGTTAACATCGTTGGAATACCCGATTGGTAAAGTAAAGTAATACGCGGCGTTGTTGCATGCGAAGACACTTGCGATTGAAGACAAGATATTTTTTCAATTATTGATTCTTACGTGAGAAGGCACTACTCAATAATTGTTCAAAGAATTCTTGCTCAATATTTTATTTTATTGATTCAATAATTGCCGTGTGTAGATATTTTATATTATTGTTGTTCAATAATTATCACCGCACAAGATTTTTCCATTATCGGATCAATAATTCATATTATTTGAATAATATTATTAGATAGCATTATTGGCAATGTCTAGAAAGTTACATCAAGGAGAGGTTTGGTCACCTAATTCTTGCGAAGAAGGAGAAATTCTTATTGAAAGCCCCTTTTCCTGAGAACTACTGGTTATCATAAATGTGATTCTCAGTAATATTATTTGTGAATAATTAATTATTGATTCATGTGATAAGAAAATATTTATTTGATGTGGATATAAATGATGGATTTATTTATGTGGTTATAAGTGAAGGAATTAATGATGAGGTGTTTTATCGGTATTTGTCCGAAATGGAGAAATGTAATATGGGATTTTCGTAAAAATTAGTTTATTACTTGATTTTGTAAAATCCATAACTCTTTATGTATAATGAGTTAAGAGATGAGCCATATATCAAAAGAAAGCCCTAGAAGTAAGCTAACTGTAAATTTGAATCACCCAAAAATTCTTTGTAGATATTTCGTGGTGAAATTTTGAATGAAATCGTCCAAAGGACTAATAGTCCGAAAATCAATCGAGTTCTTCTTCACTATATTATGTGAGTTATAAATTTTGATCCGACCGTTGGATCGTTGTAATTTTTGGATATGTTATACATATATAAGTTGAGTATATGTCCACAAATTTTGAACCGTTAAAAATGAACGTATGATTTGTTATGAATTTTAAGAGGTAACTGATTCAGAAATTAGGTTTTGGTGGAAAATTCTAGAATTGAGTGGGCCCCACTCTTGGTTGTTGGGAAAGATGGCTGATTTTTGGTGGGTGGAATAGTAGCGGTAAAGCCATCGGGGTTGCGGTTAAGTCTACTTGACGTCTTAACATTTTCCTATAAATAGAGGGCTAAGTTAGAATTGAAAATCACACCGTAAACAAGTTTTCTCTTTCTCTCTATATTATCGAGCGTATTCTTGTGAGTATTTTGAGTATACTTTGAGTATTGTTAGATTCAAGTGCAAGTTCCTTCAAAGACTATATCCTGTTTTCAACTAGAAGTCTTGTCTTTCGAGGTAAGGGATGTTATTTTCTTCTCGGATGATATTATTTCTTCAATATCATTATCTTTGAAATATTGGTTGGAACTTTTATCAAATTTGGAACTTTTTCATGTCGGGGTTACTTATTCATGAGTTACTATTCACGAGTTACTATTCATGAGTTACTATTCACGAAGTTACTATTCACGAGTACTATTAATGAAAGCGTGAAGATGTTTTTTTGGAATTTCTATCTTTTGGTTTGAGTTACTTATTCACGTGATACGGCCTATTCACGATATCTGACTATTATTCACGAATCGGCAGACTATTCAATAGAAAAATGAAAATTTTTCTTTTCGTCTCTAAATATCTATTTTGGATACTAGCTTTGATTGTATCCATGTTTTGATCATTCTTGAATTTTACACCACTATGATTATTTTTGAGGTATTTTTGGGCGTGGATAAAATCAATGCAAAGATGAATGATTTCGAAGAATATCTTTGGCTGTAGTGCAAAGATGAACAGTGTTTAAATGAACATGACCAATCGATGAATATCTTTAGCCAATGAGTCAAAAGATGAATTATTGATGAATATCTTTTTGCTCAGAATGCAAAGATGACATTGTTGTTGAATATCTTTAGCGATGGTGAAGATGAATTATTGATGAATATCTTTTGCTCAGAAATGCAAAGATGACGACTGTTGTTGAATATCTTTAGCAATGAGTGCAAAGATGAATTATTGATGAATATCTTTTGCTCGTAATGCAAAGATGACTGTTGTTGAATATCTTTAGCAATGAGGCAAAGATGAATTATTGATGAATATCTTTTGCTCGTAATGCAAAGATGACTGTTGTTGAATATCTTTGGCCGTGGTGCAAAGATGAATTATTGATGAATATCTTTTGCTCGAAATGCAAAGATGACCTGTTGTTGAATATCTTTAAACCAGTAGTGCAAAAGAGATGAATTATTGATGAATATCTTTGGCTTGTAATGCAAAAGATGACCCGTTGTTGAATATCTTTACTTTGTAGTGTAAAGATGAATCTGTTGATGAATATCTTTGGCCCGTGGTGCAAAGATGAATTTATTAAATATGATTATGAACAGAACTGTGATTTGGTATAACCATGATCTTTGATGTTTCGTAAAGACAAGTGATGAAAATTATCTTTGTCTTGGATGAGGAAAGGAATTTAGAACTACAATTACGATTATGAGTTATACACGTGATTGTGGACGAGTGAATTGTTGATTGATGTTACTGAGGATAAAACATTGTTGGTGGATTTTAACATGGAAAGACAATAGACTTTATAGTCTATTTGACTCTTCTAATGGATTGCTCATTCACGCAACTATGGTTGAAAAGTTTTATCATCTACCATATGTTCTAAATCTACGATTTATTACTTGATGAAGACTATTGATAATTTATTTATCTTTAGTCATAATATTCTTTTGAGCTAGTTGTGTTTCACCCTTTTGTTTCACAATTCCTTTCGTGTAATAAAGGTGTAGTTTGGGTCGAGCTGGGGATAGCGAGGAATAGAGTGGTGGTCTATAGATGTTGAGGTGAGGTGAATTTAACTTGGAAGGGTGTTTTGTCACTATCATACAAGATGTCTAATGACATACAAACCTCGTGTTATCATAAGACATGGTTGTGCTCATCCACTTCACCGAGTATATTTACAAGCACTACCTATATAATCTTGGTGTTTGTTTGGAGTATAATACCCAATTAGAGACAGTGGAGATAATGATATGTCAAGAGAAGACTCACCATTGGGAAGAATATGATAGTAATCTTCTCGCTTTTCTTTTTGGGGTTTATTAGGGTTGACCAAGGATAATTCTGTGGCCATATGATATCTACCATAACCTAAAAGCATGGCCTCCCATGTATGAAGGTTTCTCTGAGCACTTCCCAAAGATTCTAATTTCTAAAACAGCTTTTGACTATACCTTTATGTAAGGTGTCATTGTGACGCTTCTACGGTTGGTATATATTTGTATCCAAACTCACAAAGATATGTGTTGTTGTATTTTACTTGCGACAATTGTTGTAATAAAGTTGTAGTTGTTTTTCGTACCATATATTTGGCGACTCGAATGGGTTGGATGGAATGAACCTATTTTGGGGTTGTTACATTTGCATCGAGCTTAGGGATATGATCTCTGGCGGAGATCGGGGAATAGAACTAGGAGGGAGAGATGAGTAAATCCTTCCAAAGTGTGTCCTACCTAAGCTTATTTGTTGTTCGGTCATAATATCGAGATATTATGTGATATGTTAATTTGCTTCAATTAACCTTTGTTTTGAAGTCATATTCTAGAATGATATCTCAAATACGGAGAGATGAGCAATGGAGAAATCATGATGACGGGGAGATAGAATCGAAATGAAAACAAGGTATTCTCAACTCTTTGAAATACAGTGTACGAAAATTCGGGACGAAATTTCATAAGGAGGGAGATTGTAAGACCCCAATTTTATGAAATAAAAGTATTCAATTTTTCTATTCAAAGAAATGGTTAAATTGATAAAAGTTAAAGTTAAGGGTGATATATGAATTTTTTTTCAAAATACGCAAGGGGGTATAAAGTATTCATTGTTGTCGAGGAATATTCGTTTGGTCGTGGAATATTCTTTCTGTCGGAGAATATTAAATGCACGACGCCGTTAGATCATTCAGGGCCCCATAATGTAATAACCGTCGGATGGAGAAAACGACAAATTTGAGTTTTTATAAATAACTGCGTAATCGTTCACTGTAACACCGTTGGAATACCCGATTGGTAAAGTAAAATGTAATACGCGTTGTTGCATGTGTAGAAAGACGGTAGATTGCAGACAAGATTTTTTTCAATTATTGATTCTTACGTGAGAAGGCACTACTCAATAATTGTTACAAATAATTATCGCTCAATATTTTATTTTATTGATTCAATAATTCTTCGTGTCGATATTTTATATTATTGTTGTTCAATAATTATCAACGCACAATGATTTCCCATTATCGGATCAATAATTCATATTATTTGAATAATATTATTAGATAGCATTATTGGCAATGTCTAGAAAGTTCTCATCAAGGAGAGGTTTGGTCACCTAATTGCGGCGCATGAAGAGAGAAATTCTTATTGAAAGCCCTCTTTCTCGGAACTACCGGTTGTCATAAATGTGATTACAGAATATTATTTGTGAATAATTAATTATTGATTCATGTGATAAGAAAATATTTATTTGATGTGGATATAAATGATGGATTTATTTATGTGGTTATAAGTGAAGGAATTAATGATGAGGTGTTTTATCGGATTTGTGAAATGGAGAAACGTAATATGGGATTTTCGGAAAAATTAGTTTATTACTTGATTTTGTAAAATCCATAACTCTTTAATGTATAATGAGTTAAGAGATGAGCCATATATCAAAAGAAAGCCCTAGAAGTAAGCTAACTGTAGAAATTTGAATCACCCAAAAATTCTTTGTAGATATTTCGTGGTGAAATTTTGAATGAAATCGGTCCGAAGGACTAATAGTCCGAAAAAATCGGTGTTCTTCACTATATTGCGTGAGTTATAAATTTTGATCCGACCGTTGGATCGTTGTAATTTTGGATATGTTATACATATATAAGTTGAGTATATGTCCACAAATTTTGAACCGTTAAAATGAACGATGATTTGTTATGAATTTTAAGAGGTAACTCATTCGTAAATTAGGTTTTGGTGGAAAATTCTAGAATTGAGTGGGCCCCACTCTTGGTTGTTGGGAAAGATGGCTGATTTTTGGTGGGTGGAATAGTAGCGGTAAAGCCATCGGGTTGCGTGTTAAGTCTACTTGAAAGTGCTAACATTTTCCTATAAATAGAGGGGCTAAGTTAGAATTGAAAATCACACCGTAAACAAGTTTTCTCTTTTCTCTATATTATCGAGCGTATTCTTGTGAGTATTTTGAGTATACTTTGAGTATTGTTAGATTTCAGTGCAAGTTCCTTCAAAGACTATATCCGGTGTTTCAACTAGAAGTCACTTGCTCTTTTCGGGTAAGGGATGTTATTTTCTTCTCGGATGATATTATTTCTTCAATATCATTATCTTTGAAATATTGGTTGGAACTTTTATCAAATTTGGAACTTTTTCATGTCTGGGTTACTATTCATGAGTTACTATTCACGAGTTACTATTCATGAGTTACTATTCACGAGTTACTATTCACGAGTACTATTCAATGAAGCGTGAAGATGTTTTTTTGTGGAATTTCTATCTTTTGGTGTCTGAGTTACTATTCACGATATCTAAGACTATTCACGATACTGACCTTATTCACGAATACGGACTATTCATTCATAGAAAAATGAAAATTTTCTTTTAAATTGTAAATATCTATTTTGGATACTAGCTTTGATTGTATCCATGTTTTGATCATTCTTGAATTTTACACCACTATGATTATTTTTGAGGTATTTTTGGGCGTGGATAAAATCAATGCAAAGATGAATGATTTCAAGAATATCTTTGGCAGTAGTGCAAAGATGAACAGTGTTTAAATGAACATGACCAACTGATGAATATCTTTACCAAGAGTGCAAAGATGAATTATTGATGAATATCTTTTGCTCGTAATGCAAAGATGACTGTTGTTGAATATCTTTACCAAGATGGTGCAAAGATGAATTATTGATGAATATCTTTTGCTCGTAATGCAAAGATGACTGTTGTTGAATATCTTTAGCCAAGATGGTGCAAAGATGAATTATTGATGAATATCTTTTTCTCGTAATGCAAAGATGACTTTGTTGTTGAATATCTTTAGCCAAGTGAGTGCAAAGATGAATTATTGATGAATATCTTTTGCTCGTAATGCAAAGATGACTGTTGTTGAATATCTTTAGCCGGTGAAGCAAAGATGAATTATTGATGAATATCTTTTGCTCGTAATGCAAAGATGACCTGTTGTTGAATATCTTTAGCCTGTAGTGCAAAGATGAATTATTGATGAATATCTTTGGCTTGTAATGCAAAGATGACCTGTTGTTGAATATCTTTAGCCTGTAGTGTAAAGATGATCTGTTGATGAATATCTTTGGCCCGTGGTGCAAAGATGAATTTATTAGTATGATTATGAACAGGAACTGTGATTTGGTATAACCATGATCTTTGATGTTTCAGGTAAAGACAAGTGATGAAAATTATCTTTGTCTTGGATGAGGAAAGGAATTTAGAACTACAATTACGATTATGAGTTATACACGTGATTGTGGATGTGAAATTGTTGATTGATGTTACGAGGATAAAACATTGTTGGTGGATTTTTAACATGGAGAAGACAATAGACTTTATAGTCTATTTGACTCTTCTAATGGATTGCTCATTCACCGAACTATGGTTGAAAAGTTTTATCATCTACCATATGTTCTAAATCTACGATTTATTCTTGATGAAGACTATTGATAATTTATTTATCTTTAGTCATAATATTCTTTATCGAGCTAGTTGTACTCACCCTTTTGTTTCACAATTCCTTTCGAATGTAATAAAGGTGTAAATTTGGGTCGAGCGGGGATAGCGAGGAATAGAGTGGTGGTCTATAGATGTTGAGGGTGAGGTGAATTTAACTTGGAAGGGTGTTTTGTCACTATCATACAAGATGTCTAATGACATACAACCTCGTGTTATCATAAGACATGGTTGTGCTCATCCACTTGCTGAGTATATTTACAAGCACTACCTATATAATCTTGGTGTTTGTTTGGAGTATAATACCCAATTAGAGACAGTGGAGATAATGATATGTCAAGAGAAGACTCACCATTGGGAAGAATATGATAGTAATCTTCTCGTTTTTCTTTGGGGTTTATTGGGTCAACCAAGGATAATTCTGTGGCCATATGATATCTACCATAACCTAAAAGTATGGCCTCCCATGTATGAAGGTTTCCTTGAGCACTTCCCAAAGATTCTAATTTCTAAAACAGTTTTTGACTATACCTTTATGTAAGGTGTCATTGTGACGCCTTCACGCTTGGTATATATTTGTATCCAAACTCACAAAGATATGTGTTGTTGTATTTTGCACGACAATTGTTGTAATAAAGTTGTAGTTGTTTTTCGTACCATATATTTGGCGACTCAGAATGGGTTGGATGGAATGAACCTATTTTGGGGTTGTTACATATGTCCACAAATTTTGAACCGTTAAAAATGCACGAATGATTTGTTATGAATTTTAAGAGGTGTCTGATTCAGAAATTAGGGTTATAATTGATTTTGGTGGAAAATTCTAGAATTGAGTGGGCCCCACTTGTGGTTGGTGAAGAAATGTGCTGAATTTTATTTCAAATGTGGTGGGTGGCAATAGTAAGCGAGTAAAGCCATCGTGTAGTAGGTCAAAATCCCTTTCTAATAACATTTTCCTATAAATAGAGGCTAAGTTAGAATTGAAAATCACACCGTAAACAAAGTTTTCTCTCTCTTCTCTATATTGTTGAGCGATTTTGTGAGTATTTAGATACTTTGAGAGTTCTTTGTTCAAGTCATAAGTTTCATTCAAAGATCACTTGAACCTTTCCTTCCGGCACGATTCTTTGAGGTAAGGGATATTATTTTTTTTCGTAATGATATTATTTCTTCAATATCATTATCTTTGAAATGTTGATCTGAAGTTTTATCAAATTTGGAACTTTTTCATGCTCGGGGTTACTATTCATGAGTTACTATTCACGATTCTACTATTCATGAGTTACTATTCACGAGTTCTTATATTCACGAGTACTATTCATGAAGCGTGAAAATGTTTTTTTGTGGAATTTCTATATTTTGGTGTCTGAGTTACTTATTCACGATATCGGCACTATTCACGATATCTGACTATTCACGTGATACTGCACTATTCAAGAAAAATAAAATTTCTTCTTTTCGTCCAAAATATCTATTCGGATACTAGCTTTGATTGTATCATGTTTTGATCATTCTTGAATTTTACACCACTATGATTATTTTTTTTAGGTATTTTTGACGGATAAAACCAAGTATGAATCCTTAATCCTTAATCCTTGTCATTTTGTTTCACTAGATTCGCTTCTTTAAAATATTTTCATCATCCTCGGTCTTAAATGATGATATTATTGAATATCTTTCAGAATAGTGCAAAGATGAATGATTTCTGAAGAATATCTTTGGCACAGTAGTGCAAAGATGAGCGGTGTTTAAATGAACACGATCGATCGATGAATATCTTTGGCCTTTAGTGCAAAGATGAGCAGTGTTGAGATGAACATGACCGATTGATGAATATCTTTGGCACAGTAGTGCAAAGATGAATATTTGATTTGAGATGAATATTGATTGATGTTACGAGGATAAAATATTGATGATGGAATCGTTAAATTCATAGATTATAGTAGATTTCATTCTCTACGTAACTTTTCTATGAATTATTATTTCCGCCATGAATATTGATCCGAAACTTGTTGTCTATCATGTATTCTATCAAATTTTTCCTCATTGGAGACTAACGATAATTTGTTGTATATTATCTTAGTCATAGTATTCTTCTTGGGCTAGTTGAGCTCACCCTTTTCCTTGTTGTTCCATTTTTCTTCTCGTGGAGGCGAGAATGTAATGAGTACTAGTCGGGGTATGGAATGAAGGTTCTAGAGAGAGTTGTTTAGTAGTCCTCACCATTTTGTAAAATAATGTATCAATAAATGTGATGGGGATTTATTTGAGTATAGATATTGTCTAAAAGATAATATTTGTATTTAAACTCACTTTCTTTATTGTAATAATAAAGTTGTAGTTGTTTACATACCATGTATTTGGCGACTCGAATGGGTGTGGTGTATACCTATTTTGGGGGCGTCACAACGGTTGTGGTAAGTTTGGTTATTCTATGGGGGGCTCATATGTCATCATCTAAAAGTCTCTTTCGTCAATAGTAATTACATTCGTCACTAGTAATTACCTTCGTCAATAGTAATTACCTTCGTCAATAGTAATTACCTTTACCAGACGTCGAACCAATTGTCGTTTCACATTACAGGCGTCGAACCAATTGTCGTTTCACATTACAGGCGTCAAACCACTTGGTGTTTCACATTACAGACATCAAACCACTTGGTGTTTCACATTACAAGCGTCAAACCACTTTTCTTTTCACATCATCAGTCGTCAAGCCACTTGCCTTTTCACATTTTAAGTTCTATAAATAGAGGCCTAGTGCTTCATTATTTTTCACGAATTCATTCAAGCTATAGAGAGAGAAAGTATAGAGAGAATAAAAGATAAAGAAGAAGAGTATTCATTACTTACACTTCTCTGCAGATTCAATCTACTAATGTAAGGGTGTTATTCTTTCTTATTCATGAAGAGAATCTGTTGTTATTCCATTACTTATTATTACGTTGGAATAACATGTATATGCTGATTTATTCCTATACTTGGTGACATTCTTCTATTATTCATTGGAATATCATATGCATGTGTTTTACACCGGACTGGTTCCGTTTTATTATTATTTTGTTGGAACATTACATCACAGCGTGTTTTACACCTAACCGTTCCGCTTTATTATTATTTTGTTGGAACATCACATGCATGTGTTTTACTGTGGGACCGGTTCCATTCTTTATTATTCATTGGAATATCCTGTCTGCATGCGTTTTACGCGGACCGGTTCCGTTATTTATTATTCTATTGGAATAACTTTGCGTATGCGATTCATCGCATGTATGGTGATTTCTTTTGTTATTCCATTCTTTATTATACTCAGTTGGTTAAAACTTTGACTTCTATAATCCATGAAATTAGTGAAATATCTTTGATATTTGCGCTTCATCTAGTATCTTTTCATGAAAATATTCTTCTGAATATTCTTGTATTTTACTCTACAAAACAGTATCATGTTGATAATTTGGACGTTATTAGTTCCTAGATAAATTAATTCTTGAACTTGTTTTATTGAATTCTTATATCATTGTCATCATCCTCATGTTTATATTATGTTGAAAGTCATCTGTGGCCTGTAGTACATAGATGGACTTGACATGATTATGACCAGGGATTATTCGGTGTAATCATGACCGTAATGTTACAAATGATGTGGTAAAAGTTATCATTGGCCCGTAGTGCATTGATGGACAGTTATTGGCATGATCATGACCATTAATGAATACACGAATGTCCCCGGTCAGAAGTAAGTATATAATTTGTGGTCGTGATACTAAAGAATATCCTTGGTAGTAGTGCGAGGGTGATTCGATGATGTAGATTATTTATTAAAATTTGTCACAATGATATAAAAGTCATGAAAAATTTTTAAATCATAAAAGATAGTAGATTTTATTCTCTACTTGACTCTTTTAATGGATTGCTTGTTTCACCGCAGCTTAAACTTGATGTTGTTATATTTTACCGCTTTAACATCATTTGAAGGCTAACGATAATTTATTCGCATTATCTTAGTCATAATATTTCTTCTTGGGCTAGTTGAGCTCACCCTTTCTTTCACTATTCTATTCAGAAATGAGAACATAGCGAGGGGACTAGTCGGGAACGGAGTGATGACATCTCAGAAGGATAGATTAGTAGTCCCTCACTATTCGTGAAAATAGTGTGTTAATAATTGTAATGAGGACCCATTTTGAGTTTGTATAATCTCTAGTAGACAATAATTGTATTCAAACTCGCAGTTATGTTTTGTCGTATTGTACTCGACAGTTGTATTAGTAAGTTGTATTTGAATTTTGTACCATGTATCTGACGACCCAAGATGGGTGATGTATACCTAATTTTGGGGGCGTCACAATGTTGTTTGATAAAAAACAAATCAATCTCTTTTTATCTTTTAAAAAAAATATTAAGTCATCTTTTTAGAATAAAAGGTTTTTCATTATTATTTTATCATCGTTATCTTAATTTTATATTTTTAATTAATTATTTCATTTTTTTCATTATACTCCCTTCGTCCCAAATTAATTGCTTAGTTTTGACCTTTTAAAGTCAAATTGACCATTTTTAAAACTAATCTTTTTACTATTTTTGCTAAAATATAGGTGAAGAGATTATAACCAAAAGAAAGTATATACAATTTGTTACTAATCTTAATTTTTATAATTTTAGAAATATATTTATATATGCTTAATTATTAATTCTAAAAATTATCAATTTGACTTAAAAAAGTCAAAACTGAATAATTAAATTGGAACGGAGGGAGTACTACATACCTGACACCACCACCACTACCATTCACCATCACCCACTACCAACTACTATCACCACCGCCACAAATATTACCATCAATCACCACCACCACCACCACCACCATATTTTATAATAATTATATAAAATTGTCATAATTATTATAATGTTTAATATACTTAAAATATTTTACTACTTATATATTTTTGGTGATTTTGTTTGAATTAATTATTTAATATTTATTATATTTTTATTATCGCCTTAAGTTTTCATAAATTGATATAAAGGTAAATTAGTAAAATATTATATTCAAACATACTAAAAAAGATGGGTTATCGAACAACTCTATTACATTTTATCTATGTTTTTAAAAAAATCTCTATTTAATACAGAGTCTTTATTTTAATAAATTTTTATTACATAATTTTATCAAACATTACCTTAAGTCCTCGGAGGCTCCAAACCATGGGATGGCCCAACCCACAACTCTATATTGCCTACCCTTTTTTAAGAACCTACTATATTACTCGTTGTCTTCAAATTAAAAGGAGTCATGCTATATATTATAAAAAAAAATTAGTTGAATTATAATTGATGTATGAGATAAATAAAAATTAAAAATATCTCATTTTAATTTATTATATCTTATCGCAAACGTTAGTTGCAATATGACTTCATCAAATATTTTATACTATCATTTTCAATTAAAAAACCATTGATTTTTTAGGTTAAATTTTGAAAATTTAAACTGTTATGAATTTAATTAAGTTTATAACTGTTGTAAATTAAATAAAACTGTAATGTAAAAGTTAATAAATTTTATTAATAATTTAAATGATAGGAGCCACATATTACTATTTTTTTTAATTTTTGCATAATTATCTGAACATATAAAACTACTTGTATGATAAGTCCTAACTTCTAATTTCTTTCTTTTGTCGGTAATAAGGGGAAATAGTGGCAAGTGATAACTTGAAGAGGAAAATAAGGAAACGGGGCCAATTTATCGATAATTTTTGGAAATTAAAAAAAAAAAAATGTTTTACAATATTTAGGAATGGCCTTCTTTGCTTAGTAATGGGCTTGACAAACGGATCCAATGATATAACGGATCGGATCAGAATTTCAACTTGTAAATCACCAGATTAACCCACGGCGGGAATGTGTAGAAGAAGTGAAGGAATAATATGGCGGGAAATCATATCCACTGCGCTGCCTCTGGATTAGCTTAATTAATCTCATATGTATATCCACATCTCTCGCTGAATCTCCCAATTACTTAATTCCTCGATATCTCTTCCGAAATGGGGAAGAGAAAAAGGACTAGGGTTTCTGAAGGAGATGAGTATTATGAAGATCCCGAGCCATCTTCCTCGAGCGAACCGACCTTGTACGAGGTAGATAATTTCATATGCTTGATCTGAAACAGTTCTTGTGTAATTCAAAGTTTATATCTTTGCCCAAAATTGGCAGTCAGTTGATGTTTGATTCCTCCTGTTTCTTAGTACTCTGCGTTTGATGGTGAAATTTGATTCTTTCCTTTGTTAAATGTTTGAACAAATTGATTAAAAACTAATTATAAATGATTCCTTGAGAGTATTTGCGATGCATTTCCCCCGTGTTAATACCATGCCTTGTTTTTAAATGTAAATGTGTGTATTCATGACTTGTAATTTAGGTTGTGTCAAAAGTTAATATTGATATTCTAATTTGGAACGGAGGGAGTAATAACAAGAAAGACACATAAAGCTTCATATCCTATATGGGATTATAGGATAGCTTATTGGTACTGCTTGGGTTTTTAGAGGTTTTTGAATTTTTTTTCTTCACTTAGCTATGACCTTGAGAAGTTATAGTAATAACTTGAAAGTGGCACTTTTGCATAAAACAAAACCATAACAATGAGTATGATCCAATTTCTTAATTGTCTCAATTATTATTCCAGTAGACCAGGGGTGGGTCGTGCACCTTGTGAGAAAGGTGGGCAATTGCCCACCTTTGATTTTTGGAGGAATTACTTTTAGTAGTATTGAAAATATTATTTTTCTCAGAAAATAAGACACAAAAGTGTAATTTATAATTTTTTTCCACCGTAATTTTGAGAAATATGTATTTAATATGTTTTTTTGTCCACCTTGATGAAAATTTGTGGCTCCGCCATTGCAGCAGATGGTATTGAACTCTGGCAGCCACAATCATTTCAGTCTGTCTTGCCCTCTTCTTTGCTTCTGCTCTTGCTTTGAGAAAGCTTGGTTTTAGATTAACTAATATAAAACTCATATTGCAAAGTATACATCCATCATGTAATAGTATTCATCTATGATGCATTATTGGTTATATGACAGTTTCTGAGTTGACTTTTTTACTATGGTTCTTTGCTCTAGTTCTACAGGCCATTCTTTGCTTTTACAAGGAGCTATATATTTGCAATCCTAGGATAAAAATAAATGTTATTTATTAATATTATTTGTCTTCATGTTATTGCTACTTTCTTTCTTGGTCATATTTATGGTTGCTATCAGCCTATCACCATCATAATTCCTCCACCCAACATCAGATTCCTCGGTGTACATTCGCACTATTCAAGAAAATGTTGAAATTGGTACACAAAACATTGAAATTTTTGGCAAAGACATTGTCTTTTGATTACTCAGATCACAGATAGTTTGATGTATTTGAATTGTTCGAGTGAATCCATATTCTACTTTAATGCGGATCAAAAAATTCGTAGTAAGTTTTTTGTACCTCACAGGTTCTTGGGGTGGAAAGGACAGCTACTCAGCAGGAAATAAAGAGAGCATATCATAAGTTGGCTTTGCGACTACATCCTGATAAGAACCCTGGTGATGAGGTCAAAATTTGTTCTCCACGTCACCAAATTTTGTTCTCAGTGATCCTCTTGACACTCTTATTTCTTTCTAATTTTTTTCACTAAATCTTTTATATTTTCTATCTGCAGGAGGCCAAGGGTAAATTTCAGCAACTTCAGAAGGTGATATCAATTCTTGGTGATGAAGAAAAGCGGGCACTCTATGATCAGACTGGCTGTGTTGATGATGCGGTGAGTTATCGTGTAGACCTACTTTTATAGCAGTTTTCTGTTGCAATAATCCAGTTTGGGTGTGTTGTAGTTTTTGGGCATTTTTCGGTTCATATGATAGTTATTTCATTTGTTGGTTAGAATAATCTTATAGTTTGTTAAACTAGAGGTACCATGGACAAATTGAAAGTTAAAATTATAGCACATATTAAAGAAATCCCCAGAAAATGTCATTTACAGAAATTCTTGAAAATTATTAGTTAATTGAAAAATAATTTTTTACAAGATATTATTGCATGGTTACGTCTCAAGTTTGACACTCGATGTTCTGGTTAAAGCAAAATGTATCAAGTTATTGTCCCCATGGAAAATTTTGCATGGTTTCTCACTTACCTAGTAGAGCAGCACTAATTTCTTTGTTTTCTGATTACAGGAACTTGCAGCAGATGTTCAAAATTTGAGGGAGTTCTTTCGAAATATGTACAAAAAGGTTTATAATAGTATTAAGAAATTTGCCAGCTTTCTAAACCTATCTTGTTATTTTGCTTTATATTCCTTGTACTAATAAAACAGTAATTTAAATCTTGATTGCAGGTCACTGAAGCGGATATTGAAGAGTTTGAAGCAAACTATAGAGGATCGGAGTCAGAGAAGAATGATTTGATTAATCTATACAAGAAGTACAAGGGGAACATGGAGAGGTATAACAGTATATTTAATGATGTGTTTCCTCCCGTTTAGGATTACTCGTTTGTCCTCTAAACAGCTTTCCCATTTTCAGGCTCTTCTGCTCTATGATATGCTCAGATCCTAAATTGGATTCACATAGATTCAAGGATATTTTAGATGAGACCATAGCTGCAGGTGATGATTTTCTTTCTTCCTCATCTTTTGACTGGCAAATGGTTTGTTCTAAATATAGAGAAATTTTGTGATGTAGGACAAGGTGGGAAGAAGGAATAAGAGTACCTATCTTCGCAGAGAATCGGTAAAAAAAAACACACAAAAGCACATAACTTTAATTCAAATCAATATATTCAATAATTTCCCAAATAACGAAGTATTACAATGCTTAAAAAACTCAATACTTGGGGACTAAGTAAAAACCCTAATTCAAAACAATCTTCTAAAAAAAACTTTCCTAATTAAAACCTACTACCATAATTAAAAAATCTCTTAGAATATCCTACTAAAATAATTACATTAATAATCCAACATTTATCTTTAAATAACAATACAAAATTAATAATAAACTTCATAAGTTTCTTCTACCGTATCGCATCATTCTCCTAGTCTTTGAAAAAAACTGGTCATCGAGTTTTGAAATATCAAAGAATAATAAACCATGGACTGGAAGATGTCTTCCAACAAAACATGTGCATCCGAACATTCAATGTCATGAGCATAATTTTCAGGAATAACAATGATAATATAGAAATTTGAAGTAGTTTGGTACTCAAATGTATCAACCGAAAAGAGAAAATCAACATGATTGACCTCAACTTTATCTTCCTTGATGTTTTCGTATATGGAGTCAAACTTAACTTCAATTTCCTCACTGCAAGCCATCTCTGAATCTGCTTAACTTCCGTTTTATGTTTCTCACAAACATCAATATGTGAAAATACTTGCTCTTGTTTATCATCACCAATTTTATATTGGTTATTGATACGTTTAAGTATTGTGAGACATCTATCAATTGTCTTGTAAAAATTTATTTTGCGGGTCTTTTCTTGTGAACGCGTCACTTTAGTTGAACAAACACAATTAGGATGAACATTTTTTTGCGCTTGAACAAAATATGGATGAACATAACATGTATTTATGTACTCGTAATGTGCCTTTAAATTTGCAAGACTTGTTTCAGAAATTGCAAGCTCATCGCATAATTTCCAATACTCGGAACTATACGGGACACAAGATCTTTTAAGTTGCTCGCATATGACCAAAGTTCAATGCTCAAGTTGCTTTATCTTAGCCCAAAAAAAGTCTGGATTATTAAACTTAGAAGACATTGTATTTATGTATAGGGGCTGAATTGAATATTGTAAAATTTTTTGGGGTTAAATTGAAAGCTCAAAAAGTATGGGGGCTAAATTGAATATTTTAGAAACTTTAGGGGTTGAATTGAAAGTTTTATAAACTTTGGGGGCAGAATTGAAAACTTCAGAAACTTAAGGGGCTGAATCGAAAATTCAGAAACTTGGGGGTACCGAACTGTAATTGGGTAGAACACCGGCAATTTGATGAACCGTGTCGCGCACTGTAGCTTTTTTTTTTTGTTAGAATAGATTGAGACTATGGCGATGACAATTCTTGCTGCAAATCGTACTTTCTTCTCTAGCGAACTTCGACAATTTGATGGTGGCTACAAAAATAGGGTAGGAAGGAATTTGGTGAAATTAAAAGATATTAGGAATTTTGGCTCTTGATACAGTTATGATGTAGGACAGGGTGGGAGGAAGGAATAAGAGTACCTATCTCCGCAGAGAATCTATAAAGAAACACACAAAAACACACAAATTTAATCTCAAATCAATAAATTCAATATTTTTTCAAATAACGAAGTATTACAATGCTTAAATATAAAACTCAACACTTGGGGTCTAAGTAAAAACCCTAATTTAAAAAGCAAACAATCTCCTAAAAAAAACTCTCCTAATTAAAATATACTACCATAATTAAAAAAATATCCTACTAAAATAATTACATTAATAATTCAGCATTTAAATCTAATTAACAATACAAAATTAATAATAAACTTCTTAAATTTCTTCATCCGTATCGCATCATTTTGAATTTGAGTTTGGAGTTGGGTTGGAATGTTTATCTTGTCCCAATAGTTTGAGCCAGTTATCAGAAAAGAGTATATAGTGGTTGTAGAGTTTGGGCATCTTATTTCAGGTCGTACATATTGTGGACTGAAGTTTGCTATTACTGGTGGACACTTTTTAACAGGATTGAAAGTCTGAAGTATCATCCCTTTGATTGTGAGTTTCAGATGCAAGATAGACTGCATGTAATAACATGATAATTGTATTGATAGTTTTATATACTTGTTGCTTTTGTTATTTTAATTGTGCACGCAAATAATATTTGTGTCTCTCAGGAGAGCTGAAGTCAACCAAAGCATATGGGAAATGGGCTATGCAAGTGTCTGAGACAAAACCACCTACAACCCCTTTGGTGCGTAAGAGAAAGTGAGTCATCTATTCTAGTTTTCTGTTGATAATATGATACAGTTGTATCAATCTTGAACACTGGAAACTGACCATGCTTTTACACATTACAGATCGAAGAAAGGGTCAGATGATTTATACGCCATGATTACTCAGCGACAGAATGAGAGGAAAGGCCGACTTGATTCCATGTTCTCGTCTCTTATTAGCAAATATGGAGGCGACCCATTGTCAGAACCTACTGAAGAAGAATTTGAAGCTACCAAGGCAAAACTTGAACGTAGGAAGAAATCCAGAAAATGGAAGGGAAAGTAGTGATACAACTGGAAGTTTTCTGTAAAATTTCCGAATCTCTGGGGAGTTTGCCTGATGTTTTCTTTTACTTGCATTCAAGTGGAGCTCTGAACTATGATTTGTCTTTCTGTTGCAAAGATTTCTTTAGTGTAAAAACTTGCATGAAATTCCAAGAAATATTAGTGCTAAAGGAGCAAAGGTATTCTGTCCCATCTAAGGCTGTATGGCTGAAAGTTTGTCTTTCAACCCACAGGACGACAGGCTTGTCCTTGATTCTCGGCATTTTTTTGGAGTTCTTAAATTTTGGTGGATCACCGTTGGCCTACTTTCTTCTCTCCCTCTCTCTAACTCTATCCGTCTCTCCCACCGTCTTATTTTTTTTAAAAAAAAGTTTTTAAAGGAAATATTATCTCATTTATATTAATGGTAGTACAAGCTGGCATAATATTAATTTTATTCTCAAGCCATCAATCCTAAATTTAAAATGGCACAACGAGGGTTAAATGTAAAATAATATATATGCTTCAATTTATATATATTTTGCAAATGAAACTCTTTTTGGAATGAGTAGTTGCCAAAATTGACATTAACTCTTCATAAATTCAAATAGGATAGGGACTGATTCGCCAAATTCAGCCTAATGTAATTGGAAAGTTGACTATGCCATCCAAAACCAAAAAAAAATCTTTAATTTAACTAGTTTGATTAACATAATTAAAGGATAAGTAAAATTAAATTAAGACGAGCACAAGAGAGGACTAAAAAGGTCATATTTTCATTATTATTATTTTTTTAATTTCCAAGAACGTGTTTGCATTTTGTGGTGGGCATGACTTTTTATTTAGGTCAGACAGTAGTAATACTAAATTATTACGACCTATTTTCAGCATGCCTAATTTAATTAAAATACAAAAACTTATAGGTGTGGGTGGTGACATAATAACTTATTAAAGGACAGCCAAGCCAAGAAACAAAATATTCCCTGCTTGGTGTGAATGATTATATATGAATCTGGATATACAAGTTAAGACTTTGCCTCCTCTCTCCTCTTCCATTCCTGTAATTCCTACTTTTGCTTTTTAGTTTTTCATTCTTTCTCATTCACTATTCCTCTTTCCTCTTTCCTCTTTCACTGTCCCTGTGTGGGTGTTTGAATTTTCCTAAACCATTCACCTTTTTCCCAATTATCTTAAACAGTGTATTTCACTTTACTTAAAAAACTTAAATTAGTCTTTCCACATCTATCTTTATCTCTAAATTTATTTATTTGGTTAATAATCAAGTTTCCATGATCACATTAATGTTATATTACTTTACTTGAGTATGTATTCCAACCTCTTTCTCTTTCTCAAAATTGTAGCTTGATATCTTCAGCTTTATCCACCAAGTTCGTGTCCAAAAGGGTTTATTCAATTTTTAATAATAAACCCAAGAGCCAAAAGGGTTCAGTTGTTTTACAGGTGATTCTTCTACCCACTGAAGTATGAAATTCAGAAATTGGAGATATCCCTGAAGTTTAATTTACCAGTCTGTATGTGTTTATGTTTTGAAGGTTTTATCATGGAGACTGAGAATGGGGATGTCAAGTCCAAGATGGAAGACTATGAAGTAATTGAGCAGATTGGAAGAGGAGCTTTTGGAGCTGCTTTTCTTGTTCTCCATAAATATGAGAAAAAGAAGTAATTTTCTCACTACTTGCAAGTTCTTTTCTCGGTGGGAGTGTGATTATATGCATATATGGTTTCTTTTTGGTCCATTTCTTCAACATAATTCAATTCAATTTGTCCTTTATGGTTTTGATAACTAATTTGTGTATGTGCGTATGTGTATTTATCTGCAAGGGTTTATGAAATTCAGCATGAGTCTGCTCCTTACTCTATACTCCACATGTTTGAAAATATGTCAATAAGAAAACTTGTGTTCCATTATACTGAGGATTGACTTTGTACGTATATATATAGTCATGTGCTAAGTTAATTTTTACTTCAACATTGATTTATTGGAGCTTGATCATCTATTTCTGAACTTTAATAGGTATGTTTTGAAGAAGATTCGTTTCGGTAAGCAGACAGAGAAGTTCAAAGATACAGCACACCAGGAGGTCAGTTAATCATTCCAATTTTTTTTGTTAAAATATAATAGAATTTATTACCAGCTCTAGGTTTGTTCTTCCACTTAATCAAAAGCTACAATTTTATTTGCATAATGAAGCCTCAAATCTTATCACAATAATAATCCATTTATATCTTTTTTATTTCCATCTTCTCATCAATCAAATGAAGCATGATAAAGTTCATATTGAATTTGCATGATCAAGATTGTATCAGTAAAATTAAGTCTACTGGTTGCCGTCTCCTTGATTCCCAAGACTTGTACATGATCGTGAAAAATCCTCTAGGCAACAAATTGATTTTCGCTGATGTTACATTTTTGTCCCACTTTTGGTTTTCTGTACTCTATCATTGATTGGAGTGCTAATTAATTTTTACTACTCAAAGACTGAGGAATATATATATATATATATATATATATATATATATATATATATATATCTATTGCAGATGAATTTAATAGCTAGACTGAACCACCCCTATATTGTGGAGTACAAAGATGCTTGGGTGGACAAGGTAATGCAAAGTTATGTATGTGTATCTGTAAGCAAAATCACAACATTGTTGCCGCTGAGATGAATCTATTCAAGCAAGCCTGAGTGTGTTATGTTTTGTAGGGGTCCAGTGTATGCATTGTGACTGGCTACTGTGAAGGTGGAGACATGTAAATAACCAACCCTAATTCTTCATTTTTTTTTGTTTTGTTTGACATGGTAACTCAACTGCATTTAATTTGAGATAAAGCTTGATACAACTACTCAACTCAACTATATTTTTTTTTATTATCCCAAACTAGTTACGCTAGATATATACATTTAAATTATCACTTAAATATAAGTTCATCTCGGAGCAAATATGAACACACCAACATTTAATTATTACATTAGTTTATTCCCCCAAAAAAGAAAAACATTTTTCTTACACACATTTTAAATGGATAAACGTGTTGAGCTAATAATAATTGTCGTTAAATATTTAGGGCTGAGATTGTAAGAAAGGCTAGAGGAATATTTTTCCCAGAGGAGGTAAGAATATGGAATGTTGCAGCATTGAACTTTACTTTTGTACTTGCAATAGCTAACTTGCACAGATGCTGCAATTTGTCGGCTGATTTGCTCTCTAGAAACTCTGCAAATGGCTGACACAAGTGTTACTAGCGCTAGACTACCTGCATTGCAACCGAGTGCTTCACAGGGATCTTAAGGTGCATATACATTCATTCTTGTAGTGATTATATGCCTTTTCACTTGCATCAATTTTAACACATTGGGGAAAAAAAGAAGAAACTTTTTTAACTTGAGTTTATTTAATTACAGTGCTCCAACATATTTCTTACAAAGGACAGTGATATTCGTCTTGGTAAGAAAACATAACTACTTATAGGAACCTTGATTTCCATTATTTTCGCTAGTAATTTACACCTTACATGGATGAACAGGTGACTTTGGACTAGCAAAACTGCTCCACACAGAAGACCTTGCTTCCTCGGTATTGGTCTTAAATAGAGTTACAATAGTCTACTATTTTAGAATCAATCTTTAATCTAGATCTCATATGAGCCTTTACTTATGACTTATATATCTTTTATAGGTTGTTGGCACTCCCAACTATATGTGCCCTGAGCTCCTTGCAGATATTCCTTATGGCTACAAGTCCGACATATGGTCCCTTGGTAGAAAATAATTCACATTACATATATTTTCACCATAGTCGTAGCACTTCTATTAGGAATGACATTTTCTGTTTTCAGGTTGCTGTATGTTTGAGATTGCTTCACATCAACCACCATTTAGAGCTCCGGTAACTACTGAACTACATGTAGCATTAAAAAAATTCAGCCAATTAGATCTTCCATTACAAATTTCTAATAAAATTGTTCCGATAATAATTCTGTTACACAGGATATGAATGGACTTATCAACAAGATCAATAGATCCACTATTTCTCCACTCCCAATTGTGTATTCCTCCACATTGTAAGTGCTTTCTTCTCTTAGTCCTACATAAATATCAAAGCTTTCTCAACTAAAAAATATAGGATATAAGGACCCATCTGGATAGTCAACTTTTAATGAAAGCTGAACGTATTTACTTTCGCTTTTAAGGTAGGATAGGGGATTTCCTCCCAAGGGTCATAGGCAACAGCCAGTGGGTTCCTATCCTCCTTGTTTTCTTGGCAGAATCTACCATCCTATAACATTTATGTCTTGAATTCAAATTTCACTCTCTTTTTTTTCTCTCGGGTTAACTGCATATCTGACCCCGAAATATTCACCCCTGATGTAAGACAAAAATTGTTAACAGGTAACTAATTGGAAGTGGTAAAATCAACAAAGAAAATTAAAGTTAAGAGAATTCGGGTTATTCAACCACAGTAGAACTACTACCCCTAGGGTTTCCCGACAGCGGAAGGGAGGAAGTATATTGATCGCAACCAATAATTAGGGTAATTTCAATATCAAAGTGTAAAAAGTCTGACATAACTTACAAGCATATTTATAAGAAAATAAACTATAATAATCCTAAACCCCTTAACAATTGGGCTTCTAAATAAATAATCCAATACTGAAATAAACCAATAAATACAAGCCCAACAAACTAAATAAATAAATACACAACTGATAAATAAATAATTAAATAGCGAATCATCCACCACGACGATGTATCACGAATGGATCCCTATCAACTCTCTTCGGCTGCGAAAATAAAACCTCTGGCGAAATGAAAGCCTCATATCTCTCCAAAAGGTTTGGATCAAGATGACGGAACTCCTCAGCACTAATCCATTAATCCATGTACAATTATCCGAAGGCCTGTTGTGCCACTTCAACAAAAAATGGCCAATTTCACCAATTTCATTTTGGTGAACCGCACCTTCCTATCCTCAGACATCTCATACTAGTCAAAATATTTCTTCATACCAGACAACCAATCGAGGAATGCATTGGTATCAAATCTACCGTCAAACTCTACTGCATTTATCTTGACTTTCCTATAGTCATCATTATAAGGATCATGCTTAGGTTGTTCTTGGTGTCTAACATGTGGGTTTTCGTTATGACCATCAACATTACCATTATTCTCCTAAGGTTCTACTACAAGTTGTCTTTGCTCATCTTGTGTAATCCTATCATTCATTTGACTCAGTTGTGCAACTATGGCGACTAATTGGTCTTGAATTTCTTCTAAAGCGGCTTGATTACGTGTAGTCATGATGCAAATGCAAGTGCAAAGCTGAGATAATATAATAATTTAATCTAAGCAAATTAAAATTATATATCTAAGCCTATGCAATCACAATCTCAAAAACTAATAATAATAATTGAATAATAGGCAATTAAATGGAATAATATGCAATTTAAAAGAATAAATCCAAAACAAGCTTTCAAAAATTTTAGTACAAGTGAACGAAGGGAATCCAAGTGGTTAAGTATTTAAAATTCTAATATTCAAAAATGAAATTGTGGTAAAATCAACAAAGAAAATTAAGAAAACTAGATTCAACCGTAGGAGAACCATTACCCCTGGGGTTTCCCGACCGCGAAAGGCAAGAAGTATATTGATCGCAATCAATAATTAGGGAAATTTCAATATCAAACTGTAAAATTCTGATATGACTTACAAGTATATTTATAAGAAAATAAATTCTAATAACCCTAAACCTCTTAACAATTGACATAGATAACCTAAATAAATAGACAACTGATAAATAACAAAATAGCGAATCATCCATGACAACGTCGTACACCCTTTTACACTTGGCGTCCCGATATTTAAAAGCTCTCATCTTGTTACCCAACGTATTGTTAAACTCTAGTTAGAGTTTTGACCATTTTTTGCCGGAAAGTACGATGGACCCTGGTTAGAGTTTTGGGCCATTTTTTCCGTCGGAAAGTAGCCATGTGTCTTGATTTAATATTTAAATATGCTTGACTGTATAAGTATCGTAGTTGACTTATTTAATTAGTACAAACACATAGAAATTACAAAATCAATACAAGAAGGGTTTTAATAAATACATTCGCCCACTAATAATTTCAAATAATTAATCCCACTAATAATTAATCCTATAACATCATTAAAACTAAATAATTAATCGCAAATAAATAATTAACTTTAAAAATAATCCAAATAAACAATTAATTACTCAACTCAAACTAATTAATTAAAATCAATTATATAAACAATTTTTTTTAGTAAAATACAAAATAAAAATATTATCAGTATTAGAGCATTCAAATTATAAGTTAAAATATTAAAATATGAAAATATTTGTATGCTCTATTATTAACACTTAAATTTAATCAATTAATTAAAGATATTTTTAAAATTGTTATTAGCCATAATATCTAGCTACAACTAATTTTTAAAAAATGTACTATAATCAAAACCCTTTTATCTTAGTTTAGAAAAACTTAAAAATCAACTAAATGAATTATCATTTAAAGTAAATTAGAAGAAGAAAACATTAAAAATATTAAACACTACACATCAATTAGACTTCTTATCTAATTGAAGAGTGAAGACCCAAATCAGAAGTTTCATCTAGCTTTGATGGCTATTCATCATCTAACAGGCTGCCACCATATTCTTCTTCCTCCAACAGGTTGCCACCACTATCACCACCATTCTTCACTGCAGAAATCAAAGGAGCCAAAGATCTGGGTATTATATTCTTACAAATGTATAGATCTGGGTATTGGGTATTGGGTATTAGGAGCTCCCCTCTATTCATTTGTAAAATGGGGGAATTCATACAAAGGCTTAACGGAGGCACTGCTAATGCATAATCCGGCCATGGCTTGTTGGAAACTTTCTCATTTTCTTTTTTCAGATCTAATTTTCTCTCTTTTATTGTTCTTATTGTTGGTGAAGATGGTTGTGGATATGGGTTTAGGATTTCAAGGGAAGATGATGAATGATTTAGGTATTTTGGATTTTGAAAGTTTTAAGTTTCATGGTAGATGAGGAAGATGGGAAAGATGATGAAAATTTGGGAAAAATTTGAAGATGATAAGTGGGTTGAAAATTTTGGTTTGATATTTCTAGGATTCAATATGGGAGGATTAATATATGGGAATGAGTTGTATTGTTTCTTGTAGCAATCGTTGATGAAGGCAAGATGAGAAGATTTTAGAGAGGGAAATCAAATGGGTCTTAAAGGTTTTATATATTTTATAAAATTTAAAGTTGAAGATGATTATTTTGAATATCAATTTGTGAAATTTCAGATTAGATGATTTCAGATTTTAGAGATGATGATGATTCTTTTTGTTCTTGTTTACATGTATTTTTATGGTCAAAACATATATAATGCTTTGTATTAGGGAGTATGAATGTATTAACCTATGAGCTCCGACTCAAACACGGGACACGGGCACGATACGATACGCGACACGGGATACAACATTTTCTAAAAATACCGGATACAATACGTTGAGGACACAGTCAATTATATATATAGATTTTTAATAATATTATTTATTTTATACAACAAATAAATTTGATATTAATAGAGCATGATAAACTTGAACAAAATAATAAGAAATACAAACCCATTGAATAATAAATATCTTAAAGATACATAATAATGTTCAAACTTAAAAAGACAATAACCCACAACTTTTATATTTCAATTTAAGTATTGCAAATTTTTTATTTAAAATTTTGACCCCATGTGTGTCCTCCAGCGTGTCCCAATGTGTTCGAGCTTTAAAAATAAAATTAAAAAAAGAGGAACTCACGGACACGTGTTGGGTGTGTGTCTAAGGCGTGCCAGACACGAATTCATGGCCCTCCGGGAAGTGTCTGTGCTTCCTAGGTATTAACTTGGTATTTAGTTGATTTTAAATTGATTTTATAGGGTCAATTGTATAAATATACGGTCAAACCGTACTTATACTAACTCTACCGGAACTCGTGGCAATTCCGGCCACCTTTCTTGCTGGAAATAACACGAGGGTCAGTTTTGGGAGGATCGAATTAGTTTGGGTAGCGGGATGAGAGTTTTTAAATCTCAGGGGTACCAAGTGTAAAAGGGTGTATACTTCGGTGTCGAATATGCAGTTAACTCTTTTCTTTCTCTATATTGAAATCTATTTATATATATACCTGCTGAGTGAAACAAGATATCTGCAATCCTGTTCCAGATACATCATATATCCAACTAGCCTCAAACTCTCACTTACTATTCCAATAAAGTTTCAATTGAGATAAACTGGCTTAAACATTACAGGAAACAGATTATCAAGAGCATGCTAAGGAAGAGTCCAGAACATAGGCCAACTGTAAGTCCAAGTATCACAGTCAAATTTGACCAATTTGGATCCCATGATTCATACTAATTCCGTCCCATATTCCAAATTTTAGGCTGCAGAACTGTTAAGGAATTCCCATTTACAACCATACCTCCTTAGATGTCGCAACGCATCTTGTGTCTTTCTCCCAGTGAAGTCTCCAAACAGCACAAAGGACAAAATGACGAGAAAATCGTTATCTAAAAAACCCAGTTGTAGCAAAGAAATCTTTGACAGAGAGGTAGCAGTACTGAATGAGACAGGAACAGTTCAAAAATTTGAAGAAAATGCTGACATGCGGCTAGGAAATTCAGTAAACAATGACGTTCCAGAGACGAAAAGGGTTGATCCAACAAGCTATTCTGCAAAGATCTTAAATGGAAGTGAAGACTTGCAGAGTGGAGAAACAAGTTTTGCATCAACTGTTTGCAATGGAGATGAGCATGACAGTTCACGGTGTTCACCACAAAAAGATAGCACCAAAACAAACACTACTAAAGCAAGCACTTCAAATTCGCAGCATGAAGAACAAGAAGAATCCTTCAATGGACATATTCAACAATTTCAGGAGAGTGTTTCAGGGAGAGAAACAACAATAGAGTTGGAGGCATTGTGTAATGAGCACGCGAATGTGGGAACAGAAACTAAGATAGATAGTTCTATGGATAGCACCCAAACTCGCACTACAAAAGCAAGCACTTCAAATTCGCAACATGAAGAACAAGAAGAATCCTTCAATGGATATATTCAACAATTTCAGGAGAGTGTTTCGGAGAGAGAAACAGCAATAGAGTTGGAGGCATTGTGTAATGAAAATGTGAAGGTGGAAACAGAAACTAAGATTGATAGTTCTATCTCACAAAATTACAGTAGGATGACAATGTCTAACGCGGGCTGCAGTGACAAGGGTACGCTATTTGATGAAGAGAATTTGTCGTCAACACCACAAGCTGCAGTTTTTGAAGCTGATGCAGAACCAAGATGCTATGTTAACAATTCAGGTGGAGTCCCACTAAACGACTTGTTATCTGAAAGTAATGGGAGTAAAAGTGAAGTGGAAGCAAAAGCAGATTGTAATGGTCACTTGGCACAAATACTGAAAACTGACATTCAAGTGATACTAAATCAGGCCACAAGTGAAGTTTCATTACTGAATACACTTGCTGCAGTTGGTGGTGATGATAGCAAAAATGCATGGACAAATCCAACCCAGCAAAGATCTGATGCTTTAGAGTCTCTTCTTGAGCTATGTGCACGGTTGCTCAAACAAAACAAACTTGAAGAGCTTGCCGGAGTGCTAAAACCATTTGGGGAAGAAGCTGTGTCATCCAGAGAAACAGCCATCTGGTTGACAAAAACCCTCATGACTGCCCAGAAATTAAACAGTGGATCCTAAGTTTTTTCAAGATTTTTAGATGGCCAAAAGATAATATTTTTCTCGCGTGTTGTATATATTGGCGTTTTTGATATGCATTTGAATAACATTGTGTTTTATAGAGAATGTTGTTTGATTGAAACTAGAGGTCCATGGCAGGCATGTTGTATAAGTTGGCAGCAAACCTCAGGTTTTTTGAGATGTGAAATAAGATATTTGAAGTTCCAAATGATAAGTTACATTTGAAGTAAGTTGTTTCTAAACGAACAAAATTTTCAAGTGCGTTTAGACATTCAAATGTTGCAAATGTAGCTACGTACATTTGAAATAATTTGTTTCTAAACGAACTAGATTTTCAAGTGTGTTTAGACTTATAAATGCTCCAAGCTTTGTGTAACCAAATATAAACCAACAAATCTTACTAGAATCTGCTACTCCCGGTGGGTTAAGTAGGTATAAAGATCAGGATTACACATGAAATCAAGGAAATGAGGAATCAAACTCTCGTAGTTTAGAAAGTTTACTTTTAATGCCACCTTTTTGAGATGACGAGGCAAGGAGGAACACTAGCATGCGTTGTCCCAAGCCATATATATCCATTGAACATACTGGATTGACCCAATGTTTTATCTGGACCTTGACCCGTCCCATATTACAAATTATTGCACAACTAGTAAAATGCTTATAACCTACCTCCTTTTTAGGGCAAGTCAGTCGTAAAATTTCCTTAATAAAGTCAAAAAAATAAAATAACGATTAGAGTGTGGTGAATAAGGATAAAATCCCGCCAAAATCAACAAGAAATGACATGACACGACATGACAATACACATAATTAATGGCAATGGCCAATGGGTATAGGAATTTGCATTCATGCATTTATAAGTTTTGTGATATTAGTCTTTTTAATTCCTATATATATATATATATATATATATATATATATATATATATATATATATATATATATATACTACAATTACTTCGTAACTTGCACGCATATGTGAATTTTGTTTAATACTTTTAAATATTTGGTAATCCTTTCAATTAGTACTCTACCCCACGCTACCTAATCATATTTCAATTCCACATGACTAATTAGCAAGGATATATATGTATCAACCGCACAAATAATTGCAGTGATTATCAATATATTTTAATAAATTAAGCACAATTTAGAAGAAAAAAAAAGAGACTTCTACGACCTTAAACGCGTCTATATATATATATGGACTTTCAAAAGATTAATTTAAAGTTTTTAAAATTGACATAATTAGGTTAAAATTTAAAATATTTAATCTCATAATTAATTAATTATATCTTTTATATTATTTATAATATTCACAATTTAATGAAAGATTTAAATGTATTCATATTAATTTTGAATTCAAAATGCATCAAAATATTTTTTTAAAAATAATATTAATTTTATATTTTAAAAATGCATCAAATTTCTTCATAATTAATTGGATGTGAAATGGACTATGTAACGATCGATCTGTGGTCACCCGGGGTATGTTCTTCTAGGTGAAAGGACAGTGACACTAGGCCAACCGTGATTTTTTCCCATATCTATAGTAGTTGAAGTTACCACAAGCCGTAATAATAATTAATCTAAGATTTCGTACATACACCAAACAGCCCTATAAATTGAGACCTACCCAAACGTACACTTTCAAACAAATTAATATATATATATATATATATGACTAGCTAGCTAGCCCATTTAATTTGTTCAGTATTAATGTTCTTAACGAAAATGGCACATTTTGGTACCTCTGAAGTTAACATTAAAATGTTCATTCTGGTCGTGGCCATGGCGGCGGCATTGTTGCAAGTATCCGGCCAAGATAGCGGCGCCCTGGCACCTTTACCCGACACCGGAGAGGCATTGGCAATGCCAGTTTCCGGGGAACTGATTTGTTTTTCTGTTTTGTTCTCTCTTATTGCTGTTCTATTAAATTCTTAAACTTGGATTCCAAGTCCATCTTGGGGAAATTTTTTCTCTAGCTTATAGAGATTTTGTTTGTTAATTATTTGACATGGGAGATCAGGCTTTGTTTGTTTGTTTATTTAAATAAGTGGCATTGAGATAGTATGTCACGTTGATACCTATCAACTTGCCATCGTCATTCACGACGTCGCCACGTAAAAGTCCGGCAAAACTTCAGGTCATTCCACACAAGTAAGTCAACAAAGAAAGGACCGGCTTTTACTTATGGCTTTGATATGTATTAATGATGATTGACTTTAGTGGTTTGGTTGCTTGAATTCGCATAATGCAGTTAAGGTTGGTTAAGAATAAAACTAACAACCTTACGAAAAACATGATGAGTAGTTAACCAATCGTTTAAAAAAAAAACCACATCAAAGGCAAGTATTTTCAAAGAGATAAGATCGACAGGTAACGTGAAAGTGTCGATTTGAATCAAACAAGATTTATAAAAAGTGGAGGTAACGAAGGTTTCTCCCAATGGAGTTTCAATAGATAAATCAAAGTTTAACTTCTCCGGAGTTAAGTACAAACATTGAATACAACTAGGTGAAATAAAAGAGTGAGTAGAACCGTCCTAACACGGTATAGACTTCGTGAAGAGCTTATGATTAACTTACCCGTGATAATTTTATTCGGGTTCCTCGTCACGAGAAAAAAACACTCTCTCTTAAACTACCGGCTTTTTGGCTTGTCAGGGACATCCTTTGGCATCACTATCCCGGTTGGACTTGACTTCACCATACGACAAAAAATCGAGCTAGGTGACCTTCTTTTCCGCAATTAAAACATCGCTTCGGATTGTTAAAAGTCACGGTTTGACGGATGTGTCCCTCTTGTCGCATTTGAAACATACGAATAGATGTGCGTTCTTCTTCCTTTGAAACGGGTCTTTGGTCTTACGCGTCTTCACGTCATTGTTGAACCTTCTCTTCTTAAAATGTCCATTCTTATTATCTTGGCCATGATTACCACCGAAATGGTTACCATTCTTGGCATGATAATATCCCACACGATGGTTATCATTGTTCCGATGATCGTTGCCACCGGTATGATTATTATCGTGTTGTTGGTCGTTGCTTTTTGGTTGTACTGACTCATTATCGCGCTCCAATAACTGAGCCCTATTCACAACATCTGAATATAAACAAAGTTTGTGAAAAATGAGGTATTGACGTATATCGGGTTTCAAACCTCGCAAAAATATTCGTGTCATTTGCTCCTCATTATCGATCAAATGGTATGCAAACCGGGGTAACTCCGCAAACTTAGCCTCATACTGCGACACGGTCATATTGTTTTGCTCCAGCTTGATGAATTCTACCTCCTTCATGTGACGAATACTTTCAGGAAAGTACTTGTCGTTGAATAATTCTTGGAACTTCTCCCAAGACATCTTGAAAAGTCCAGTCGAGTAATGCGTTTACGATTCCCACCAATGATCTCCTTCTTCACGCAAAATAAAGGTGGCGAATGGAACCTTTTGCTCCTCTGAGCATTTCAAGACATCAAATATCTTGGTAATCTGCTTTATCCATGTCTCCGCCTTAAGTGGTTCTGGCTTTCCCAAAAACTCCGGTGGTCCCAGCTCCTTGAACTGCTTAGCGGTGACCAACCGTGGGTTACCATTGTTTCCACCTGCATTATGGACAGGAGCTGCCTTCGTCCATTGTTGCATAAATTACTCCTTAAACTTCTTAGCGGTGACCGTCCGAGAGTTATCAGTATTTCTACGCATTTTTGGATGAGGCTTGCGCCATTTTGTTGTTGCATGAATTGCATAAAGCCTCTGACCATCCCATCATTCACCATTTCATCGGTGTTATTGTTTTCATGAGGAGTATTGTCCTCTGGTTGCACATTATCCTGATTATTGATCTGTGGAGACTTAACGGTCTCTTGTGCTCCATTGATAATCTCAACATTCTCGGATGCCATTTTCAAACACTGCCACAAAACAAGGGTTAATTAACATATCACATATTATCCCTATACTTTGACCGACCAATTAAATACCAAATAAACTTAGGTTGGTCATACTAGCGAAGGAATTCCCCGTCTCTCCCCTCCTAGTTCTTGTCTCACATCTTAGCCAGGGATCATATCCCCAAGCTTTGATACCAACTGTGACGCCCCCAAAATTAGGTATACATCACCCATCTTGGGTCGCCAGATACATGGTACAGAATTCAAATACAACTTACTAATACCAATTGTAGTATACAATACGACAAAACATAAACTGTGAGTTTGAATACAAATATTATCTACTAGAGATTATACAAACTCAAAAGGAGTCCTCATTACAATTATTATCACACTATTTCACGCAGAATAGTGAGGACTACTAATGTTATCCTCTCGGACCATCACTCCGCTCCCAGACTCGTCCCAACTATATTCTCATTTTTCTCAAGAGAATGCGGTGAAGAAAGGATGAGCTCAACTAGCCCAAAGAAGAAATATTATGACTAAGATAATGCGAGAATAAATTATCATTAGCCTCCAACAATGTTAAACTGATAAAATACAATAGACATCAAGTTTAACTGCAGCGGAACAAGCAATCCATTAAAAGAGTCAAGTAGAGAATAGAATCTACTATCTTTTATGATTTAAAAAGTTTTTCATTACTTTTATCGCTGAGACTCAACTCGATAAATAATCCACATCATTAAATCATCCCCTTGACTACTGTGCCAATGATATTCTTTAGTATCACGACCACGAATTATCCATGCACTACAGGCCAAAGATAATCGTGTTTTCATCAACTATCTGATCATGCCATAAAACAATTCATCTTTGCTTCCTTGTCGAAGAGAATCCATAGCCATAATCATACCAAAAAAGCTCCATCCATCAATGCACTACGGGCGAATGAGGACTTTTAATTTTCACATCATTTGTAACATTACTACCATGATTATACCGAATAATCCACAGTCATAATCATACCAAGTCCATCTATGCACTACATGCCACAGATGACTTTCAACATAACATAAACATGAGGATGATGACAATGATATAAGAATTCAATTAAACAAGTTCAAGAATTAATTTGTCCAGGAACCAATAACGTCCAAATTGTCAACATGATACTTCTTTGTAGAATAAAATTCAAGAATTCTCAGAAGAATATTTCCATGTAAAATACTGGATGAAGCGCAAATATCAAGGATATTCCACTAATTTCATGGAGTATAGAAGTCAAAATTTTAATCAACTGAGTATAATACCGAATGGAATAACAAAAGATATCACCATGCATGCGATGCTTCGCATAGACAGGTTATTCCAACAGAATAATAATAACGGAACCAGGTCAGGTGAAATTCACACCGACAGGATGTTCCAACAGAATAATAAATGCGGAATAATAAACAATGGAACCAGTCCCCACAGATAGCGAGAGAGCGAGGATATTCCGGCCGAATAATAAAGACGGAATAATAAAAATGGAACCAGGTCCCGTGAGATAGAGACGGGATATTCCGAAGTAAATAATAAAGACGTAATAATAGAAGAATGTCACCAAGTATAGGGTAGCCAGGTATATCAAAGTTATTCCAATGAACAATAAAGAAATGGAATAACATAAGTTCTCTTCTTGAATACAAAAGAATAATATCCCTTACCGTAAAATAATACTTAATATAAAGTAGTGAAATAACAAAAAACTTTTCTTCTATCTCTCTCTATAGTTTCTCTCTAGAGAGTTCGATGAATTAAGTAAAAAATAATGAAGGAATGAGCTTATTTATAGGAAAATGGAATGCATAAGAACTAATCCATGAACGGTCCAGATTGATTTACTTTAATCGACGGTCCATATTTAAAGAAAAATCTTTTAAATAAAATAAAATATATTCTATTTATATAAAAAGATTTTTACTATGCAAACACTATATATCAGAGCACTATACAAATACTATGCATAATAAAATATAATATATTCTATTTATAGAATAACTTTAATAAAGTATTACATTTTTATATAAAAGATTTTACTATACTGAAAACATTATGCATAATAAAATATAATATATTCTATTTATAGAATAACTTTAATAAAGTATTCATTTTATATAAAAAGATGTTTCTATTTTATTACGAATAAAACAAAATTTCTAAATCAACAATAATTGAATCAAATAATGTGAGATACTACGCAAAGAACTATTGTAGCAATAATTGAACAAAAAACCGAGTGACTTCTCACATAAATATCAATAATCAATACCGGTGTTACTACTATGCAACAACGCCATATTCTTGTACTTTTACTACTTGAGTAGTTCAACGGTATCAACTGGTAAACTTCCATTTGTTATTTTCAATAAAATATTTTTGTCGCTTTTCTCGATCCGGCAATAATAATTCCGCTAGGGGTCCACTAATGATTGTCTTGCCATCGTACAAATATTTTCGGTTTAAAACGAATATTCCCACCAATCGAATATAATATGACAACTTACATACTTTGCAAAATTTATAAATATTACCCACAACTATAACATTATCTCAAATTCACACCATAATATAAAAATTATTTCGAGAAAATTAATTCTTTATTCATAAAATCTGGGTTTCACAAAGAATGGACCTTTTGGTACTTGATGCTCCGCTTTAACTTCTAAGTGATAAGTTAGACACCTTGAGATAAACAACGCTATCTCTCTCTCTTCATATTGCTTTCTACCAAAATGTATGGCGAATATCACGATACATTTGGTACTCCCATCGATGGATTGCAAATGCAGTGTGTTGTGCGCCTCCATCATGATTTATACTTTAAATCGTGGTCGTTAGGAACACAAAGTCCGAGTTGACTCAAGTATTCCTTCTTCATCGATTCTTGCTTTCGGCATAGCACCTTCTTTGCTTTCTTCCTCATACGCATCAAATTTCTAGAGTCAGTAGCTTGGCGGCTTTTAACTTTATCAATTAAAGTCGGTTCTACTCAGATATTCGCCATCATCATCATGGGTTCCCGGAGTTTTAACTCTATCTCCATCCTTTGCAAGTCACACAAAATGGGCCTTTGTGTTGACAATATCGCACTCAGATTTGCATATGATCTTCTACTCAACGCGCCGCTTACCACGTTCGCTTTTTCGGATGGTATTGGATGGTATGATCATAATCTTTCAACAGCCTCAAGCCAACGCCATTGTCGCATGTTGAGTTCCTTTTGAGTGAAGAAATATTTGAGGCTTTTATGATCCGTAAAGATCTCCACCTTCTCCCATACAAGTAATGCCTCCAAATTTTAAGTGGGAAGACAACAACAACGCTAACTCTAGGTCATGAGTAGGATAATTCCTCTCATATTCTTTGAGTTATCTTGAGGCATAGGCTATGACTTTCCCATGTTGCATGAGAACACATCTCAACCCTTTGCTCAAGCATCACTCAGAGATGACAAATCCTCCCCAATGTAGATGGTATTGTTAGAAACAGTCTTTGAAATGAGTCTCCTCTTGAGTTCTTGAAAACTCTTCTCACATTCTTCGCTCCAACCGAACTTTGTATCTTTCCGAGTCAGCTGAGTTAATGGAGTTGCTATTTGAGAAAATCCTTCCATGAATCTCCGATAAACAACGAGCTAAGCCGAGAAAGCTACGTACTTCGGTCACTGATTTAGGTTGCTCTCAGCTTTGAATTGCTTCAATCTTTGCCGGGTCAACAGATATTCCATGACTTGATACTACGTGCCCAAGAAATGCTACTTCCTTAAGCCAAAACTCACATTTCTTCAATTTGGCATAAAACTTGTATTCACAAAGCTTTTGGAGTGTCAGCCTCAAGTGTTGCTCATGATCTTCACGGCTTTTGGAATAAATAAGGATGTCATCAATAAAGACGACCACAAAGTGATCCAAATATTCCCTGAATACTTGGTTCATCATATCCATGAAGGCAACAGGAGCATTAGCCAATCCAAAGGACATGACTAGGAATTCATAATGTCCATACCGAGTTCTGAAAGCCATCTTTGGAATGTCATCGGTTCTAATCTTCAATTGGTGATATCCGGAACGAAGATCAATCTTTGAAAAGAATTTTGCTCCTTGCAACTGGTCAAACAGGTCATCAATACGTGGCAATGGGTACCTATTTTTGATGGTGGCATGATTCAACTCCCGATAATCAATACAAAGTCGCATACTCCCATCTTTCTTCTTCACGAATAGAACAGGAGCACCCCAAGGAGACGTACTAGGACGAATGAAACCAATGTCTAACAATTCTTGCAATTGGGTCTTTAACTCCTGAAGTTCAATAGGAGCCATTCGATATGGGGCTTTGGAAATGGGTTTTGTACCGGGTTCAAGGTCGATACAAAATTCAATTTCACGCTCTGGGGGTAGGCCAGGAAGTTATTCAGGGAATACGTCAGGGAATTTATTAATAATAGAAATATCATTCAAAACTGTCGTATTTTTATTTAGATCCGTGACATGAGCTAAGAAAGCTTGACATCCGTTTTTCAATAAACGAATAACTTTATGGCTTGAGATGACCGTGATTGATTTTAATGGTTTGGTCGCTTGAATTCGCATAATAGGTTGATTATAAATATGAAAGCTAACAACCTTACGAAAATAATCAATTTTAGCATGATGAGTAGTTAACCAATCAATCCCTAGAATCACATCAAATGCAAGTATTTTCAATGAAATAAGATCGACAGGTAATGTGAGGGTACCGATTTGAACCAAACAAGACTTATAAACAGTGGATGTAATGAAAGTTTCTCCCAATGAAGTTTCTACAGATAAGTCAAAGTCTAATTTCTCCAGAGTCAAATTTAATCGTTGAGCGCAAGTAGGAGAAATAAAAGAATGGGTAGAACCGGTATCAAATAAAGTATAGACTTCGCTAGAGTTTATGATAAGCTTACCCGTGATGACCTTATTCGGGTTCCTTGCTTTCTGGGAGGTCACAACAAACGTTCTCCCTTGCACTACCGGCTTTGACTTTTCCGGGAATGACCTTTGGTGCCTCCATCCTAGCTGAATTTGTCTTGATGAACGCAAAAATCGGGCTAAATGACCTTCTCTTCTACAATTATAACATGCTTTGGACGACATCGCTAGCTTTGGGTGATGTGTCCTCCCTCCGCATTTGAAGCATATGATAGGTGGTCGTTCTCCTTCCTTAACAACGGGTCTTTGGTCTTGACGTCTTTCCATCATTGTTGAATCTCCTCTTCTTGAAATGTTCATTCTTATTGTTTTGGCCTCGATTACCACCGGGTGGTTACCACTTCGCGCCCATTGATTCCCTCCACGCTTGTTGTCACCGCTTGATGATCGCTTCTCACCGGTATTATCATTTTCACGTACCGCTTCTTTTTGGTTGCGTTGACTCGTTATCGCGCTCTACTAACTGAGCCCTATTTACAACATCTGAATACAAACACAGTTTATGAGAAATAAGATGTTGACGTATCTCCGACTTTAAACCTCTTAAAAATATCCGCGTCATTCTCTCTTCATTATCCACCAAGTAGGACACAAACCGAGACAACTCGGAAAACTTAGCTTCGTACTGCGACACGGTCATATTATTCTGCTCCAACTTGATGAACTCTACCTCTTTTATGTGACAAATATTTTTGGGAAAGTACTTGTCGTTGAATAGTTCTTGGAACTTCTCCCAAGACATCTTCAGTGCGGCAGGTTGAGTACGCTTTACCGATTCCCACCAGTAATCTGCCTCTCCTCGTAACATAAAGGCGGCAAATGGAACCTTTTGTTCCTCGGAGCATCCCAAGACATCAAATATCTTGGTGATCTGCTTTTATCCATGCTTCCGCCTTTTAAGTGGTTTTGGCTCTCCATAAACTCCGGTGGTCCCAGCTCCTTGAATCTGCTTAGCGGTGACCGTCAAGAGAGTTTTCGATGTTTCCACCTACATTTTGGACAGAGTCGCTCTACTTTCTATTGCATGAATTGCATAAAGCCTCCGAACATTCCATCATTCATCATTTGGTCGGTGTTATTGTTTTGCATGAGGATTGTCGCCTTCCCGATGCATTATTATCCCGATTATTGATATGCAGAATCAACTGGTCTCGTGCTCCATTGTTATATTCTCAACATTCTCGGATGTCATTTTAGATACTTGCCACAAAACAAAGGTTAATTGACATGTAACATATTATCCCTATATTACGATTCCACCAATTAAATACCAAATAAACTTAGGTAGGTCATACTAGCGAAGGAATTCCTCGCTCTCTCCTCCTAGTTCTATTCTCACATCTTAGCCAGGATCATATCCCTAAGCTTTGATACTAACCGTGACGCCCCCAAAATTGGTATACATCACCTATTCCGAAATCGCCAAATACATGGTACAAAATTCAAATACAACTTAATTATACAACACGGTTGTGTAAAATACATTAAACATATGTTGTGAGTTTTAATACAAATATTATCATCTAGACAATATACAAACTCAATGGGGTCCTCATTACATTTATTATCACACTATTTCATAGAATAGTGAGGACTACTAATGCTATTATCCGGACCATCACTCTGCTCCCCGACTAGTCCCTACTACGCTCTCATTTCACAAGAGAACAATGAAAGCAAAAGGTGAGCTCAACTAGCCCGAAGAAATATTATGACTAAGATAATGTATAATAAATTATCATTAGCCTTCAACAAAGTTAAAAACCGATAAAATATAACAAACAACAAGTTTAATCACAATGAACAAGCAATCCATTAGAAGAGTCAAGTAGAGAATAAAATCTACTATCTTCTATGATTTAAAAGGTTTTTCATGACTTTTATCGCCGAGACTCGACCTTAATAAATAATTCACATCATCCCCACTTTACGACCAAGGATATTCATTTGTATCACAACCACAAATTATCCATGCTTCTCTGAACCAAGGATATTCGTATATTCATCAATGGTCATGATCATGCCAACAACTCGTCCATCAATGCACTACGAATCAATGAGGACTTTTTCCACATCATTTATAATATTACGATCATGATTACACCAATAATCCCTGGTCATAATCATACCAAGTCCATCTATGCACTACAGGCCACAAATGACTTTCAACATAATATAAACATGAGGATGATGACAATGATATAAGAATTCAATAAAACAAGTTCAAGAATTAATTTATCTAGGAGCTAATAATGTCCAAATTGTCAACATGATACTTCTTTCTAGAGTAACACTCAAGAATGCTCAGAAGAATATTTCCATAAAAAGATACTGGATGAAGCACAAATATCAAGGATATTCCACTAATTTCATGGAGTATAGAAGTCAAAACTTTAACCAACTGAGTATAATAAAGAATGGAATAACAAAAGAAATCACCGTGCATGCGATGAATCACGCATACGTTATTCCAATGTAATAATAAATAATGGAACCGTGTCATGCGTAAGCGACCGGCGGGATATCCCAACAGAATAATAAATAATAGAACCAGATCACGCGTAAACGCACAGACAGGATGTTCCAACAGAATAATAAATAATTGAACCAGGTCATGCATAAACGCACAGACAAGATGTTCCAACAGAATAATAAACAACGGAACCAGGTCATGCGTAAATGCACAGACAGGATATTCCAACAGAATAATAAAGAATAGAATAAGAAAAGAATTTCACCAATAAGAAAGAAGGAATACCCTTAACGAGTATAACAAATAATATCCCTTACCGTAAAAGAAAAGTATTTTGACTGGTAGGGTGAGGATATACTTAAAGAAAACTTATACTACGCTCAAAGATTTCTTAAACTCTAAAGAAATACGCTCAAGATTATAGAAGAACTCTCTCTAGAGTTTCAGTGAATTCGTAAGAAATAATGAAGGAATGAGCTTCTATTTATAGAAGAATGGACTGCATAGTAACTAATTCATGAATGGTCCAGATTGATTTACTATAAAATATAATATATTTTATTTATAATATAATAAAACGAATAACTTTATAAAAGTATTCTGTTTTATATAAAAAGATTTTACTATGCAAACACTATGCATGCACTATGCAAACACACTATGCATAATAAAATATAATATATTCTAATTATTGTCTAATAAAATGATAACTTTATAAAAGTATTCTCGCTTTATATAAAAAGATTTTACTATTAGTCTAATAAAACGAATAACTTTATAAAAGTATTCTGCTTTTATATAAAAATCTTTTCTATTTTATTACATTAATAATACTAATAAAACAAAACTCATCATCATTATTATAATTCACAATATTAATCAACCGTGTCTTTCCTCAGAAAGAGGGGTTTACTAATAAGAATTTCTCCCCATCATGGCGTGCGAATTAGGTGACCAAACCTCTCCTCGATGTAACTTCTGTACATCGTTAATATTGTAAATAATAATATTAATAACTTTGTCATCTCAATTATTGATTATAAAATATTGACAATAATTGAATCAAATAACGTGAGATACTATGCAACAATTACTGTAATAATAATTGAACAAAACTGTAAGACCCCGAATTTTATGAAATAAAAGTATTCAATTTTTCTTATAATTACAATTCAGTAAATGATTAAATTGTTAAAAGTTTAAAGTTAAGGGTGAGATATGAAATTTTTTCAAAATACGCAAGTGGTTATAAAATATTCAATTGTCGGGGAATATTCGTTTGGTCGTGGAATATTCTTTCCGCTTCTGGAGAATATTCGCATGCGACGGTAGCTAACATTTATTCAGGGCCCCATAAAGAATAACCTGTTTGGAAGAAAACGACAAAAATTGATTTTTATAAATAATCAGGCGTAGTTATTACCAAGTAACATGTTGGAATACCCGTGGTTAATAATACAATGTCTGCGTTATTGCACAAAGAAGACACCAGATTGCACAATATTTTTGAATTATTGATTCTTACGTAAAGAAGACACTACTCAATAATTATTACGGTAATTATTTGCTCAATATTTTATTTTATTAATTCAATAATTGTTGCGTTGATATTGTGGCGCCTCTAAAATAGGTATACATCACCTATTCGAGTTGTCAATACATGGTACGTAAACAACTACAACTTTATTATTACAACAAGAAAACTGTGAGTTTGAATACAAATATTATCTTCTGCACAATATCTATACTCAAATAAATCCTCATCACATTTATTGATACATTATTTTACAAAATGGTGAGGACTACTAAACAATCCTTTCTAAAACCTTCATTCCATACCCCGGCTGCATACTCGCTATATTCTCGCCTCCCGAGAAAAAAATGGAACAAAAAGGAAAGGGTGAGCTCAACTAGCTCAAGAAAAGAATATTATGACTAAGATAATATACAACAAATTATCGTTAGTCTTCAACAGAGGAAAAATATAATAGAATACAATAGACAACAAATTTTAAATCAATATTCGCAATGAAATAATAATTCATTAGAAGAGTTAAGTAGAGAGAATGCAAACTACTATCTTATGTATGAATTTAAAAGTTCATCGCTCATCTTTTATCCCCTCAGAACATCAATCAATATACATCCGAATCAAATATTCATCTTTTACACTACAGCCAAAGATATTCATCATTAGTCATGTTCATTTAAACACTGTTCATCTTTGCACTACTTTGCCAAAAGATATTCTTCGAAATCATTCATCTTTTTCTACTGTGCCAAAGATATTCTTAAGAAATCATTCATCTTTTTTATTACTGAGCCAAAGATATTCCATAATATCATCATTTAAGATGAGGGATGATGAAAATATTTTTTAAAGAAACGAATCCAAAGAAACAAAATGACAAGGATTAAGGATTAAGGATTAAGTACTTGGTTTTATCCACGTCCAAAAATACCTCAAAAATAATCATAGTGGTGTAAAATTCAAGAATGATCAAAACATGGATACAATCGAGTTAGTATCCGGAATAGATGTTTTGGACGAAAAGAAGAAATTTTATTTTTTCTAATTGAATAAGACCGTATCGTGAATAGTCAAGTATCGTGAATAGTCTTGATACGTGAATAGTAACTCAGACACCAAAAGATAGAAATTCCACAAAAACATCTTCACGCTTACGTAATAAGACTTTCGTGAATAGTAACTCGTGAATAAGAACTCATGAATAGTAACCCATGAATAAATAACCCAGACATGAAAAAGTTCCAAATTTGATAAAACTTCAGATCAACATTTCAAAGATAATGATATTGAAGAAATAATATCATTACTGAAAAAAATAATATCCCTTACCTCGAAGATCGATTTACAAAGTAATCATCGTATATAGTCTTTGAAGGAACTTGCACCGTCTAGCAATACTCAAAGTATACTCAAAATACTCACAAGAATACGCCGATAATATAGAGAGAGAAACTTGATTTACGGTGTGATTTTCAATTCTAACCCAAGCACCCTATTTATAGAAAATCTGAACACCAAAGCGAAAAATTTAATAAAATAATAATATTTCTTAAAATATTCAAGCCCACCTTAGAAATCTGATTTCAGATCATTTATAACACATGTGAGCCACTCAATTACAACAAAAACGTTTTTCTTACAAAAATATTTTAAACTCCCAAAATTAATTATTTCGGATCTTCGGAACTTCAATAATTCATAATAAATAGCCCTTTCATCAGAAAATTCAAATCTCGCGAGTTTTTATAGGAATTTCAATTCTCTACAACTTTGCAGAAGAAAGTTTTTCCAAATTCCAAATAGAAATTGACCAAAATCCACAAACCAAGCGATTTTAGAGGCTATAATCAAATTTCATTCGATAAATGGGGTCCATGACATGTTTAACATGTTTTAAACATTTATTGCAACAAAAATACTCTTCCTCCTCAGATACTCTTATATCCCACATTCGTTGTAAAAATATCACCGTTAATATATTATTAAAATAATATATTTAAATGAATTATTTTATCGAAAAAGATAAAATATTAATTTTCAACAATTGTCATTTTAAAATTTTCTCCATCTATATCCACATAAAATCAATATTTTCCTCATCATATAAATCAATAATTAATTATTTACAAATAATATTACGAGAATCACAATATTGACAACCGTGCGCTTCCAAGAAAGAGGGCTTTCCAATAAGAATTTCTTCTTCTTGGCGCGCAATTAGGTGACCAAACCTCCTTAGATGTAAACTTTCTAGACATTGCCAATAATGTTATCTAATAATATTATTCAGATAATATGAATTATTGTTTCGATAATGAAAATACTTGTAATGACAATTATTGAAACAACAACAATATAAAATATCAACGCAACAATTATTAACTCAATAAAATATTGAGCGAGAATTATTCTAAACCATTATTGAGTAGTGCCTTCTTACGTAAGAATCAATAATTGGTGCAATCAGGTATCTTCTTGTTCAACAACGCGTATTAGTGTGTTTTTTAACCACCGGTATTCCAACAATATTAATCTGTAATAACTACGCCTGTTATTTAAAAACAACTTATATTTGTCGTTTTCTTCATCCAATCGCTTTCAGTTATGGGGCCCACACATGGTCATGCTGGTCAATATTTTAATATTCTCGACAAGATTTAATATTCCACGACCAAACGAATATTCCCCAAGCGATAATGAATATTTTATAACCACTTGCTTATTTTGAAATATTTATGTATTACATTAATCAAATCAACCCTTACTATTTCAAAATAATAAATAAAAGAAATTCCTTTTTATTTAAAAATTTCTGGGTCTTACTGAGATATTTTATATTATTATTGTTTCAATAATTGTCATCACACAAGATTCTCATTATCGGATCAATAATTCATATTATTTGAATAATATTATTAGATAGCATTATTGGCAATGTCTAGAAAGTTCATCAAGGAGAGGTTTGGTCACCTAATTGCTGCCAAAGAAGGAGAAATCCTTATCTGAAAGCCCCTTTCCCCGGAACTACATGGTTGTCATTATCAGATTCTATAATATTATTTGTGAATAATTAATTATTGATTTATATGATAAGGAAATATTTATTTGATGTGGATATAAATGATGGATTTATTTATGTGGTTATAAATAAAGGAATTAATATTGAGGTATTTTATCAGTATTTTATCGGATTGGAGGTATTAAAAGATCAAATCGGTGTTCTTACAGCTTTATTGTGTGTGTTATAATATTTAATCCGACCGTTGGATCGTTGTAATTTTTGGATATGTTATACATATATAAGTTGAGTATATGTCTATAAATTTTGAACCGTTAAAAATTAGCGTATAATTATATTTGTTATGAATTTTAAGAGGTAACTGATTCGAAAATTAGGTTTTGGTGGAAAATTCTAGAATTGAGTGGGCCCCACTCTTGGTTGTTGGGGGTGATGGCTGATTTTTGGTGGGTGAAATACTAGCAGGTAAAGCCATCAGGTAGCAGGTCAAGTCTGTTTCGACGTGTTAACATTTTCCTATAAATAGAAGGCTAAGTTAGAATTGAAAAACACACCAGAATTCATAAGTTTTCTCTCTTTTTCTCTCTAGATTATTGAGTTTATTTTATGAGTATTTAGATACTTGGTGAGTTGATATTCATCAGTGTAAGTTTTTTCAAATCAATATATCCCATATCCAAATGTAAGTCTTTTTTTTTGAGGTAAGGGGATAATAAGGATTTTAAGGGTTGTTATGTTTTTCAGTTTCGTAATTTTTCTGATCTTCAAAAATTCTGGAAAAATTTGAAATTATATTTTGATGAGTTTTATTGATTGTGTCCAAAAATGCTAATTTTTGGATGTATAGATTAAGAGTTATGAATTTTATGAGAAAAGACTATTTTAAAAGTATCTGCTTATAATTCCTTGTGGTTAACCCTAAAATTGATGAAATTTTTATTGGGAGTACATCTATATAATATCAGTGTACTCTGTGAATTTCGAAATTTTTGGATAAAAGTACAATTTATGATAAATGTCTAAATATTCGGCGGTTTTAGCCATATGAATGAAGTACATTTACACATAAATGTCTAAATGTATATGGGCCCATAACTGAAAAGCGATTGGATGAAGAAAACGACAAATATAAGTTGTTTTTAAATAATCTGGCGTAGTTATTGCCCTTTGTTGGAATACCCGTGGTTAAAACACACTAATCTGGCGTTGTTGAACAAGATGGCACCAGTATTGCACCAATTATTGATTCTTACGTAAGAAGGCACTACTCAATAATGGTTACGATAATTAATTATCGATTATTTTATTGAGTTAATAATTGCTGCGTTGATATTTTATATTGTCATTGTTTGATAATTGTCATTACACGCTTTTTTTCATTATCGAAGCAATAATTCATATTATCTGAATAATATTATTAGATAACATTATTGGCAATGTCTAGAAAATTACATAAGGAGAGGTTTGGTCACCTAATTGCGGCGCCAATAGAAGAAAAATTTTATTGAAAGCCCTCTTCCTGGAACTGCCTGGTTTGTCGATATTGTGATTCTGGTAATATTATTTGTGAATAATTAATTATTGATTCATATGATGAGAAAATATTGATTTTATGTGGATATAGATGGAGAAAATTTTATTGTGACAATTGTTGAAAATTGATATTTTATCTTTTTCTCGATAAAATAATTCATTTAAATATATTATTATATGTTAATAATATAATAATGGTGATATTTTTATAACGAATGTGGGATATATGAGTATACGAGGAGTAAGAGTATTTTTGTTGCAATAAATGTTTAAAACATGTTAAACATGTCATTGGACCCCATTTATTGACCAAAATTTGATTATAACAGTAAAATCGTCCGCTTGTGGATTTCGTCAATTTCTATTTGGAATTTTGAAAAGCTTTCTTACGCAAAGTTGTAGAGAATTGAATTTCCTATAAAAACACTCGAGATTCAATTTTCCGATGAAAGGGCTATTTATTATGAATTATTGAAGTTCAAGCTTCAAATAATTGATTTTGGAAGTTTAAAATATTTTTAATTACAAAAACGTTTTTGTGTTTTGGTTAGCCTCATTAAACACATGCATGTTGCTGAATTCAGATGGTTCTAGGTGCGTAGAGAATTTGTAATATATATAATATTATTATATTAAATTTTACGCTTTGGTGTTCTAAAGAATTTCCTATAAATAGGGTGCTTGGGTTAGAATTGAAAATCACACCGAAATCAAAGTTTTCTCTCTATATTATCGGCGTATTCTTGTGAGTATTTTGAGTATACTTTGAGTATTGCTATACTGATGCAAGTCCAAGTCATAGCCTTTATATCCTGTTTCAAATTTAAAGTCTTGATCTTTCGAGGTAAGGGATGTTATTTTCTTCTCAAATGATATTATTTCTTCAATATCATTATCTTTGAAATATTGGTTGGAACTTTTATCAAATTTGGAACTTTTTCATGTCGGGTTACTATTCATGAGTTCTTATTCACGAAGTCTACTATTCACGAGTACTATTCATGAAGCGTGAAAGATGTTTTTGTGGAATTTCTATCTTTTGGTGTCTGAGATTCTTATTCACGTATATCTGGACTATTCGTGATATATCTGACTATTCATTCAAAAAATAAAATTTTTCTTTTGTCCAAAATATCTATTCGGATACTAGCTTTGATTGTATCCATGTTTTGATCATTCTCAATTTTACACCACTGCGATTATTTTTGAGGTATTTTTGGACGTGAATAAAACAAAGTACGAATCCTTAATCCTTAATCCTTGTCATTTTGTTTCACTGGATTCGTTTCTTTAAAAATATTTTTCATCATCTTCAGTCTTAAATGATGATATTATGGAATATCTTTGGCTCAGAAGTCAAAGAAGATGAATGATTCTCGAAGAATATCTTTGGCCCGTTAGTGCAAAGATGAATGTGTGTTTAGATGAACATGACTAACATATGAATATCTTTGGCCTGTGGTGCAAAGATGAATATTTGATTCCGTATGTATATTGATTGATGTTACAGGATAAAGGATGAGCGATGAACTTTTAAATTCATACATAGAAGATAGTAGTTTGCATTCTCTACTTAACTCTTCTAATGAATTATTATTTCCGCTGCGATATTGATTTAAAATTTGTTGTCTATTGTATTCTATTAGATTTTTCCTGTTGAAGACTAACGATAATTTGTTGTATATTATCTCGAGTCATAATATTCTTTACTTGGGCTAGTTGAGCTCACCCTTTTCCTTTTTGTTCCATTTTTCTTCTCGGGAGGCGAGAATATAATAGTATTTAGCCTGGGTATGGAATTAAGGTTTTAGAAAAGAATTGTTTAGTAGTCCTCACCATTTTTGTAAAATAATGTATCAATAAATGTGATGAGGATTTATTTGAGTATAGATATTGTTCTAGAAGATAATATTTGTATTCAAACTCACGCTTTCTGATTGTAATAATAAAGTTGTAGTTGTTTACGTATCCATGTATTGACAACTCGAATGGGTGATGTATACCTATTTTGGGGGCGTCACGGTTGGTATCGAGCTTAGGATATGATCTCTCAAGCGGAGATCGGGAATAGAACTAAGAGGGAGAGACGAATAAATCGTCGCTAAGTGTGTCCTACCTAAGCTTATTTGTTAGTTGGTCAAGATATAAGGATATTATGTGATATATTGATTTCCTTAATTAACCCTTGTTTTATGATGGTGTTTGAGAATGTCGACCGAGAATATTAACAATGGAAATGAGATCAGTGGAGACGCTCAGACTCACCAACGAGGAGAACGTGCAATGTCAGTCGGGCAATGATGTTCCTCCCGTGAACAACACCACCGGAAAGCGAGATGATGAACGCGGGATTTTAGAAGTTTTTGCGATTCATGCAAAATCGATTTAGGAGACTCAGATTCAAAATCTGAGGAGGAAATGATAGCAATTCACGGGTTGTCACAATTTCAGCGCTTTAAAGAGTTGGGACCACCGAATTTAAGGAAAGCCGATCCGATCATGGCGGAAACATGGGTCAAGAAATTACCAAGATATTCGATGTCTTGGGATGCACGGAGAACAGAAGGTTCCATTCGCCACCTTTATTGTAAGACCAAAAATTTTTTTTTAAATAAAAAGGAATTTCCTTTATTTATTATTTTGAAATAGTAAGGGTTGATTTGATTAATGTGGATAGTTAAGGGTTAAATACGCAAATATTTCAAAATAAGCAAGTGGTTATAAAATATTCATTTTTGCTTGGGAATATTCGTTTGGTCGTGGAATATTCGTGATCGCTTGGAATATTCGCATTTACGGCAAAAATGCCATGTGTGGGCCCCATAACGGAAAGCGATTGGATGAAGAAAACGACAAATATAAGTTGGTTAAAAATAACGGCGTAGTTGTTACCAAGTAAGACCGCTTGAATACCCGGTGGTTAAAATACAAGAATACGCTGTGGTTCGCACAAGAGAAGATACCAGATTGCATAAAGATTGTTGAATTATTGATCCTTACGTAAGAAGGCACTACTCAATAATTTTCACAAGAGTTATCGCTCAATATTTTATTTTATCGATTCAATAATTGTCATGCGTTGATATTTTATATTATTGTTGTTCAATAATTGTCACGCATTATTATCTCCATTATCGATCAATAATTCATATTATTTGAATAATATTATTAGATAGCATTATTGGCAATGTCTAGAAAGTTCTCACAAGGAGAGGTTTGGTCACCTAATCATGCTACCAAAGAAGGAGAAATCCTTATCTGAAAGCCCCTCTTCCTGAACTACCGTCATTATAATTGTGATTCTCGTAATATTATTTGTGAATAATTAATTATTGATTCATATGATAAAGAAATATTTATTTTATGTGGATATAAATGATGGATTTATTTATGTGGTTATAAATGAAGAAATTATTGTTGAGGTGTTTTATCAAGATTTTACCGTATCGGAGGTATTAAAAATTAAATCGTGGGTTTTAGATATATTGCGGGGTTATAATTTTTAATCCGACCGCTGATTGTGGTAATTTTTGGGTATGTTATACATACATAAGTTGAGTATATGTCCACAAATTTTGAACCGTTAAAATGCACGAATGATTTGTTGTGAATTTTAAGAGGTGTCTGATTCGAAAATTAGGTTTATAATTGATTTTGGTGGAAAATTCTAGAATTGAGTGGGCCCCACTTGTGGTTGGTGAAGAAATGTGCTGAATTTTATTTCAAATGTGGTGGGTGGCAATAGTAGCGGTGTAAAGCCATCGTGTAGCAGTGTCAAGTCTGCTTTGCGGCTAACATTTTCCTATAAATAGAGGGCTAAGTTAGAATTGAAAATCACACCGTAAACAAAGTTTTCTCTTCTCTCTCTATATTATCGAGCGATTTTGTGAGTATTTAGATACTTTGAGAGTTGTCATTGCTTAGACAAGTTTCATTCAAAGATCATTCCGACCTTTCCTTCCGGCAATCGATTCTTTGAGGTAAGGATGTTATTTTCTTTTCGTATGATATTATTTCTTCAATATCATTATGCCGAAATATTGGTTGGAACTTTTATCAAATTTGGAACTTTTTCATGCTCTGGGTTACTATTCATGAGTTACTATTCACGAAGTTACTATTCATGAGTTACTATTCACGAAGTTACTATTCACGAGTACTATTCATGAAGCGTGAAAATGTTTTTTTTTTGTGGAATTTCTATCTTTTGGTGTCTGAGTTACTATTCACGATATCTGGCACTATTCACGATACTCAAGACTATTCACGATACTCAGACTATTCATCGAAAAATAAAATTTCTTCTTTTCGTCTAAAATATCTATTCGGATACTAGCTTTGATTGTATCCATGTTTTGATCATTCTCAATTTTACACCACTATGATTATTTTTGAGGTATTGTTGACATGGATAAAACAAAGTACTAATCATTAATCCTTAATCCTTGTCATTTTGTTTCACCGATTCGCTTCTTAAAAATATTTTCATCATCCTCGCCTTAAATGATGATATTATTGAATATCTTTGGCCCAGAAGTGCAAAGATGAATGATTTCTCAAGAATATCTTTGGCTCAGAGTGTGCAAAGATGAACAGTGTTTAAATGAATACGACCAATCGATGAATATCTTTGGCCTGAGTGCAAAAGATGAACAAAAAGTTGATGAAATATGACCGATCGATGAATATCTTTGGCCCAGAGTGCAAAGATGAATATTTGATTTGAGATGAATATCGATTGATGTTACAGGATAAAATATTGATGATGGACCGTTAAATTCATAGATTATAGTAGATTTCATTCTCTACGTAACTCTTCTATGAATTATTATTTCACGCGAATATTGATCCGAAACTTGTTGTCTATCAGATTCTATCGATTTTTCCTCGTTGAAGACTAACGATAATTTGTTGTATATTATCTTAGTCATAATATTCTTTATCGAGCTAGTTGAGCTCACCCTTTCCTTTTTGTTCCATTCTTCTCGTGAGGCGAGAATATAAATGAGAGTACGAAGCCTGGGTATGGAATGAAGGTTTTAGAAAGGATTGTTTAGTAGTCCTCACCATTTTGTAAAATAATGTATCAATAAATGTGATGAGGATTTATTTGAGTATAAATATTGTCTGTAAGATAATATTTGTATTTAAACTCACGCTTTCACCGTTGTAATAATAAAGTTGTAGTTGTTTCGCACTCATGTATCGACAACTCGTAATGGGTGATGTATACCTATTTTGGGGGCGCCACAATTGGTATCGTAGCTTAGGGATATGATCTCCAAGCGAGATCGGGAATAGAACTAGAGGGGAGAGACGAGTAAATCCTTCGCTAGTGTGTCCTACCTAAGCTTATTTGTTAGTTGGTCAAGATATAGGGATATTATGTGATATATTGATTTCTTAATTAACCCTTGTTTTATGACAAGATTTGAGAATGTCGAATCGAGAATATTAACAAAGGAGTAAATGAGACCGTGGAGATGCCTCAGACTTACCAACGAGGAGAACGTGCAACAGTCGGCAATGTTCCTCCCGTGAACAACACCATGGAGCGCGATGATGAACGAGGGATGTTTAGAAGCTTTTTGCGCTCATGCAAAATCGCATTTAGGGAGACTCGTGTTCAAAATACAGAGGAAATGATAGCAATTCACGGTTGTCATGTCACAAATGCAAGCGCTTCAAAGAGTCAGGACCACCTGCAATTTAAGGGAAAGCCGATCCGATCACGGCGAAACACGGGTCAAACAAATTACCAAGATATTCGATGTCTTGGGATGCACGGAGGAACAAGGTTCCATTCGCCACCTTTATGTTCCGTGGGCGCGAGGCAGACCATCGGTGGGAGTCTCAGAAGCGCACTCCATCCAAACAGACTCAAAGATGTCTTGGGAGACGCTTTCAGAGACTATTTAATGACAAATACTTTCCGAAAGTGTTCGCTATACGAAGGAAGTGGAGTTCATCGATTGAACAAAACAACACGATTTGGTGTCTCAAAGACGAGGCAAAGTTTGCAGAGTTATCCAGTTTCAGCACCTCATTTGGTGGAGGATGAGGAACGATGACGCGGATGTTTCTTAGAGGTTTGAAACCCCAAGATACGCCAAGATCTCATTTCTCATAAACTTTCTTTATTCAGATGTTGTAAAAATGTGGCTCAATTATTAGAGCGAGATAACGAGTACTACCAACTGAGGGACCATAACCAGGATCGCATCGTAGATAGCAAAATCAATGTATAATGATAACTCATGAGAAAGAAACATTTTACAGTAAATGGTAACCACTCCGTGGTAATCATGGCCATGAAAAAATGTAAGAAGCGAGTTAGAGGAGATTTTAAAAAGAGGAGATTTAACAACGACTATGTGAAGACGATAAAGTGCTTGAAGAAATCGGTTCTAAGGGAGGAGATCGACCACCCATTATATGCTACAAATGCGAAAAGAGGGACATATCACCAAACCGCCCACAACAGCTCAAGGTATGCTATAGTTGTGGAAAGGAAGGACATATCGCCGAGATCAGACTTTAGAATAAACCTAGTTCAATGGGGACTCGTGACTCAAAAGATCGTCCCGTAAAAGTCAAAGTCAACGATTCCGGAAGAGCGCTTGTTGTGATCGGTCATAATGCGAGGAACCCAAACGAGGTTATCACGGTAAGCTATTTATAAATTCTTACGTAAGTTTATACCTTACTTGATACCGGTGCACCCATTCATTTATCTCTCCGCATGTGCTCAACGCTTAAACTTGACTCCGGAGAAATTAGACTTTGATCTATCTCGTGAAACTCCGTTAGAGAAACTTTCATCACATCCACTCGCTTATAAATCTTGTTTGATTCAAGTTGGCACCATCACCTTACCCGTTGACCTTATCTCTTTAAAGATACTTGCTTTTGATGTGATTTTAGGGATTGATTGGTTAACTACTCATCATGCCAAAATTGATTGTTTTCGTAAGGTTGTTAGTTTTCATATTCCTAACCAACCCGTTGTACGAATTCAAGCAACTAAACCATTAAAATCAATCACCGCTATATCTAATCATAAAGCTATTCGCTTATTGAAAAACGGATGTCAAGCTTTCTTAGCCCATGTTATGGATTTGAATAAAGACACGCCAAATTTGAATAATATTCCTGTTGTTATCGATTTTCCGACGATTTTCTCAAGAACTTCCCGCCTACCCCCGTAACGTGAAGTTGAATTCTTTATTGATCTTGAACCCGCACAAAGCCCATTTCTAAAACCCCATATCGAATGGCTCCTATTGAACTTCAGAGTTAAAGGTCCAACTACGTGAATTGTTGGACATCGGCTTTCATTCGGCCCAAAGACATCTCCTCGGGGTGCTCCTGCTTTTTGTGTAAAAAAAAGACGGAGTATGCGACTTTGTATTGACTATCGGAATCAACCATGTCACCATCAAGAATAGGTATCCTCTACCCTCGTATTGATGACTTGTTTGACCAACAGTAAGGGGCACAATTCTTTTCAAAAATCGATCTTCGCTCGGATATCATCACCAAAATTAGAATCGAGGATATTCCAAAGACCGCCGTAACTCCTAGATGGGGCATTATGAATTCTTAGTCATGTCTTTCGACTAACTAATGCTCCTCGCGGCTTTCATGGATATGATGAACCGAGTATTCAAGGAATATTTGATCGGTTTGTTGTTTTATCTGATGATGACATCCTTATATATTCCAAAAGTCGTGAAGATCATGAGCACCATTTGAAGTCGGTACTCCAAAGGCTTCGTGAAAACCAACTATATGCCAAATTGAAGAAATGCGAGTTCGCTTGAGGAAGTAGCATTTCTTGGGCATGTGGTGTCAAAACATGGAGTATCCGCTGATCCAAATAAGATCAAGCAATACAAAGTTGGAGCAACCAAGCTTGCGATCAAGTATCGTAGCTTTTTGGGCTTAGTTTGGTTATTATCTGAGATTCGTGGAAGGGTTTTCTCGAATCGCTACTCCATTAACTCAAATTAACTCTTAAGGATACAAAATTGCTTTGGAGCGAAGAATGCGAGAAAAGTTTCCAAGAGCTTAAGAGGAGACTTATTTCTAAGACTGTTCTAACAATACCATCCGGTTCGATGGATTTGTTATCTACAAATGATGCTTCGTGCAAAGGGTTAGGATGTGTTCTCATGCAACGGGAAAGTCATAGCCTATGCCTCATGACAACTTAAAGAGTATGAGAGGAATTATCCTACTCATGATCTAGAGTCACAGCAATGCTTTTCGCTTAAAGATATGGAGGCACTATCTATATGGGGAGAAAGTGGAGATATATTCAGATCATAAAAGCCTTAAATATTTCTTCACTCAAAAGAACTCAACATACGCGGCAAATGACGCTGGCTCGAGCTATTGAAAGACTACGACCACACTATTCAATACCATCCCGGTAAAGTTTAACGTGGTAGCCGACGATTGAGAGTAGAAGATCATATGCGAACGAAAAGCGATGATGTCAAGTATACGACAGAGCCAACTTTAATAGAAAAAGTTAAGGTTGCTCAAGCCACCGAATCTTGAGCCGATGCGTATGAAAGAAGAAAGTACAAGAAGGAGCTATTCCTAAGCGAGAATCGATGAAGAAGGAATACTTGAGTCCACTCTAGACTTTGTGGTTCCTAACGACTCGATTTGAAGTACAAGATTATGATGGAGGCACACAATACACCATTTGCAATCCATCCTCGAAGTACTAAAATGTATCGTGATCTTCTACATACATTTTGGTGGAATAATATGAAGAGAGAGATTGCAAAGTTTATCTCGATGTGTTTAACTTGCTAACGGTAAAGGCGAGCATCTAGTACCTAAGGGTCCGCTGCAACCACTTGAGATTCCTAATGGAAGTGGGAACACATTACCATGGATTTCACATACGGGTCTTCCTACTTGCTTTCAAGGCATCAATGCTATTTGGGTTATTGTTGATAGATTAACCAAGTCTCGCTTCATTTCTTACCGATACGGAGACTTATTCCTCGAACGCCTTGCTAGTATGTACGTAAATGAGATCGTGAGGTTGCATGGCATGCCTCAGATCCATAGTTTCGATCGTGACCCAAGATTCACTTCAAGATTTTGGGTTAGCTTGCAAAAAGCTATGGGCACGGATTTGCGATTTAGTTCGCATACCATCCCCAAACCACTCGGACAATCGAGAGGACTATTCAAACTCTTGAAGATTTATTAAGACTCGTGGTCCTAGACTTCAAGGGCGCTTGGGATAAGTATTTACCATCAGGAATTCTCCTACAACAACAAAGCTTATCGTGCAAGTATAGGTGTGGCTCCATTCAAGCATTATATGGACGAAAAATGTCGCTTCCAATATGTTGGGATGAGGTGGGTGAAGCAACATTGTTGGGACCCGAAAGTTAAGACGTATGACTCACCGAAAAGATCCAAATGATTCGACAACGATACAAACGGCTCAAGATCGACAAAAGAGTTATGCGGATCTTCATCGAAAGGACGGGAATTTAATGTAGGGATCATGATTGTCATGAAGTCGCTCCATGGAAGGGAGTTACAAGATTTGGGAAGAGAGGAAAGCTCAATCCACGATTTATCGTCCATTTCAAATTCTTGACCGAGTAGGAAATGTAGCCTATAGACTTGCATTACCTCCAAGTATGTCTCGTGTTCATAATGTGTTTCACATATCTCATATTTCAGAATATGTGAAAGACCCAACCACGCTATAGAAGTTAGAACCCATTTAGATAGTCAAGACTTAACGTATGAGGAGGTACCGCCAAGATTTTGGATAGAAGGGAGCATGTCCCACGCCAAGAAAGGTCATACCACAAGTTAAAGTTTTGTGGAGGAATCATGCTATGTAGAGAAATGACCTGGAATTGGAAACGAAAATGAAAGCGAGGTATCCTCATCTTTTCAAACACTGTGTATCGTGACGCCAATTTCGAGGGACGAAATTTCATAAGAAGGGAGGTCAGAAGACCCCAAATTTTTTTTTAAATAAAAGGAATTTCCTTTATTTATTATTTTGAAATAGTAAGGGTTGATTTGATTAATGTGGATAGTTAAGGGTTAAATACGCAAATATTTCAAAATAAGCAAGTGGTTATAAAATATTCATTTTGTCTGGGGAATATTCGTTTGGTCGTGGAATATTCAGACCGCTGTCGGGAATATTCGTATTTACCGCCAAAGCCATGTGTGGGCCCCATAACGGAAAGCGATTGATGAAGAAAACGACAAATATAAGTTGGTTAAAAATAATCTGCCAGTAGTTGTTACCAAGTAAGACCGCTGAATACCCGGTGGTTAAAATACAAGAATACGCTGGCGGGTCGCACAAAGAGACACCAGATTGCATGCATAAGATTGTTGAATTATTGATCCTTACGTAAGAAGCACTACTACTCAATAATTTTCACAAGAGTTATCGCTCAATATTTTATTTTATCGATTCAATAATTGTCGCTATTGATATTTTATATTATCATTGTTCAATAATTGTCACCGCACATATATCTCCATTATCGATCAATAATTCATATTATTTGAATAATATTATTAGATAGCATTATTGGCAATGTCTAGAAAGTTCACAAGGAGAGGTTTGGTCACCTAATCATGCCACCAAGAAGGAGAAATCCTTATCTGAAAGCCCCTCTTTCCCGAACTACCGTTGTCATAATTGTGGATTCTCGTAATATTATTTGTGAATAATTAATTATTGATTCATATGATAAAGAAATATTTATTTTATGTGGATATAAATGATGGATTTATTTATGTGGTTATAAATGAAGAAATTATTGTTGAGGTGTTTTATCAAGATTTTACCGTATCGAGGTATTAAAATTAAATCGTGGGTTTCAGATATATCATGGGTTATAATTTTTAAATCCGACCGCTTGATTGTGGTAATTTTTGGGTATGTTATACATACATAAGTTGAGTATATGTCCACAAATTTTGAACCGTTAAAAATGCACGAATGATTTGTTGTGAATTTTAAGAGGTGTCTCTTCAAAAATTAGGTTTATAATTGATTTTGGTGGAAAATTCTAGAATTGAGTGGGCCCCACTTGTGGTTGGTGAAGAAATGTGCTGAATTTTATTTCAAATGTGGTGGGTGGCAATAGTAGTGTGTAAAGCCATCGTAAAGCAGTCAAGTCTGCTTTCTACGGCTAACATTTTCCTATAAATAGAGGGCTAAGTTAGAATTGAAAATCACACCGTAAAAACAAAGTTTTCTCTTTCTCTCTATATTATTGAGCGATTTTGTGAGTATTTAGATACTTTGAGAGTTGTTGCTTAGTATAAGTTTCATTCAAAGATCACTTCCGACCTTTCCTTCCGGCAATCGATTCTTTGAGGTAAGGGATGTTATTTTTTTTCGATGATATTATTTCTTCAATATCATTATGCCAAATATTGGTTGGAACTTTTATCAAATTTGGAACTTTTTCATGCTCTGGGTTACTATTCACGAGTTACTATTCACGAGTTACTATTCATGAGTTACTATTCACGAGTTACTATTCACGAGTACTATTCATGAAGCGTGAAAATGTTTTTTTTTGTGGAATTTCTATCTTTTGGTGTCTGAGTTACTATTCACGATACTTGACTATTCACGATGATATACTTACTCACGATACGGCACTATTCATCGAAAAAATAAAATTTCTTCTTTTCGTCTAAAATATCTATTCGGATACTAGCTTTGATCAGATCCATGTTTTGATCATTCTTGAATTTTACACCACTATGATTATTTTTGAGGTATTGTTGGACATGGATAAAACAAAGTACTAATCATTAATCCTTAATCCTTGTCATTTTGTTTCACCGGATTCGCTTTTAAAAATATTTTCATCATCCTCGCCTTAAATGATGATATTATTGAATATCTTTGGCCCGTAGAAGCAAAAATGATGAATGATTTCAAGAATATCTTTGGCCCTCAGAAGTGCAAAGATGAACAGTGTTTAAATGAATACGACTTAAATCGATGAATATCTTTGGCCTTTAGTGCAAAGATGAACAGTGTTGAGATGAACATGACCGATTGATGAATATCTTTGGCCTCAGAGTGCAAAAAGATGAATATTTGATTTGAGATGAATATCGATTGATGTTACAGGATAAAATATTGATGATGGACCGTTAAATTCATAGATTATAGTAGATTTCATTCTCACGTAACTCTTCTATGAATTATTATTTCACATGCTAATATTGATCCAAACTTGTCAGTCTATCAGATTCTATCGATTTTTCCCTCGTTGAAGACTAACGATAATTTGTCAGATATTATCTTAGTCATAATATTCTTTATCGAGCTAGTTGAGCTCACCCTTTTCCTTTTTGTTCCATTCTTCTCGTGAGGCGAGAATATAGCGAGTAGACGAGCCTGGGTATGGAATGAAGGTTTTAGAAAGGATTGTTTAGTAGTCCTCACCATTTTGTAAAATAATGTATCAATAAATGTGATGAGGATTTATTTGAGTATAAATATTGTCTAAGATAATATTTGTATTTAAACTCACGCTTTCTTTGTAATAATAAAGTTGTAGTTGTTTCGCACTATGTATTGACAACTCGTAATGGGTGATGTATACCTATTTTGGGGATAACCGTGAGATCGTACGTAGATATAGCGATCAATGTAATAATGATAACCAATGGAGAAAGAAAACAGACGGACAAAATGGTAACCACTCTGGTGGTAATCATGGCCATGAAAATAGAAGAAGCGAGTCGAGGAGATTTTAAAAGAGGAGATTTAACAATGATCATGTGAAGACGAGCGGTCTTGCAGAAGAATCGGTTCTAAGGGAGGAGAACGACCACCGGTCATATCTGCTACAAATGCGGAAAGAGGACATATCACCAAACCGCCCTACAACAGCTCAAGGTATGCTATAATTGTGGAAAGGAAGGACATATCGCCGAGATTATGCGGTAGAGAAACCTAGTTCAATGGGGACGGTGACTCAAAAGATCGTCCCGAAAAAGGCAAAAGTCAACGATTCCGGAAGAAGCGTTTGTTGTGGTCGGTCAAAATGCGAGGAACCCATTCGAGGTGATCACGGGTAAGCTATTTATAAATTCTTGCGAAGTTTATACCTTACTTGATACCAAGTGCTACCCATTCATTTATCTCTCCTGCATGTGTGCTCAACGCTTAAACTTGACTCAGGAGAAATTAGACTTTGACCTATCTGTGGAAACTCCGTTAGAGAAACTTTCATCACATCCAATCGCTTTATAAATCTTGTTTGATTCAAGTTGGCACCATTACCTTACTGTTGACCTTATTTCTTTAAAGATACTTGCTTTTGATGTGATTTTAGGGATTGATTGGTTAACTACTCATCATGCCAAAATTTGATTGTTTTCGTAAGGTTGTTAGTTTTATATTCCTAACCAACCCGTTGTTATGCGAATTCAAGCAACTAAACCATTAAAATCAATCAACGTCATATCTAATCATAAAGCTATTCGTTTATTGAAAAACGGATGTCAAGCTTTCTTAGCCCATGTTATGGATTTGAATAAAGACGCGCCAAATTTGAATAATATTCTGTTGTTATTGACTTTCCGACGTATTTCCCGAAGAACTTCCCGCCTACCCCGGAACGTGAAGTTGAATTCTTTATTGATCTTGAACCCGGTACAAAGCCCATTTCTAAAACCCATATCGAATGGCTCTATTGAACTTGAGAGTTAAAGGTCCAACTACGAAATTGTTGGACATCGGTTTCATTCATCCTAGTACATCTCCTTGGGGTGCTCTGTTTTATTCGTAAAAAGAAAGAGACGGAGTATGCGACTTTCAGATTGACTATCGGGAATTGAACCATGTCACCATCAAGAATAGGTATCCTCACACCTCGTATTGATGACTTGTTTGACCAATTCTGCAAGAGGCACAATTCTTTTCAAAAATCGATCTTCGCTCAAGATATCATCAATGAAGATTAGAATCGAGGATATTCCAAAGACGCCTTGTAACTCGGTATGGGCATTATGAATTCTTAGTCATGTCTTTGGATGACTAATGCTCCTATGACTTTCATGGATATGATGAACCGAGTATTCAAGGAATATTTGGATCGGTTCGTTGTTGTTTTTATTGATGACATCCTCATATATTCTAAAAGTCGTGAAGATCATGAGCACCATTTGAAATTTGGTACTCCAAAGGCTTCGTGAAAACAAACTATATGCCAAATTAAAGAAATGCGAGTTACGGCTTGAGGAAGTAGCATTCCTTGGGCACGCGGTGTCGAAACATGGAGTATCTGTTGATCCGTGAAGATTGAAGCAATACAAAGTTAGAACAACCGAAGTCGGTGACCGAAAGTACGTAGCTTTTTGGGCTTAAATTTGGTTATTATCGGAGATTCGTGGAAGGGTTTTCTCGAATCGCTACTCCATTAACTTAACTAACTTTCGGAAGGATACAAAATTCGCTTGGAGCGAAGAATGCGAGAAGAGTTTCCAAGAGCTTAAGAGGAGACTTATTTCGACCTATTCTAACAATACCATCCGGTTCGGATGGATTTGTTATCTCTGACGATGCTTGAGCAAAGGGTTAGGATGTGTTCTCATGCAACGTGGGAAAGTCATAGCTTTATGCCTCATGACAACTTAAAGAGTATGAGAGAATTATCCTACTCATGATCTAGAGTTGGCGGCAATCGTTTCGCTAAAGATATGGAGGCACTATCTATATGGGGAGAAAGTGGAGATATATTCGCACCATAAAAGCCTTAAATATTTCTTCACTCAAAAGAACTCAACACGCGGCGTGACGTTGGCTCGAGCTATTGAAAGACTACGACCACACTATTCAATACCATCCCGGAAAGCGAACGTGGTAGGTACGCGTTGAGTGAGAAGATCATATCGCGAGGAACGAGTGCGATGATGTCAAGTATCGACAGAGAGCCAACTTTAATAGAAAAGTTAAGGTTACTCAAGCCACCGTAATCCGGAGGCGATGCGTATGAAGAAGAAAGTACAAGAAGGAGCTATTCCTAAGCGAGAATTGATGAAGAAGGAATACTTGAGTCCACTCTAGACTTTGTGTTCCTAACGACTCGATTTGAAGTACAAGATTATGATGGAGGCACACAATACACCATTTTGCAATCCATCCTGGAAGTACTAAAATGTATCGTGATCTTGACATACATTTTGGTGGAACAATATGAAGAGAGAAATTGCAAAGTTTATCTTGATGTGTTTAACTTGTCAACGTGTAAAGGCGGAGCATCTTGTACCTAAGGGTCCGTTGCAACCACTTGAGATTCCGAAATGGAAGTGGGAACACATTACCATGGATTTCAAGTATGGGTCTTCCTACTACGGTTTCTCAAGGCATCAATGCTATTTGGGTTATTGTTGATAGATTAACCAAGTCCGCTCATTTCTTGCCGACACGGAAACTTATTCACTTGAACGTCATACTTGTAGTATGTACGTGAATGAGATTAATGAGGTTGCATGGCATGCTGTATCCATAGTTTGGATCGTGACCCAAGATTCACTTCAAGATTTTGGGTTAGCTTGCAAAAAGCTATGGGCACGCAATTTACGATTATCTGGGCGGCATACCATCCTCAAACGGACGAATCGAAAGGACTATTCAAACTCTTGAAGATTTATTAAGACTCGTGTCCTGACTTCAAGGCGGTTGGGATAAGTATTTACCATTGGTGGAATTCTCCTACAACAACAGCTTATCGAGCAAGTATAGGTGTGGCTCCATTTGAAACATTATATGGACGAAAAGTGTCGCTTCTCCAAAGTATGTTGGGACGAGGTGGGTGAAGCAACACTTTGTTGGGACCCGAGTTGAGTACGTATGACTACCGAAAAGATCCAAATGATTCGACAACGTATACAAAAGCGGCACAAGATCGACAAAAAGAGTTATGCGGATCTTCATCGAAAGGACGTGAAATTTAGTATAGGGATCATGTATTATTGAGTTGCTCCCGTGGAAGGGAGTTACAAGATTTGGGAAGAGAGAGAAAGCTCAATCCACGATTTATTGGTCCATTTCAAATTCTTGACCGAGTAGGAAATGTAGCCTATAGACTCGCGTTACCTCTCGAAAGTATGTCTCGTGTTCATAATGTGTTTCACATATCCGTATTTCAAATATGTGAAAGACCCGAATCACGTTATAGAGTTAGAACCCCAGGACGAGATAGCCAAGAAGACTTAACGTATGAGGAGGTACTGTCAAGATTTTGGATAGGAAGGAGCATGTCCCTACGCTGCAGAAAGGTCATACCACAGGTTAAAGTTTTGTGGAGGAATCATGCTATAGAGGAAATGACACAGGAATTGGAAAGCGGAAATGAAAGCAAGGTATCCTCACCTTTTGAAACACACACAGTACGTCGTCCAATTTCGAGGGCTTAAATTTGATAAGGAGGGAGGTTGTAAGACCCCAACTTATTATTAATGAAATTTAATTTTCTCTATTTATTATTTTGAAATAGTAAGGGTTGATTTGATTAATGTGGATAGTTAGGGGTAAGATACATAAATATTTCAAAATAAGCAAGTGGTTATAAAATATTCATTGTTGTCGAGAATATTCGTTTGGTCGTGGAATATTAAATGACTGTCGAAATATTCAATGACGACGGTAGCGACTATGTGTGGGCCCCATAACTGGAAAGTGATTGGATGAAGAAAACGACAAATATAAGTTGTTTAAAAATAATCAGGCGTAGTTATTCACAGATTAATCTTGTTAAAATACCCGGTGTTTAAAACACGAAGACACCACGGTATTGCACCAATTGTTGATTCTTACGTGAAGGCACTACTCAATAATGGTTACGATAATTCTTCGTTCATATTTTATTGAGTTAATAATTGTTTAGCGTTGATATTTTATATTCTTTGTTGTTTCATAATTGTCATTACACAAGATTTTTCATTATCGAAGCAATAATTCATATTATCCGAATAATATTATTAGATAACATTATTGGCAATGTCTAGAAAGTTACATCTAAGGAGAGGTTTGGTCACCTAATTGCTTGCCAGTATGAAGAAATTCTTATTGAAAGCCCCTCTTTCCTGAACCTGCACGGTTGTCAATATTGTGATTCTAATAATATTATTTGTGAATAATTAATTATTGATTCATATGATGAGAAAAATATTGATTTTATGTGGATATAGATGGAGAAAATTTTTATTATGACAATTGTTGAAAATTGATATTTTATCTTTTTACGATAAAATAATTCATTTAAATATATTATTATATGTTAATAATATAATAATGATGATATTTTTACAACGAATGTGGGATATATGAGTATATCGAGGAGGAAGAGTATTTTTGTTGCGATAAATGTTTAAAACATGTTAAACATGCTCGGTGGACCCCATTTATTGAATTTGAAATTTGATTATAACTTTGTAAAATCGCCTGGTTTGTGGATTTCGGTCAATTTTTATTTGGAATTTGGAAAAACTTTCTTCTGCAAAGTTGTAGAGAATTGAATTTTCTATAAAAACTCGTGAGATTCGAATTTTCTGATGAAAGGGCTATTTATTATGAATTATTGAAGTTCTAAAGCTCCGAAATAATTGATTTTTGGAAGTTTAAAATATTTTTAATTACAAAAACGTTTTTTGTGTTTGATTAGCCTCATTAAACACATGCAAGTTGCTGAATTCAGATGGTTCTAGGTGCGTAGAGAATTTGTAATATATATAATATTATTATATTAAATTTTCTCGCTTTGGTGTTCTAGCAATTTCTATAAATAGGGTCTTGGGTTAGAATTGAAAATCACACCGAAATCAAGTTTTCTCTCTCTATTATCGAGCGTATTCTTGTGAGTATTTTGAGTATACTTTGAGTATTGCTATATCTGGTGCAAGTCCAAGTCATAGCCTTTATATCATATCCTGTTTAAATTTAAATCTTGATCTTTCGAGGTAAGGGATGTTATTTTCTTCTCAAATGATATTATTTTTTCAATATCATTATCTTTGAAATATTGGTTGGAACTTTTATCAAATTTGGAACTTTTTCATGTCGGGTTACTTATTCATGAGTTACTATTCACGATTACTTATTCACGAGTACTATTCATGAAGCGTGAAGATGTTTTTGTGGAATTTCTATCTTTTGGTGTCTGAGTTACTATTCACGTGTACTATGACTATTCACGATATCTGACACTATTCAATAAAAAATAAAATTTTTTCTTTTGTCCAAAATATCTATTCGGATACTAGCTTTGATTGTATCCATGTTTTGATCATTCTTGAATTTTACACCACTGCGATTATTTTTGAGGTATTTTTTGACGTGAATAAAACAAAGTACGAATCCTTAATCCTTAATCCTTGTCATTTTGTTTCACTGGATTCGTTTCTTTAAAAATATTTTTCATCATCTTCAGTCTTAAATGATGATATTATGGAATATCTTTGGCCTCAGTAGTGCAAAGATGAATGATTTCTGAAGAATATCTTTGGCCCGTTGTGCAAAGATGAACAGGTGTTTAGATGAACATGACCAACTGATGAATATCTTTGGCCTGTAGTGCAAAGATGAATATTTGATTCCAGATGTATATTGATTGATGTTACGGGGGATAAAGGATGAGACGATGAACTTTTAAATTCATACATAGAAGATAGTAGTTTGCATTCTCTACTTAACTCTTCTAATGAATTATTATTTCATTGCGAATATTGATTTAAAATTTGTTGTCTATTGTATTCTATTAGATTTTTCCTGTTGAAGACTAACGATAATTTGTTGTATATTATCTTAGTCATAATATTCTTTATCGAGCTAGTTGAGCTCACCCTTTTCCTTTTTGTTCCATTTTTCTTCTCGGGAGGCGAGAATATAATGAAGTACGAGTTGGGGTATGGAATGAAGGTTTTAGAAAGAATTGTTTAGTAGTCCTCACCATTTTGTAAAATAATGTATCAATAAATGTGATGAGGATTTATTTGAGTATAGATATTGTCTGAAGATAATATTTGTATTCAAACTCACAGCTTTCTGATTGTAATAATAAAGTTGTAGTTGTTTCTGTACCATGTATTGACAACTCAGAATGGGTGATGTATACCTATTTTGGGGGCGTCACATTAAGTGCAGTTGTTGATCATATTATTTTTATTATCATATATAACATTTTTATAACCCTGATGTTAAAATTCTCTTTCACTTGAGTATAAAGATGGGTAGATTATTGGTATGATCATGACTAGAGTTCTCTTTGGCTAGTAGTGAAAAGTTAAATTGTGACTGGTATAATCATGACCATTGAATTTATAATTGAATATCTTTAGCTTAAGTGCAAAGGTGAAATAATCAACATGGTTATAATTATTGTTTATATAAATTCTGAAATGATTATATATTTTTCTTTGAGATATTAATATATTTGGTCTGTAGTGAAAATATGAACTGTTGATGAATATATTTGGCCCGTAGTGTAAATATGAACTGTTGAGGAATATCTTTGGCCCGTAATGCAAAGATGACATGTTGAATATCTTTGGCCGTAGTGCAAAGATGGTCTGTTGACGAATATCTTTGGCCCGTAGTGCAAAGATGAATTTATCAGTATGATTATGAACAGGGAATGTGATTTGGTATAACCATGATCTTTGATGTTTCAGGTGAAGATAGGTTATGAAAATTATCTTCGTCCTGGATGAGAAGAGGAACTTAGAACCACAATTATGATTATGAGTTATTCATATGATTGTGGAAAGGAACTGTTGAGTGATGTTACAGGGATAAAACATTGTTGGTGGATTTTAACATGGAGAAGATAATAGACTTTATGGTCTATTCGACTCTTCTAATGGATTGCTTTCGTTCCATTTGCAACTATGGTTGAAAATTTTATCATCTACCATATGTTCTAAATCTACGATTTATTATCGATGAAGGCTATTGATAATTTAATTATCTTTAGTCATGATATTCTTTCTTCGAGCTAGTTGTGGTTTCACCCTTTTGCTTCACAATTCCTTTCGATTAATAAAAGTGTAAATTTGGATCGAGTGGGGGATAACGGGGGAATAGAATCGGTAGTCTATAAATTTGAGAGGTGAGGCGAACCCAACGTTGGAAGGGTGTTTTATCACTATCATACAAGATGTCTAATGACATACAACCTCGTATCATCATAAAAGATGTGGATGTGCTCATCCACTTGCCGAGTATATATACGAGCACTACCTATATAATCTTGGTGTTTGTTTGAAGTATAATTCTCAAATAGAGACAGTGGAGATAATGATATGTCAACAGAAGACTTACCATTGGGAAGAATATGATAGTAATCTTCTTATTTTTCTTTGGGGTCTATTGGGTCAACCAAGGATAATTCCGTGGCCATATGATATCTATCATAACCTAGACGCATGGCCTCCTATGTACGAAGGTTTCCTTGAGTACTTCCCAAAGATTTTAATTTCTAAAACAGTTTTTGACTATACCTTTATGTAAGGTGTCACTGTGAGGTGCTATCCACGGTTGGGACATGTTTCACATTTGGTATATATTTGTATCCAAACTCACAGCATATGTGTTGTTGTATTTTGTACGACAATTGTTGTAATAAAGTTGTAGTTGTTTTTTGTACCATGTATTTGGCGACTCAGAATAGGTTGGATGGTATGGACCTATTTTGGGGTTGTCACAAAAACTGAGTGACTTCTCACGTAAGCATCGATAATCAATACTATGTGCTATTGTGCAACTACGCGTATTACTGTACTTTTAACACCGGGTGTTTCAACAGTTAATGGTAAAACTTCCGCCGTTATTTTCATAAAGTATTTTTATCGTTTTCTCAAATCGACAATAATTCCGTTGTGGGGTCCACCAATGATTGTGCCATTGTACGAATATTCCCTGTTCAAACGAATATTTTTCGACGAATCGAATATTATATAACAACTTGCGTACTTTGCAAAATTTATAAATATTACCCACAACTATAACATTTAATCAAATTTACTCCATAATATTCAAAATTGATATTTATAAAAAATTCATCTTTATTTATAAAAGTTGGGGTCTTACATTCATCATTTATTTTTATTTTTTTTTGAATTATACAGTGCATTCATGCACGGGTTATAGCTAGTTATCACATAAAAAAGGGTCACATAATGTTCACATATATACTGTGGGCCCCCGCCTGATATGTGGGGCCGACAATATGCATGTGTGTTAGGCCTGACAAAATATGGTTATGGGGTTGATTTTGGTTTTTAAAATATGGTTATGGTTCCATTTAAGAACTAAAACCATATTAACCATTTTTAATATGAGTTATGTGGGTTAGAACCATATGATTATGGTTAAAAATCATATTAGCCATTTTAAGATATTTTGATTTTTAAACAAAATTTTTAAAAAATGAATTTAATATATACTATAGATAGAGAGACGGATATAAAGAGTGGAATTTAGGCTTTTTAAGTAATGCTATGAGATATGTTTGTATGAAAAAAAAAATTATCGCTTAATATAATTTTTTTTTGGGAGGAGAGGGTGTGTGGGGGTGGGGTGGGGGTGGGGGTGGGGTGGGGTGGGGGTGGGGTGGGGGTAAAGGAAGGGTGGATGGTGTATACATAATCGCTAATATTAATTTTTTTGGGAGGGAGTGGTGGGGGTGGGGTGGGTGGGGATAGGGGGTGGGGTGGATGGTGTATATAAATTATTTTTTGGGGTGGGGTGGGGTGGGGGTGGGGTGGGGAGTAGGGGTGGGGTGGTAAAGGTGTATACATAATCACATAGTATTATTTTTTTGGGTGGGGATGGGGATGGGGGTGGGGTGGGTTGGGGTGGGGGTATGAGTTGTATCATAATCACATAATATTATTTTTTTGGTGGGGTGGGGGTGGGTTGGGGTGAGGAGGGTGGGGTGGGGGGTAAATTATGTATACATAATCACATTATATTTTTTTTTGGTGGGGTTGGTCGGGGTGGGGTGGGGTGGGGTGTGGGGTTGGGGGGTAAAGGGTGTATACATAATCACATTATATATATTTTTTGATGGGGTGAGGGGGTGGGGGGGTGGGGTGAGTGGGGTGGGTGGGTGAGCTTTTTGAATATGTAAATATGGATGAAAAGAACTTTTGATTTGAATTTAGAATAAAATATGGGTCAAAAAATAGTTAACCGGGTTGGAACTATATTTATTTTTAAAAATATGGTTCCAAACTTTAAGCAACTCAAATAAATAAAAATAGTTAACCAACTCATTTGGTTCCAGTTAATATGGTTTGACCCGACAGTTAACCAACTATATTGCCAGGTCTAATGTGTGTATAAGTGAACATTATGTCTCTTTTTTATGTGATAGTAACATTATTTTTTAATTATAACATTACAATAAAAATGAAAATAAAAATAAAAATAAGAATAGAATGAAATGAAATGTGCATTTTTATTTTTATATTTGTTTACAACGAGAAGTTAAACGATTTTTATTTTTAAGTTTGTTGATTAAAATGAAATAATTAATCTTTATATACTCATCTTGATAAAATAAGTATTCTTTTAAACATATAAATAGATATTCCATTGAAATGCTCATTCTCTCATCTTTTAAGTAACCAAACATAAAAATGAGTAAGACTGCAAAATGAATCAAATTATTTGGGCTTAATTTTCACTCGCTCGATTAAAAGTTTGATTCGAATTCGACTCGAAACATAAATAATTTAAATACGAACAAATTTTAAAGTTAGATAAATTACTCAACCTCTTCAAATTGCAATTTTCTATTGATATTTGGGTTATATTCGCTCGAAAAATTTAAATTATTTAGACTCAATTCGAGATCGTGGTCGACTCGGTAGCTAAACGAATTTTAATTAAATTTTATTTTATATTCAATAAATTTTATAAATCAAATCTGAGCATCTCAATACTCGAATCAACCCAAGTTCATTTATACCCCTAAAAATAAGCATTCATTCGAAATTTTTCTTTCTATTCTCCAAACCAAAAAGCCTGTTATAAAGTCTTAAATACAGTTTGCACACAAGCCAAAGCTGCACAAATGTTTAGACTTGCCTACAAATTTTGTGCACATTATTAGCAAGTGAATATTTTGATTAATGATTTTTTACTTTTTTTTTCGTTTAGGAAGTTGAAATTAATATGTATGGGGCACATGACAATATAATATACACACACAGATTAAGAAAGTATTTAATATTTTAAAATATTTTTAATATATTCTTAATTAATACCCTATTAAATTATTTATCTCTATCATTACTTCACAATTTTTTAATTTCTTGAAGTAATGTTAAATGGTGTACTCACCCGTCCCTTAATATAAGACGTTTTAGAGAAGTGTTTTTTATCCCTTAATATATGACGTTTTAGAATTTCAAGTAAACATTTATTGCTTAGTTTCCAATATTATCCCAAGTATTAAATATAACTTTGATTCTCTCACTATTTTTTGTCCAGTAAATAACAATATCTTTTTCCAATACAAGGGCAATATAGACATTTGATATTATATTTAATGCTATACAATCATTTTCTTAATACTTGTGCACAACTCTAAAAAGTCTTAATATTAAGGGACGGATGAAGTATAGTTTAAAGAATATGAAACGTCAACCTTGGAAAAGAGAAAGAGAGTGAAAAGTAATTAAGTTGATTATTAATGAAGCTAATATGACAAGGGCAAAATTAGAAAGAAGGTAATAAAACATATTAGTTTCTTAAAACATCAAATGTTTTGGAACAAAATCATTCTTCTAAAACATCAGTTATTTAGAAATAGGGAGTAGTCACTTTGTGTTACAAAAAGAGTTTTATTAATTGTATATTTCACAAAATAATTAATAGTACGAAATGATATAATATACTCAAGTTTACATCATAATTTTAATCATACTAAAAATAATAAGCTAGCTAATGACTTATTATTTTTAAACATAAATATAAAATAAAAATATATATGGGATTAAAGAAGATGGACTCTTTCTATAGTAAGGGGTTGTTTGATAAAATTAAATTAAAAGTTCTGAATGTATAAAAGATATGAGTGAGCTAAATGGAGTAGAAGATCTGAATATGGAATGAAATGATGTGTTTGATAATTGTTTGTCTAAAATATTTGAATACGTGCATTATCCTATTTTAACCTTTTAGGAAGAAAAATTAAATATAAACTTTTGAACAATCTTTGACGAAGTATATTATAAAAAAATATAAATTTAAGAATAAAATACTAAAAAATATTAATAACATTATATATTACATAAAATTAAAACAAAAGACTACATCAACATTCATTAAATTGGTTATCCAATTTATTAAACAAAAATCAAAAACAAATTGTACATAAAAAATTTGTTTACAACGATAGATATTGAATATAAATTTTAATTGTCTATGAGAGTATGTAAGTAAAAATATCATTCAATACTATTTAGAATTTAAAATTTGTTAAACTAACTAAATGACTTATTCGATCAGATTCATACTTTTTCAAACCTATTTAGAAATAAACAAACCGTCCTTAAGTATATATAAAACAAATATAAACACAAACGGCCTAAACATCGATATGGACTTTAAAAAAACAACCACAACCTACCTAAACCCTACCCAAACCTTGAAGTTCTCTGCTCTTTTATTAATTCCTATTTATTCTTCAATATGATTTAAAATACATTAAAAAAAAAGCTATAAGCTTTTTTTAAAGATTCATTGATTTGTTGGACGAGAATCCTTTCCATTCCAAATGAAATGGAGACTCTCCGTTCTTTGTATATTCTTCATTATCGTCTTTCTCCATCATCATGATTTCACATCGTAATACATTTTAAATTTGAACCATAAAATACATAGTCTCTAATTCATTTGAAATGAAAATAATCATAATTCATAATTCTGATTTGACAGTTTTAGACGAGAAGTAGATGTAAATTGGTGGGACCGTGGGAGGGTGTGCATCATGTCGAGCCAAAGCAATCACTGATATTCACACAATGCAGGCAGACGTTGCACCGACAGAACATGCGTTAACGGCTTGTGCCCAGTCCCACCGGCCACCAGCAGGTAGGAGGTAGCTAGCCGTTTCCCATTCATATTCACATTAAGCTGTGTAATTGATTGATTAAATTGGGTCCGTTATTTAGGAGTAGGAGGAACTGGGACTATATATAGCCTTCCCCTGCTTTGGTCAGCCAAACGAAATATACAATGAAACGTGAATTTTTCTAAATTATATTGTCACAAATGTCTTCTTTTTAAGTAAAGAGTTTATGGGTATCCATATTGTATCAAATTAGAGTCCAAATTTCATAATATGTTGCAACTTTTGTTCTTTTATTGATAATAGTATAAAATAACATAATATCCTTAAATATATCATTATAATTTCAATATTTTGTTACTACAACTAAACTAACAACTTATTATTCTTAAAGTAAATATGTAATAAAAAAAAACATCATTAAAATTCAGAAATTTTCTAAATAATACACTTTTTTAGAACAAAAAATGTATATAATAATACTACTAATAATAATACGATAATAAAAGAAGAACCTATACATATTGCAAGTAGCCAAGTAGGTTTGGCAACGGGGCGAGCCATTACGGTCCGGAGATCACTCTACACACCCGCCCCGCCAATAACTAGCTATTTCCCGAACGTCATCCTTAAAACAATACTCCATACCCGCCTTGTTTACCCCATTGTTCCATTATTGATCAAATTATTATTTTTTATATTACTTTGTACAATTTTTTTTAATTCAAAATCAAACAACATATAATATTTCTATTACAAGTAACATATTATATTATTAAATGTTATGAGTTTACAATGAATTAACCAAAACAAGTACATAATTATATATATACAACATGCAAAATTTAAAAATTATATATGTACATATAATCGGGTCCAGGTCCGGATCGGGGGTGAGGAGTATATCCCATACCCGATCATAACCCTCTAAAAATTAAAAAATTGGGGTCAAGTTCGGGCAGATCTCGTCAGGTTCGAGTGAAATTGATAGTCGAATCGCAAACAAATTTTAATATCTTTAAAGAAAAAAATGAAATAAAAAGTCAATTGTGCTCTCTCATATTAGAACGAAGCTAGGTATGAATAGTCTATCTATCTATGTATGGTTTGATTATTCTTTTGCGTATATTTGGTTATTTTGTGATGCGGAATTATAAATTAAAGCTAAAGCTACAGAGTATTTTGCAACTTGATTATATATAGACGGAATGAACGAGGATTTGGTCCGTTGCTATATATAAAATCGTCGCTATATATTGTCCGTCGCTATATGTGTCCTTACCTAAAAACTAATTTGTTAATAGATCAAAGAACACCACCCCAACAAACATGTAAAATTGGTAACATTTGATTTTAGGGGGTTAACCAACTCCACTTGTACTTCTTCCGGCAAACTCGATCCACACAACCCGAATCCATATAATACAGCTTCACTCTTCCCCGTCACAGCTTCGGTAACCCGAGTGGTCAATACGAAACCAAGCCAGAGGCATGAAGAAGAATCTAAACAAGGTCCGTAATTTCTCTCTATCGTCCTTTATAATCTGTTCTTATGTGTTATGTGTTCAAATTTATTCTATGGATCCTACTGCAACATATTATTATCTTTGTATGTCTAGGTTTACTATTATGATGGTTCGTTTGTTTGTTTTCTGTAATAAGGTCTGGAATTCATGCAATCACACCATTTGAAATTAAGAAAAAGGTTTAACCTTGATCTCGCACTTTAATTTGATTCATACAATGATTTGAAGTTTTAAACGTATCAAAAAGAGAACAAAGAAATATTATATAATATTGATTGAATAAAATGTAACTGTTAACGAGCCCTAATAGATGAGTATTAGGATTAGGAGAATTAAAATATTGAAAATTAAAAAAACAATCCAAGTTTGACCAAACTTTGATCAACGATAAAACAACTTAAAACAGGTTTTCTGGCTTAAAAACTAATTTCTCATGGCCAAAGGCCATGACTCTTGTAGAGCTCTTTGATATATTATGGGGCCCCGTAAATCTAAATGGATCAAAAGTTATGTCATTTTGAAATTTTACCGACCCTAAAGCACCTAAACACCTAATCCACTTCCGAATTGGACTCTTCCCCCCGCATCAGATACAAATAAATGCAAATATGAATAACCTGCTTAAATTAATGTGACAATTATCTATAATTGTCTGGACTCTTCATGTAATGTAAGAATAATCAGAACAGTATTGTACTTTTTGGCAAAAATAGTGTCATAAAAATGAAAGGCAGTCAGAAGCTTCTTTAAAATTATTTGAATGGCCTAATAACCGATGACTTGAAAATTAAATGCTATTTTTTTATACATTGATACGCTAAGTTCTAGTTCTTGGTGGCATTCTTGATCAATCATGCTCTCTGCTGGGGATTGCTTGGCTCCACCCATGCTTATGCTCTAAAAGCGATACGACACGTTTTTCTCCGGACGAGGCGAGGCGTAAGTCTCGAGGCGGAGCGAGGCGTAAGCCTCAATTTGAAAACTTAAAAGTCCCCAAAAAATTATAAAAAAATATTAATAAAGTCATAAAATAATCCATCATTATAATCAAGGTCATAAAAGACATAAATAACCAACGTCACCTTAATGTATCATTACAAAACATCAAAACAACATAATATCATCAACTACTTAAATAGTGATCATCCATCACTATATAAGTAGTGTATCATTCGTATCCAGCGGCCTGAAAAATGGATAAAATCCTAGATCATCATCCCCACCATCATCTCCATCATCATCCCTATCATCACTAAGAGGATCCTCCATGGAATCATCATCGTATCTAATAGCTCTGTCATCCTCCTCATCGTCATTGCTAAGATCCTCAAACTCCGGTTCTTCATCTACCAATTGCAATCCCTTCCCTTTATCTATAAATAAACAAGTGAATATATATAATGACTAATGAGTATGTTTTTTTAAAGAACACTTTAAAGTTTAAAGACAACTTAAGTAATGACACTAACCTTTTATTTTAGTTTTTGACTGCAAAGTCTTTCTTTTTCTCTTTTGATTTCTTTGTTTACTTCTTGTTCCCCGAGTCCATTTTCCTCCCAGTGTAATATCCCTCACATTAGTCTCTTCTCCTCCAACTGTCATTTCATTTCCATGAGTCCCTTCACCCTCCTCCTCCTCCTCCTCCTCCTCCTCCATATCATCAAGCTCATAAGTCACTCCCGAGATATTTTCATCATTTTCCCCCGTAATCCACTCATTATCAGATGACACACTATCAACAACCAATGGGTCCTTTTCTTCCGTTAGTGCCTTTTTCTTAATGTGCCGATCTTTCAATTTTTTATTGTACATAATGTAAGCCAATGAGTTAAGCTTGGATGCGGACAGTCGATTCCTTCTCTTTGTATGTATCTATATTACAAGTAATTGAGCATTAGTGAGATCTCATAAAATCTTAGTAAATAGATTTGAGAATATAAATGATTTATATCTAATAAATACCTGACTGAAAGTACTCTAATTACGTTCACACGTCGAAGATGAGCAAGTTAAACTCAAAATCTTCACTGCAAAGTTTATTAATTCCGGAGCTTCATCTCCAAATGCGATCCACCAATCAGCTGGATCAATATTAAAACATATATCAATCTTACCGGTACAACAGTACTTACCGGGAGCACGTTTAATCAAAATGAAAGCATAGCTATACATTAATCAACGGTACTTACCGGGAGCACGTTTCTTACACGTGTTTTTGACATTTGTGTAGCCAAATAACCCTTGTCTCAATCGGAATGCATCTAATTGCAAATTAGCTTTCTCTCTTTCCTCGGAGTTAGGAATAAGCTTGTCCGTACAAGCGTATAATCCCACCTTAACTTCCACATTGGCACAAAAATTGTCATCATATTGAAAATAAGGATTCAAAAATATGCAGCAGCGTGCAAATGTCGATGCAACTGATTGTCCCACTTAGTATCTATTATGCTCCATATCTCTTTATAGGCCCCCTCCTCATTATCCAAATTTTTTGCAATATCTTCTTTTGCATTGTCCATGGCACCATATAAAAATCCCATTCTCGACACTCGCTGAATCTGCCCTCCTCAATACACTTACTAGAGGTTTTGTGATCTTAATTGCATATCCCACACTACCCCAAAAATTCCTATTACTTAGAATGATTTTTCTCGCCTATCTACCTTCAGGTTTTTTTTACTTAAGAATAATTTGCCCACTCCCTAGATGTAAACATAGCCTCTAAAGGCTGTCTCAAACTATGCATACTCTGCAAAGTTAAATAAGCAGTGTCAAATCTAGTGGTGGCTGGCCGAACAAGGTCTTTATTAGTGTTGCCCTCATCAATGCTAAGACCCATCCATGATTATATATGAAGTTGCTTACCTACAATTACATAATGACATTCATCAAAAAAATAATAATAATTCAAGTATTCATTTAATAAAAAAAATTATAACCAAATAATAATAATAATAATTACCTTCTTTGCCTTTGTCAAAGCATTTTTATGTTGAGGCAACTCTCCAAGCTTCTCAAGCATCAAATCGATGCAATGCGCGGCACACGACGTCCACCACATACGTGGCCTCTTCTCCATTAACATTCTCCCCGCCGTCTTATAATTGGATGGATTGTCATTGACTACTTGAATGACAAGGTCTTCTCCCACTTCCTCAACAACCTCATCAAGTAGTTTAAACATCATTTTAGCATCTTTAACTGCATCAGGTGCATCAACAAATTTCAAAAATACAGTGCCATGGGGGTTCTTTACAAGAAAGTTTATTAGTTGTCTTCCCCTAATATCTTTCTAACCATCCGACAAGATTGACACCCCTGTATGTGCCCAAGTCTTCTTTACCTCCTCAACAAAGGCCTTTGTAGTCTTCTCTTCCTCCTTCAATATCCAAGAGCTAAGCTCGTATGTAGGTAGTTTCAAACCACGACCATAGTTCCCAATTGACCGACACATTTATAAATGAAGGACTATCTACAACATTAAAAGGAATCCCTTTTTCAAAGAAGAATCTACCAATATCAAGACAGATTACATTATAAGCCTCCTTTGAAAATACGGCACGCTTTGTAGTAGCATCATCATCAATAGCATCAACATCTACAACAAATCTGTCAATGGGTCCCCGAACTCCCCTTGCGGAGGCACTACCCACACTTGAACCTCCCAAGGATGGATGACCACCATAATAAGACCCACTTTGTATTTTTCCAGCTTCATTTCTTTGTCTTTCCTCCTTTGAGTCGATACTTTTCTTCATATATGACGCAAGCTCTTCCTTCACTTCACTTGGTTCTTTTTTGCAAGCCTCAACGACCAACGTTACTATGATTACCCACAAGATGATTTTTCAGCCTTGTAATTCCTCCTTTATAAATTTTCTTACAAAAATTGCATTCCACATATAATTGAGATTTAATAACTCCAGGAGCTTCGGTGCCATATTTTCAAGTTGGATCTTTCTTACCCATGATAACAATTCACTGTAATAAAAAAAAATTGCGAAGAAGAAGAAACTGGTGAGAGAGAAAAGAATCTCATTCACTGTAATAAAAAAAAATCGAGAAGAAGAAGAAGACAGAGCCTGATACGCCGCACGAAGAATCGATTAGAAGTAGTCGCACAAAGCTTGCCTCTCTTTAGGACTTCAACTGATCTGTCGCACGAATGTGAAGAACTGAACAAATTTAGGGTTTATTTTAATTCAAATCAAGGCCTACACCTTGAGGCGCAATGCACTGAGGTGTAAGCTTCAGCCAAATGATGCGCAAGCCTTTGTATTTCCCTTTAAGGTGTAAGTTTTGCCATAGCAAACTACCGCCTCGCTTCGAGGTACGCCTCGAGGCGTGCGCCTCGAATGCAATTTCGAACCATGCTTATGCTTTCATGTTTTTTGATGGGGACTCCAAGTAATGAACAAAGAAGAAGAGATTTTTTATATTTTTTATTTGGAGTTTTTATTATGTTTAATATAAAAGTAGTTGATGTGATTTATGTATTTTATTTATTAGTAGAAATTTAGGACATTGATTAGTGATTAGGAATTATTATTAAGGGTATGTTAGTCGTTTAGTATTTTATTATTCCCCAAGTAATATTAGGGTTCAAGTCTCTTTAAATAGTGATGTAATTCTCACAAGTCTTTTAGACTACATATTATTGATATTGAAGTAAATTATTTTATTCACATCGTAGAGGTATCTTAACGTAAATGTATTTTTCCATCTTGGTGTTGATACGTGGAGTTGATACATTTGAGAGATCCTAGTGGTTTAAACGTGGAGTTTAAATCCTAGTTTATTGTCCATTAATCCTTCACTCTAAATCTGTCTTGCAACATTTTTGGTATCAAATCCATTAATTTTTCAGTTTTTGGGGGATCTTGGGTATTAAAAAAAAAGAGGAAAAAAATTATTGTTCATTGCCACAGTTACTGTTCATCGCTGGAGTTATTATTCATCACCAGAGTTACTGTTCATCGGGGTGGTTGCTCGCTGAAAAAGAAAAAAAAGGGAAAAAAACTTGTCTTGCCTTGCTGCTGCTCTGCTTTGCTTTGCTGTTGCTGCTCTTAACCCTAATAGTTAAGGTGGGGGACTAGTTGCACCCTTCATTTTCCCATTCACACCCCATAGTTAAAAAACCCTATTAAATATCATATAATTTTGAGTACACCCCTTTTTCATAATTTTTCAAAAAAAGCCAAAGACACCTCAAACACAGTAGAACTACAAAAACAGAGCAAAAACTAGTATCTAAGTCGGACAATGATGACTAATTTATTAAAATCTTTAACTTGAGATAAATTTTTATATTTTATTTACTCATATATAAGAATAATTTTGACATTGAAAAACTAAGCGAACAATGCCAATTCCACTAAAACATGATAATATTTCATATTAACTTCAATATGCATGGTAATACTATCGTATATTTACTTATCAACAAAAGGTAAATGCATGGCACAACAATTGTAGTCATACTAAACCGTGTTACTAATTTCTTGCTAAACGCATCCTTTACACTATATAACTAGTGGTGAACGTTCTGAGATATCTACTTAATGCAGAAGCCTATAGTTCCTGCTGATTTCTACAGAGCAGTGCGTATAACACAACTTATAGGATTGTCAGGTTACACAAGAGAGGTGCTTAATTCCTGACTCTTGTTTACAAAATTGATGGCTATGACCAATTTTTCTTGCTTTAAGGGGTGCACTGAAATTTTTTATATTTATAATACCAAATGATGATTCTTTGATTATTCCATTCTATATGGCAGGGCCTTCCAGTCTTTGCTATTGGTGCAGGTCTCAGCACATTTGACGACAAAGCATCTGTAAGGACTGATTTTTCTGCATTTTGTTTTGACATTTTCATTGTTATAGTTGACTTGCGCATTAGAAGTAATTCCCAAGCTATGATGGTCAGTGTTCTAGGCCCCTGGTAATCCTCGTCGTCCATTGATACAATGTGGTGGTAGTTCTTGAAGTTTTAAAAGTTGAACCAGAGATTATGTACGAGGAACAAATTGAGAAAACCTCTAGAGTTACTTTTAAGTTGTTTGTTATCGAAGAAAAGACGATTTGAGAAGTTGATCCAATCCAAATTGGCGGCATTGATTTCGTTGTTTCAGAAAGCTTCTTTTTAGCACCTTCGAATACAAAATCAAGGTTCTCATCAATTTTTTTTCAAATTTTTTTTGAGTCATACCGTGTGATGATGTTGTCAAAGGTGTTTCAAGATAGTCTTCCGTTGCAGAGGAGTTCATTGCTTATTTTCTTTTATTATAGAACTCGAGGTCTCTCCAACAAGAGGAGAATGATGGGGACTCCAAGTAAAGAACAAAGAAGAAGAGATTTTTTATATTTATTATTTGGAGTTTTTATTAAGTTTAATATAAAAGTTTTTGATGTGATTTATGTATTTTATTTATTAGTGGGGATTTAGGACATTAATTAGTGATTAGAAATTATTAATAAGGGTATGTTAGTCGTTTAGTATTTTATTATTCCCCAAGTAATATTAGGGTTTGAGTCTATTTAAATAGTGTAATCCTCACAAGTCTTTTAGACTACATACTATTGATATTGAAGTGAATTATTTTATTCATACCGTAGAGATATCCTACCGTAGATGTATTTTTCCATCTTGGTGTTGATACATAGAGTTGATATACTTGAGAGATCTTAGTAAACGTGAAGTTAAATTCTAGTTTATTGTCCATTAATCCTTCACCCTAAATCGGTCCTGCATCACTTTTGCTCACAAATATATAATGCTTGACACAAGATTGGAATATTGTTCATAAGGATTTTAAGCTATATATGTGATGTAAAAGTAATTTAATTTTAGTATTATTTTTAGGATTGCAGTTACATACCATGATCATCCTTCAACAAGTTCAGGGCATTTTTTTAAAGAACAATTATTTTTAATGGACTGTCAAATTCAAGTCATGATACTATGTTAGGATCTGAAGTTTCATAATGCAATAGTAGTTCCGTTACTTTTGCTACTATGTTATCTTAAATGTGTCTGTTCATTATTCTCCTCAGAGTGCACCTGCCGAGTCTAACTTGATCAATGGATTTCTGGAGTTGCAAATAAATGGAACAACTTGGTTAGTATTACAGGCTTTATTCAAATCTTAATTTGGTTCTAATCGTCATAGATTTTGACTTTGGTTAATGAGGCGATGAGATCGCTCTCAATGTTTTAACGTTTCTATAAAGTATAAACACCTATTTTTTTTTTAATAAAAAATATTCCGTCTTTAAATCAGTTGCATTGTATCTTCCCAACTTTAATGGTGCAATGAATATTACTGTTTCTACCAAGTTGTACATTAACCATGAGATGAATAGCAATTAACTTGAGTTTTATTTTTCTGCTCAAAGAAAAGGAAGGGTTGCAACTAATGTACTTTATTATCGTTGTGGAATACTTTATTTCTCCACAATGCAGAGCCAGTAACCAAGCTCTGTTTTTCTTGAAGACATCCCAAAATTTCTGAACTCGCGACTGTTAGTTTCATATCTCATCCTTTCTCATTCCCAATACTTATGCTCTGCAGGCCGTGATTATTTGGGATTTCCCCATTCAATTTTGGTGATCGATTTTATGAAGGGCTTGCAATGTTTTGTAAGCAACCCCTTTGTTTTGGTACACTCCCTGTGTACATGGGTGCCATCCTTGCCTGATGGATACTTTTGATAAATATAATATCTACTTATAAAAAAAAATGGTTGTGCTCTATAGTTGACCACTTCAGTGAAGAGGATCAATGAGAAATCTTCCAATTCAAAGGCATCACATAGAGACATACTCTTGAGTTGAGGCTCAAATTTTCAGGCCAATGTTCTTAATTTTCCTTCATAGTTCATAGTTGGTTGATAACATTCCTCCTTATAGGTGGGGGTTTGGAGGTAAGTTATTCGAGTATGATAGCAAGGACCAGTTAGGCTTACCAAAATATCTTATAGACTAGTTAGTGGTTTGCTCTCCCTTTGGCAGTCATTCAAGTAGGGTGACTGTCTAGCTGACTAACAGGCTGTGAGATCAATAATAGTAGGAAAATTGAGATAGAGTTGAGAGCAAAGTCCCCCAAATTAGGTTGAGAATGGGTTGTGAATTGTGATAAACCTTTATTTTTTCAATCTGATAAATACAACAAACATCTTAAATTTGGCTCGTATTGGCTGCATGAAAATTACTCCAAAGTTCATTAAATAGAAGAACATTATAGTAAGAATATGCAGCATGTAATCAAGTTGACATAACATTGGTGTCACAACTAGATGAAGTACAAGCATCTGTAATTAATCTGCATCATTTGAAGTGTATTTCTAAAAACCGAATACTACAAAAACTCTGGGAACTATAGCTGATGCATAATGTATTTAACACTTTATGCTGGAAAAAAGCCAGATGAAGTTGGGATATATATATATATATATATATATGTGTGTGTGTGTGTGTGTGTGTGTGTGTGTGTGTGTGTGTGTGTGTGTGTATAGGTAAATTTTATTAACTGATTACTTTTAATTTTTATATTAATTCGTTAATTTGTATTGCAAGTTGTTCAAATTCAACTAACTCAAGGGATTAGCCATGTAAAACAAACCAAGCTATTGGAGTTCCACTAGTGTTTAGCTCATATAAAGTTCATTTGAGATTGACTTGTAAAATAAATGAGCCAAGCTCGATCACATTTTTCAGCTTGTTAACATAACAATATCAGTTTGTTTAATCAATCAAAATTTTAAATTTTAAAACAATAGAAAAATATTTAGCTATTTGAGCTCAGCTCGATTAAATCTTGTTTGAGATCGACTCATATGATAAACAAACTGAACGTTAATTTAGGCTCGTTTCTAGACAAGCCGAGCTTGAGCAATCTAAAACTTGGATTGAATGGACTAACTTACACCTTTAGACATCAATTTAGGCTCGTTCTCGTGTCCTAGTTTAGTTTTCTTTGGCTTCTAGAATTTTGAAGGCAAAGGTTCCTCCCAATATTTAGGCATTTATTTGGTGTATGACTTTAAAAAGACTGAATACTAATGATCTAAAGTGCGCAAAGCCCACAAGGCTTTATCTCTAGACATCTATGTTATGTGCATGTAGAACGATGAGTCACATTCTCATTTATTTTTGCATTGTCATGTTGCTTGGGTTTATGGAATTTTGTTTTTAGAGTGTTGGGGGAGGAGTGGGTGTGTCACGCACAGTGGATGATTTATTGCGTATCCAGTTTAAAGGGTTTGGAGGGAGTAAAGATGCTAAGATGCTTTGTAAGTGCATGGTCTTTTTCGTTTCTTAATTAGGGGATCTGGAAAGAGCGTAGTTGTAGGCTTTTTATAAAGCTATTTATCTTTGTCTTTGTTGTGAGATAGGGATTTTTTTTTGTTGCTTCCTTGTGCACCTCTGCCATGGTTGCCTTCAGGGAATTTTATGTTTGAGATTGAAAAGCTGCTCTCTTTTGAGTATTTTCTTTTCTGCGACTTATAAGGTCGATAGCGATAGGCTATTCCCCTATGATTGTATTATATCTTTATAGCTAAATAAATATAATGGTTACTGTTAGGCTGGTAAATACATACATAGAAATTAATTTTCTGACTGGACTTTTGGTTAAATTATTGGAGTTAAAATGGAAAACTTCTGTAGTATCACAAGTTTGTTATTTTAGCTTGATGATAGTTCAGTGATTGTTCATATTATGTCATATTGATGAAGAAAACATGGCTGTTTGGCTGGCTGACTGGCTGGCTTGCTGGCTGGTGTATCTGGTGCCCATGACTTCAGTACTTCTCTCTCTCTCTCTCTCTCTCTATATATATATATATATATATATATATAAATATGTGTATGTATATTATTTTTATATTTTCTTTAGAGCAGACAAGATCACCGAAAATGCTAGAAATGATAGGAAATTAAAGATGAGCATCAATATTTGCCAAGTAAAAACTCCAAAAAATGGCTTTTGTTTTGATAAGAAAATTTGTGTTGAATTGATGTCTTGCAATATATCATGTTTTTAGCGGTCTCTCTCTCTCTGATTAATGGTGTATTCCTGCATTCCATGTGCCATGCAGAAGCTTGTCAATGACTCGATGCAACTAATTTCAAGAACAAGGGAATCTCAACAACTACTAGACATTACATGGATAACATGCTTCAATGCATGAATGGCCGCCCAAGTAAGGCAAGAAATTGATCGTTTACTGCTTTGAATGAGTCACTTATGTGCATAACTTACAAATAGAGCCCTATCCATCTTCAGCAATGTTAGGTTATGACTGAAATGTCCTTCATTTGAGAAAATCAGTTTTACGGTTGGTAATGAAATATGTTGGAAACACAAATCTTTGGAAGAGATTCATTGGAAGTACAGCTGTCTGTGTAGTCTCATCTTTCCTTTATTAAGGATAAAAAAAAAAAGTAAGCTTTGTATTGCACATGTTAAAGCTAAATTTGAGCAAGGCTATTGGAAAGAGATAAAGAGTTCTTCACTTAAAGCAAAAAAGAGAGTGTTTTTATCCACTGATTGAGATAGAAAATAATGGCAGGTACCCCTATTATGTTAGGTTATTTACTTCAGAATTAATTGCACTCTTTTTGGAAAAAGACAATGCTGCCCATTCTGTACTGTTATTTCTAGTAATCAGTAAAGGTTCATTTCGACTTTGCAGGTCCTATGAATTATGAGGATGCACAAGCATCAAGAGGAAAGTAACTGAATTTATAGAGTTCATGCTTTCAAGAGTACACCCAACCAAATCAAGGATTGAATGAATGGGAGTTGTGGCAATAAGAACATATATGAAGCTACCCCAACAAAAATCTGACTAAGGAATGATATATAGCAGATTTGGTTCTTTCCTCAGTATGGGGAGAGTGATGGCAAGAAAAGAACTTTTCTCATCTGGCATGTCTAGTTTATTATCTTACAGAAGAAAATCATATTGGAAGGAAAGTTGCAAATGACATTTAAAATTGTTTTCTCATTTTGATTGCCATCTCTGGTGAACTAGTTAAGTTGAGGTGTTAATTATAAAAAGCCAAGTGACTTTATATTTTGGAACCGAGGGAACATTTATTTTAGGGGAATACTATTTTCACATGGTTTTTAATATTTTCATATGCTTCCTTGTCACATGAAGGTGAGACCCACTGCATGCCCATATTAAAAATACATGTGAAAATATCAATTCTCTTATTTTAAGTGTTTGTTTGTGCATGTATAAATGGTTGCCATTTGTACAATTATGTGCCTTAAGTAGTTTACTTAACTGACAAATTTATTGTCAATGACTTGAAAATTGAAAATTAGTTTGGGAAGCAACTCTTATTGGAGACAGTAATAGTACCATTATGGATTTTAGGGTATTATGATTTGAATTTTTAGATTTCTTATCAATGTTCATGATTCCTGAAAATGGAGAAAGAAAATATGCTCAATTTTACCTTGTAAGGGATGGAAAAATTGAGATGCACGATAATGAGTTTGTTTGGCTACTAGCGCTTGCGATAGTAGCGTTTGGACCTTAAAACTTATTGCACTAATTTTGGTGCATTGAGGCCCAAACTCTGTGTTTGTGAGTAAATAAACTGCGTTTAAAATAGGGTTCTTTACATAAGTATACAACAAAAAGAAAATAATTACAAGAAAAGTGCATCAACCAACTAATTACAAAAAGTGAACCCATATTACAAAAATAGTACAATTCACATTAATAAGAAAACCTAAAATCAAGGACAAATAACTGCCATAATTAATAATTCAAATTCAAATATTTAGATCTAACAACAAAAACAAATTCAAATTCAAAATAATAATTCAAATTTAAATATTCAAATTCAAATCTTCATCTCTCTCACATACACTTTGAAATAATAGTCCACCGCTACACCGCCGCTTACACCTCACATACTCCGCGCTACTACATCATTGCTGAATCTCCGTTGTCCAAAACGCCAATGAGAATAAGAAGAAGATTCGCCTACAAAAAGTTTAAAAATAAATAAATGTATTTAATAATGTTCTCAATTTTTTTTATAACTATTTTGTTTCTCATAAATAATAAAATGGTTACCTTTGTATGAATGGTTTTGTTACCAAATCGCATCACATTCAAACGAAATTGGTAAACTTAATAAAATTGAATTAGTTACCTTTGGTTCAAAGTTTGGCAACCAATCGAATGAAGGTTTGTTTCTACCAACCGAATGAAGGTTTGGCTACCAATCAATCACATTCAAAATAATTGGTAACTTACTAAAACTTAATTAGTTACCTTGGATACCCAACGCAATATGAAAAAATTGAATGTGTAAAGGTGAAAAAATTGAAGGTGTCTTAGTATAAATTGGTTACCTTGGTCTACGAAAGTTTAGCAACCAACCGAATGAAGGTTTGGCTACCAACTGCATCACATTCAAAATAATTGGTAACTTAATAAAACTGAATTAGTTACCTTGAAACCCACTGCAATATAAAAAAATTGAAGATTTGTCGTGAATAGAGGTGAGATGGGGCATACCTTCAAAATTTATAATTTGGTTCTCTCCAACGAATTAGAATAATCAAACTAAGAAGGAGTCGACTATAATTTAAAAATATATATAAACATGAAATTATCTAAAACGTGGGAGTATTCAAAATCGTTTTTTGAAGTCCATGAATTAAGAAACAGAGGAGATAAATTGTAATAGCATCGCTTAAAGCGCATATTATTGCTTCGCTTGATGCAAATGGACATGGGTTTGATTGTGTTGTGGAAAATTTTGTTTGAGTTGTTGCTTGGTGCCTTGGTGGATGGAAGTCAATGGAGTAAAGCTCAGTCGTTTCCGCGTTAACGTAATGGTGATGGGCATAGATTGAGCCATTTATATGACTAGTCTAAAAATTATAAACTACTCACTTGACAAAGAAAATCGACAGTAGATGAATATATATATATATATATATATATATATATATATGGCATAACTAATCCATAAATTAAGGAATTTTAATTGAATACTAATTCCTTAAATTAAGGAATCCAAATTACACAAATATTGTAAATAAAGTGGGAAGTGTATTAGTTGTGTAAAAATTTTATGAGTGGACTATTGTTGTAATTATTTTTAAAAATGTAATAGAATATGTAAATCACCCTTTAAAATAAAATGTTACTAGACGAACAAAATTTTCAAGTGCTTTTGAACTTCCAATCATGCCGAGTAACTAAACATACACAATACAATGATAAATAATATAAATGACCTAATTCCTTGCAAATTATCTCCAACAAATTTCTGCCCACAGGAATATAAAAATAAAATAAGAACTACTACTACTACTACTACTACTACTACCAATTATAGTGTTTATGATCAACGGGCAACGACTAGTGACTTGTAATGCAAGTGGTGTGGGATATCCCTTCCGGCCCCCATGTGTAACATTGCATATTGCAATTACAATCACTTGAAAAAAAAAAGGTTTCTTTTTGTAAGGGAAAACAAAATTATACTACTAGGAGTAGGGAATGGGAATTATACTAGTAGTAGTCTAGACTAGTACTAACAGCAAGGCTGTATGATTTGGACATGATAGATCAACTGACGTAGAGGTAGGACCTTGTTTTTGTCAGTTGGCCCTATGCCTTATTCTATTTGTCTGGACACTCAGACTCCACCACCCTTAGCCCTAACCCCTCATTTTCAGGAGATCAATTTTAATTTGGTTTTTTACATTCTACTTATGTCTATTTCTTACTCACCCGAAATCTGGAAAAAGAAAGGTAGATGGAAATTTATTTAGAGCAAATGGGTATATATTTATTTCTACGTGATAAAGCATAGATGCTTGTTTGTATTGGGTGCATTAAAAATGAATATTAGTGCATGAATAATAGTTTTAGCAGATGCATGCACTGCTAATTATTACCATATCCCCTTAATTCCTTGGAGATTCTCATAGTTGATAATATATCATGCAAATTAAACAAGTCAATTTTTATAAATAAAAATGCATGTTAGTTAATGTGTGGAGTTACTTTCAGTATTACCCTATATATATATATATTTAAAGGTGTATATATCTTATAAGAACATATAACTAGATATTTCAGTTTTAGAAGAATCATTACACCATCACTAGTCGGGCTGATGGAGTATATTAATCAAAGCAGCATTTGTTCCCTAGTTTTAGGAGAGATAAGATCCCAAATTTATCTACCTAGAAAAATACGTAGAATACAAAATTAAAGGCAGTGAGAATATATAGCAACTACTTAGAAAAAAAGAAGAAGCAACTTATTATTATTATTATTATTATTTTTGCAATCAGATAGGAGATTATCAGTGGAGAGGAGCCATTAATTAGTAGCTGCTACTATTTATGATTCCTGGATAAGGAAAGGGAATGATAGCTTCTTGATCTTCTTTTATTAATTATTTTTAGTATAACAGGATTAATTAAAGTTCTTGGCTATCAGTAAATGTAGCTTTAGTTTTTCACCTTGGTGGGGGGTTGAAGGCGAGCAAATTAAGGCAAATCATAAATAATCAATCAAAGTATGAAAATAAAATCGAAAAAAAAGAAGGAAAAAAAAAGGGTTAACACTTATTAGTCCATATGATCCTAACTTTAATTTACTTTTCATGATATCATAAAGTAGCTAGGCTTCAATTTTCTTTTAATTTCACATTTTATTTTTCTCTTTTTAATAATTTTCAGGACAAGGTTACTAGCGACGACACGTATGTGAAAAGTACAAAATACGTCTAAAGCATCAACACAACTTTACTACGTGAGTCTGCACCGCACCTGACCTGACCCTAGTCCCGGAACGCAGTCGTGGGTGGATGGTACTTTGCACTAAGGGTATAAACGAACCGTATCAATCCGAGTATTGAGTTGCTCAGATTTAGTTCACAAAAATTTATCGAGTATAATATAAGGTTTGATTGAGTTTCATTTAGCTACTAAAAATGAGCACGATTAATCGAATCGGTTTTGGTTTGAACTTTTCGAATCTAATACGATCCGAAAGTGTCAATAGAAAATTACAATTTGATCAAGAGATTCGAGTAATTTATCGAATTTTAAAATTTCTTTCATATTTTACTTCATTTATATTTCAAAGTCGAAACTAATCGAATTTTTAATCGAACGAAAGACGAATCAAGCGTGAATCTGCTTTCTTTCATTTTACGCCTTTACTTGCAGCACTTCATTTAATTTGACCACTACAAGATGAAAAAGGCCACTTCGAGGAATTGAAGATAGCCAAAGTGCACTTTGAAAGAAAGTTCAATCTTATTTTGGAGACAGATCGATTTTTCCATGGTTGTACTAGCTATGAGTAATTACTCGAAAACGAGTCTATCGGATCGAGAATGTCTATTATATATAAATAACTTAATTTTCTTATATCATTTTTGAAAAAATGATATATAAAATACTTAAATAAACATTAATTGTTAATTACATGCATTACTATATATATACTGAACCTAAGTATATATCCCCGTCCTTAACAAAGTTACTGCTCTGTAAAAGTTTTAAAATACGAAAAACTTAAAATTTTAAAGTGTATTTAAGCCTTTAATCAATAATATTTTTTATTGAACATATGTTGGTCTAATAAATAAATAATGGTAGTCAAATTTAGAAGCAAGATTACATCGTACTATTATGAGATCAGTTTACTATTTGTGAGTGTCAAGCTAGCTAGCGAGCTGGAAATTAATGGGGAAAGAATCTTAATAATGAAATTGTTTAGGGAAAAATGAGAGGAGAAGAAAAGAAAAAGAAGGCAGGACAGAGTACTATTTTTTGAAAATAATATTTGATCAAACGAATAACTAATGCATCTTTGGGTTCTCATATAATTATATTTCTCAAAAGTGTTATATTTCATACATGTGAGGAGTATTGTCTTCAATTATTAAGCAGATTTGTACGTTATTCCTGATCATGCATCCTGCCAAGTTGAAGAGAATTAATGGAAAATTTTGAATATCTGTCCTCATATATATATATATATATATATATATATATATATATATATATATATATATATATATACCTTGACCCTTGACTTAATTAACAGCTAGCCATGTGGATTTTATTTAGATATATATATATTAGCTTAATTCATTTCAAGATATATATATATATATATATATATATATATATATGTTTTATTTATCTTGAATGCTTTTTCTTCAAGTAGACTACCTTGATTATATATATGTAACAACCCTTTTGATCTGATGGCTGATGGCACATATGATGAACGTCAAACCTACTCTCTCTCACTTTCTCTCTCCTGTTTCTATCTTCACTATGAAGTTTTGGTGTATTTATTCGTATAATAATTACAAGATACCCAATTACCTACAACTTGGAGAATCTCCAAAATGTACATCAAAGCAAAATAACTTTAATAGTTAGAAGGATAAAGAAATTAGATCACGGGAGGGAGAGGAGGGAGAGGAGGGGACGTGTATATATATATATATATATATATATATATATGGCACCGATAATGATCATGCATGGTAAAAAGTGATCTCTCTAGGCAATAGTCCAAAAGCAAAATTTTGTTTCCTTTGATATCTTTATATATTTTCTTTTCAAAGGTGATAATGGGTCAAGATTTCCCCCCTCCCCTTCTTTTCCACTTTCCCTTTTCTGGATGAATCCTCTCAAATAAAGTTACGTTGTCTTCTACTTCCTTCCCAAATTAATTATTCAATTTTAATTTTTTAAAATTAAATTGATTATTTTTAAAATTAATTTTTTTATTATTTTTATTAAAATATAGGTGAAGAGATTATAACCAAAAAAAAATATATACTCCCTCCGTTCCTTAATATAGGTCGTTTTAGACATATGAACAAAAATTAAAAAAATGATTGAAAAGCATTAACTATACTATCAATCGTCTATAATACCCTTCACATCACTTATCTCATAATTAAAGAGTTTTATTGGGTGAAGGAGAGAAAGACTTAAGAGTAGAGTAGTATAGGATAATGATAAATATGGATCAAAAAATTAGGTAGAATAATAAGGGGCAATTTGAGAAAATTAGTGATCAATTCTCCTAGATAACCACAAACGATAAATAATTAGGAATAACAAAAAAAATCTAAAACAACCTATATATAGGAATGGAGGGAGTACAATTTAATACTAATCCTAATTTTTATAATTTTAAAAATATATTTATATATGCTTAATTATTAATTCTAAAAATAGTCAATTTGACTTAAAAAAAGTCAAACCTAATGCTTAATTTAGAATCTTAGAGGAGATATGTGAAAAAAAATATGGAATAACAAAATTTTAAAATGTATGTGATGTTTTCAGGCCGAGATAATCTCATGACCTTTGATTATGTTATATATATATATATAAAAAGTAGAGAGCGAGAATTTAAATATATTAATTATATATAGTGTGTGAATTTTTTTGAGTAGTAGTTTAATTTTTTTTTGTTCATCTAAGTTTAATTTTTTATAAATTTATCCCTTTAAGTTTATTAAATTTTATTTTTACTCTTCTCACTATAGTTATATAAAAAAAATTGAGCATAGGCAAGTACCCCATTTGCCCTCCAAATAAATCCAAGATATATATATATATATATATATATATATATATATATATATATTACTCTCTGTTTAGGATTTTTTGTAAAATTACAAACTTTAAGAATATATTTTTGAGTATCCTTAAATATATCCAGAATGGTATAATAGTAAAGCTGGGAATAAAAAATGAGAATATATATTGTGTCATTTTATATTATTATTAATAATTTTTTTAAAATTAATAAAACAATTAAAATAGGTCTTTTTTGTGGACAAGAGGCTATATATTTAGATAAAAATGGATGCTAAAGACCAAAATTATGAACTCGAATCTCAATTGATATATTATAACGATTCAAAATGCGGTCATTCCATCCAATCCATTCTCGAAGTCGCCAAATATATAGTGCATGAAAATAACTACAACTTTATTACAACAATTGTCGTGCAAAATACAACAACACATATCTTCATGAGTTTGGATGCAAATATATACCAATCAGAAGACGTCACAATGACACCTTACATAAAGGTATAGTCAAAAACTGCTTTTAGAAATTAGAATCTTTGGGAAGTGCTCAAGAAAACCTTCGTACATAGGAGGCCATGCTTTTTAGGTTATGGTAGATATCATATGGCCACGTAATTATCCTCGTTGATTCTAATAAACCCCAAAGAAAAACAAGAAGATTACTATCGTATTCTTCCCAATGGTGAGTCTTCTCTCGACATATCATTATCTCCACTCGCTCTAATTGGGTATTATACTCCAAATAAACACCAAGATTATATAGGTAGTGCTTGTAAATATCTCAAAGAGTGGATGAAACCTGTAACTATGTCTTTATGATAACACGAGATTGTATGTCATTAGACATCTTATATGTAAGACCTCAAATTTTTAAATAAAAAGGAATTTCCTTTATTTTGAAATAAGAAGGTTGATTTGATTAATGTGGATAGTTAAGGGTTAAATACGCAAATATTTCAAAATAAGCAAGTGGTTATAAAATATTCATTGTTGTTTGGGATATTCGTTTGGTCGTGGAATATTCAGATCGTCGGGAATATTCGTATGCGACAGTAGCGACATGTGTGGGCCCCATAACGAAAGCGATTGGATGAAGAAAACGACAAATATAAGTTGTTTTTAAATAATCAGGCGTAGTTGTTGCCCTTTTGTTGGAATACCCGGTGGTTAAAACACACTAATACGCCGTTGTTGAACAAAGAAGACACCAGTATTGCACCAATTATTGATTCTTACGTAAGAAGGCACTACTCAATAATGGTTACGATAATTACTGCTCGATTATTTTATCGAGTTAATAATTGTTTGCGTTGATATTTTATATTCTTTGTTGTTTCAATAATTGTCATTACACAATATCTTTCATTATCGAAGCAATAATTCATATTATCTGAATAATATTATTAGATAACATTATTGGCAATGTCTAGAAAGTTACATCTAAGGAGAGGTTTGGTCATCTAATCAAATTGCTACCAAGAAGAAGAAATTCTTATTGAAAGCCCCTCTTCCTTTAAACCGCTGGTTGTCAATATTGTGATTCTGTAATATTATTTGTGAATAATTAATTATTGATTTATATGATGAGGAAAATATTGATTTTATGTGGATATAGATGGAGAAAATTTTTAAAATGACAATTGTTGAAAATTAATATTTTATCTTTTTCGATAAAATAATTCATTTAAATATATTATTTTAATAATATATTAACTATGATATTTTTACAATAAATGTGGGATATATGAGTATATGAGGAGGAAGAGTATTTTTGTGGCATTAAATGTTTAACACATGTTTTGTGTGTTGGTGGACACAATTATTAATCGAAATTTGATTATAAATGTAAAATCGCCTGGTTGTGGATTTCGGTCAATTTCTATTTGGAATTTGGAAAAACTTTCTTCTGCAAAGTTGTAGAGAATTGAATTTCCTATAAAAATCGCGAGATTCAATTTTCTGATGAAAGGGCTATTTATTATGAATTATTGAAGTTCAAGTTCAAAATAATTGATTTTTGGGAGTTTAAATTATTTTTGTTAAGAAAAACGTTTTTGTATTTTTTGGACATCATTAACATGTGTGGCTGGTGTTTTGACCAAAAGGTGGGCTAAGGAAAATTTGTATAATTATATTAATATTATATTAAATTTTCTGCTTTGGTGTTCTAAGCATTTTCCTATAAATAGGGCTTGGGTTAAATTGAAAATCACACCGTAAACCCAAGTTTTCTCTATTTCTCTCTCGATATTTTGAGCGTATTCTTGTGAGTATTTTGAGTATACTTTGAGTATTGCTAGATTCGTGCAAGTTCCTTCAAAGACTATACCCTTAGATTCTAAATGTAAGTACTTGATCTTTCGAGGTAAGGGATATTATTTTTTTTGTAATGATATTATTTCTTCAATATCATTATCTTTGAAATGTTGATCCAAGTTTTTATCAAATTTGGAACTTTTTCATGCTCGGGTTACTATTCACGAGTTACTATTCACGAGTTACTATTCATGAGATTCTTATTCACGAAGTTACTATTCACGAGTACTATTCATGAAGCGTGAAGATGTTTTTGTGGAATTTCTATCTTTTGGTGTCTGAGTTACTATTCACGATATCGACACTATTCACGATACTTGATTATTCAATCAAAAATAAAATTTCTTCTTTCGTCTAAAATATCTATTCGGATACTAACTCGATTGATCCATGTTTTGATCATTCTCAATTTTACACCACTATGATTATTTTTGAGGTATTTTTGGGCGTGGATAAAACCAAGTACGAATCCTTAATCCTTAATCCTTGTCATTTTGTTTCACCGGATTCGCTTTTTAAAAATATTTTTCATCATCCTCGCCTTAAATGATGATATTATTGAATATCTTTGGCTCAGAAGTGCAAAGATGAATGATTTCAAGAATAATATCTTTGGCTCAGAGCAAAGATGAACAGTGCGCTGAGATGAACATGACCGATTGATTAATATCTTTGGCCCAGAGTAGTGCAAAGATGAACAGCGTTGAGATGAACATGACCGATTGATTAATATCTTTGGCTCAGAAGGTGCAAGATGAATGATTTCTTAAGAATATCTTTGGCTGTAGTGCAAAGATGAATGATTTCTCAAGAATATCTTTGGCTTTGTAGTGCAAAAGATGAGCGGTGTTTAAATGAACATGACTAATCGATGAATATCTTTGGCTCAGTAGTAAAAAGATGAATATTTGATTCCGGATGTATATTGATTGATGTTACAGGATAAAAGATAGACGATGAACTTTTAAATTCATACATAGAAGATAGTAGTTTGCATTCTCTACTTAACTCTTCTAATGAATTATTATTTCACATTGCGAATATTGATCCGAAACTTGTTGTCTATTGTATTCTATCGATTTTTCCTCGTTGAAGACTAACGATAATTTGTTGTATATTATCTTAGTCATAATATTCTTTACTTCGGGCTAGTTGAGCTCACCCTTTTCCTTGTTGTTCCATTTTTCTTCTCGTGAGGCGAGAATGTAATGAAACTAGCTAATCGGTATGGAATGAAGGTTTTAGAAAGGATTGTTTAGTAGTCCTCACCATTTTGTAAAATAATGTATCAATAAATGTGATGAGGATTTATTTGAGTATAGATATTGTCTGAAGATAATATTTGTATTCAAACTCACGCTTTCTTGTTGTAATAATAAAGTTGTAGTTGTTTACATGTACCATGTATTTGGCGACTCGTAATGGGTGTTGTGTATACCTATTTTGGGGGCGCCACAGTTGGTATCGAGCTTAGGATATGATCTTTGGCGAGATCGGGAATAGAACTAGGGAGGGAGAGACGAGTAAATCCTTCGCTAAGGTGTCCTACCTAAGCTTATTTGTTAGTTGGTCAAGATATATGGATATTATGTGATATATTGATTTCCTTAATTAACCCTTATTTTATGACAAAGATTTTGAGAATGTCGAACGAGAATATTAACAAAGGAGTAAATGAGACCGTGGAGATGCTCAGACTCACCAACGAGGAGAACGTCTGCAACAGTCGGCAATGTTCCACCCGTGAACAACACCATCGAAAGCGAGATGATGAACGAGGGATGTTTAGAAGCTTTTTGCAGCTCATGCAAAAAAATCGATTTGTGGAGAGACTCGTGTTCAAAATACACAGAGAAAATGATAGCAATTCACGAGTGGTCACAAACCAAGCGCTTCAAAGAGTTGGGACCACCGAATTACGGGAAAGCCGGATCCGATTAAGTGAGACGTGGGTCAAACAAATTACCAAGATATTCGATGTCTTGGGATGCACGGAGAACAGAAAGTTCCATTCGCCACCTTTATGTTCCGTGGCGAGGCAGACATCGGTGGGAATCAGTAAGCGTACCCATCCAAATTTCGCACTCTCGATGTCATGTCATGGGAGACGTTTGAAATGCTCAATGACAAGTACTTCCCGAAAGTATTCGCTATATGAAGGAAGTGGAGTTTATTAGACTAGAGCGTAATAACATGACGGTGTCCCAAAGACGAGGCGAAGTTCATGGAGTTATCCGTGTTTGCACCTCATTTGGTGGAGAATGAGGAACGATGACGCGGATGTTTCGAGAGGTTTGAAACCCGACATACGCCGAAGATCTCATTTCTCATAAATTTTCTCTATTCGAGATGTTGTCAATGAGGCTCAGTTGTTAGAGCGAGATAACGAGTACGCTCAACCGAGGGACCATAACCGTGGATCATACCAAGATAGCGATCATCGTAATAACGATAACCAAATGAGAAAGAAGAATACAGACAAAGGCGGTAACCACTCCGGTGGTAATCGTAGCCATGAAAATAGAAGAAGCGAGCCTGGAGGAGATTTTAAAAGAGGAGATTCAATAACGACCATGTGAAGACGTCGGCGCCATAAAGAACTAGTTTTAAGGAGGAGAACGACCACCTATCGATGTTACAAATGCGGAAAGAGGGACATATCATTGAAACCGCCCACAACAGTTTAAGGTATGCTATAGTTGTGGAAAGGAAGGACATATCGCTTTCGAGATTAGACGATGAATAAACCTAGTTCAATGGGGGACGGTGACTCAAAAGATCATCCCCGAAAAAGTCAAAGTCAACGATTTTGGAAGAGCGTTTGTCGTGACCCAATAAAATGCAAGGAACCCGAACGGTTAGCACGGGTTAGTCAATTATAAATTCTTGCAAGTATATACCTTACTAGATATCGGTTCTACCCATTCTTTTATCTCTCTACATGGCCAACGCTTAAACTCGACTCGGAGAAATTAGACTTTGACTTATCTCGTGGAAACTCCGTTAGAGAAACTTTCATCACATCCACTCGCTTTATAAATCTTGCTTGATTCAGTTGGCACTATCACATTACCCGTTAACCTTATTTCTATAGAGATATTTGTTTTTGATGTGATTTTAAGGTTAACTACTCATCACGCCGAAATTGATTATTTTCGTAAGGTTGTTAGTTTTCATATTCCTAAGCAACTCCGTTATTCAATTCAAGCAATCAAACCATTGTAGTCAAACATTTTCATATCAAGCCATGAAGTCATTTGTTTATTACGGATGTCAAATTTTCTTAGTCCATGTTATGGATTTGAATAAAGACACGCCGATTTGAATAATATTCTGTTGTTATTGATTTTCCCGATTTATTTTCTCAAGAATTTCTTGGCTTACTCCCAAAGCTCCCGATATTAAATTTTGTATCGACTTTGAACCCTAAGTGACAAAACTCATTTCTAAAATCTCATATCGAATGGCTCCTATTGAACTTCGTGAGTTAAAATTCAACTATAGAATTTGGTACCGAGCCTTTATCTTGTGACTTCCTTTGTGGAATTCACCTAAGCCGAACTCTCCGTAGGGACGCCATATTCGCGCGATAAGTAAATCGATAGGTGTCATTGTGACGTCTTATCCAAGATTGGGATATGAGTCACGCTTGAGAGCAACCTAAGTCAAGAATCGAAATACGTAGCTTTCAGGCTTAGTTGGTTATTATCGGAGATTCTTTGAAGGATATTCTCGAATCGCTATTCCATTAACGCAAAATTGACTCGTAGAGATACAAAATTGAATGAAGCAAAGAATGTGGGAAGAGCTTCAAGAACTCAAGAGGAGACTCATTTCAAAGACATGTTCGATCATGCCATCCTCGAAAAGCGAACGTGGTAGGCGACGCGCGTTGAGTAGAAGATCATATGCGGAACGAAAAGCGATGATGTCAAGTATACGACAGAGCCAACTTTAATAGAAAAAGTTAAGGTTGCTCAAGCCACCAACCCGGAAATGATGCGTGAAAGAAGAAAGTACAAGAAGGAGCTATTCCTAAGCGAGAATTGATGAAGAAGGAATACTTGAGTCCACTCTGAACTTTGTGTTCCTAACGACTCGATTTGAAGAACAAGATTATGATGGAGGCACACAATACACCATTTGCAATCCATCTCGGGAGTACCAAAATGTATTATGATCTTCAACATACATTTTGGTGGAGCAATATGAGGAGAGAGATCGCGTAGTTTATCTCGATGTGTTTAACTTGCTAACGTGTAAAAAGGCGAGAGCATCTTGTACCTAAGGGTCCGTTGCAACCACTTGAGATTTTGAAATGGAAGTGGGAACACATTACCCAATTTCATTACTAATCTTCCCAAGGTTTCTCAAGGCATAGATGCGATTTGGGTTATTGTTGATAGATTAACCAAGTCTACTCATTTCTTCATCGATACGAGAGACTTATTCCTTGAACGCCTTTCTCGTATGTGCACGTAAATGAGATTGTGAGATTGCATGGCATGCCAAGATCCATAGTTTTAGATCGTGACCCAAGATTCACTTCATGATTTTGGGTTAGTTTGTAGAAAGCTATGGGCACGAATTTACTATTCATTTGGCATACCATCCTCAAACGGATGGGCAATCGAAAAGGACTACTCAAACTCTCAAGATATATTAAAACTCGTGTCCTAGATTTCAAAGGAAGTTGGGATAAGTACTTGCCATCGGTGGAATTCTCATACAACAATAGTTATTAAACAAATATAGGCATGGTTCCATTCAAGCATTATATGGACAAAATGTCGTTCTCCAATATGTTGGGATGAGGTGGGTGAAGCAACATTGTTGGGACCCGAAGTTAGTACGTATGACTAATGATTCGACAACGATATACAAAAGCAGACAAGATCGACAAAAAGAGTTATGCGGATCTTCATCGAAAGGACGTGGAATTTAATGTAGGGGATCATGATTGTCATGAAGTTGCTCCATGGAAGGGAGTTACAAGATTTGGGAAGAGAGGAAAGCTCAATCCACGATTTATCTGGCCCATTTCAAATTCTTGACCGAGTAGGAAATGTAGCCTATAGACTTGCGTTACCTCCGAGTATGTCTCGTGTTCATAATGTGTTTCATATATCTCGTATTTCAGAAATATGTGAAAGACCCGAACCACGTTATTTGAAGTTAGAACCGATTTGAGATAATGTAGAAGACTTAACGTATGAGGAGGTACTGTCAAGATTTTGGATAGAAGGAGCATGTCCTACGCCAAGAAAGGTTATACCACAAGTTAAAGTTTTGTGGAGGAATCATGCTATAGAGGAAATGACCGGGAATTGGAAACGAAAATGAAAGCGAGGTATCCTCACCTTTTAAAACACTGTAAGACGTCAATTTCGAGGACGAAATTTCATAAGGAGGGAGGTTGTAAGACCCCTCAAATTTTAAATAAAAAGGAATTTCCTTTATTTTGAAATAGTAAGGGTTGATTTGATTAATGTGGATAGTTAAGGGTTAAATACGCAAATATTTCAAAATAAGCAAGTGGTTATAAAATATTCATTGTTGTTCTGGAATATTCGTTTGGTCGTGGAATATTCAGATCGTCAGGAATATTCGTATTAACGCAAGCCAATGCAGACCATGTGTGGGCCCCATAACTGAAAGCGATCGGATGAAGAAAACGACAAATATAAGTTGTTTTTAAATAACAAGGCGTAGTTGTTGCCAATCGTTGGAATACCCGTTGGTTAAAACACACTAATACGCGTTGTTGAACAAGAAGATAGACACCAGATTGCACCAATTATTGATTCTTACGTAAGAAGGCACTACTCAATAATGGTTACGAATTATCGCTCAAAGATTTTATCGAGTTAATAATTGTCAAGGTTGATATTTTATATTCACATTGTTTCAATAATTGTCATTACACAAGATCTTTCATTATCGAAGCAATAATTCATATTATCCTAATAATATTATTAGATAACATTATTGGCAATGTCTAGAAAGTTCTGCTCAAGGAGAGGTTTGGTCATCTAATCACTACCAAAGAAGAAGAAATTCTTATTATTGAAAGCCCTCTTCCTGAACCGCTCAATCACAATATATTGTGATTCTCAGAATATTATTTGTGAATAATTAATTATTGATTTATATGATGAGGAAAATATTGATTTTATGTGGATATAGATGGAGAAAATTTTTAAAATGACAATTGTTGAAAATTAATATTTTATCTTTTTCTCGATAAAATAATTCATTTAAATATATTATTTTAATAATATATTAACGGTGATATTTTTACAATAAATGTGGGATATATGAGTATATGAGGAGGAAGAGTATTTTGTGGCATTAAATGTTTAACACATGTTTTGTGTGTTGGTGGACACAATTATTGATCAAAATTTGATTATAAACAAAAAATCGCCTCGCTTGTGGATTTCGGCCAATTTCTATTTGGAATTTGGAAAACTTTCTTCTGCAAAGTTGTAGAGAATTGAATTTCCTATAAAAATCGCGAGATTCAATTTTCTGATGAAAGGGCTATTTATTATGAATTATTGAAGTTCAAGTTCAAATAATTGATTTTTGGGAGTTTAAATTATTTTTGTTAAGAAAAACGTTTTTGTATTTTTTGGACATCATTAACATGTGTGGCTGGTGTTTTGACCAAAAGGTGGGCTAAGGAAAATTTGTATAATTATATTAATATTATATTAAATTTTCTCTTTTTGTGTTCTAAGCATTTTCCTATAAATAGGTGCTTAGGTTAGAATTGAAAATCACACCGTAAACCCAAGTTTTCTCTCTTTTTCTCTCGATATTTTGAGCGTATTCTTGTGAGTATTTTGAGTATACTTTGAGTATTGCTAGACGGTTACAAGTTCCTTCAAAGACTATACCCTAGATTCTAGCTAAGTCTTGATCTTCGAGGTAAGGGATATTATTTTTTTGTAATGATATTATTTCTTCAATATCATTATCTTTGAAATGTTGATCCAAGTTTTATCAAATTTGGAACTTTTTATGTCTGGTTACTATTCACGAGTTACTATTCACGAAGTTACTATTCATGAGTTACTATTCACGAGTTACTATTCACGTACTATTCATGTAAGCGTGAAGATGTTTTTATGGAATTTCTATCTTTTGTGTCTGAGTTACTTATTCACGATACTAAGACTATTCACGATATACTGATACTTATTCACCTTAAAAATAAAATTTCTTCTTTTCAGTCTAAAACATCTATTCGGATACTAACTCGATCAGATCCATGTTTTGATCATTCTTGAATTTTACACCACTATGATTATTTTTGAGGTATTTTTGGGCATGGATAAAACCAAGTACGAATCCTTAATCCTTAATCCTTGTCATTTTGTTTCAATCGGATTCGCTTTTTAAAATATTTTTCATCATCCTCATCTTAAATGATGATATTATTGAATATCTTTGGCCCGTAGAAAGGCAAAGATGAATGATTTCGAAGAATATCTTTGGCCCGTAGTGCAAAGATGAACAGTGCGTTGAGATGAACATGACCGATTGATTAATATCTTTGGCCCAGAAGGCAAAGATGAACAGCGCGTTGAGATGAATACGACCGATTGATTAATATCTTTGGCCCAGAAGTGCAAAGAGATGAATGATTTCTTAAGAATATCTTTGGCTCAGACAGGTGCAAAGATGAATGATTTCAAGAATATCTTTGGCTCAGAGTGCAAAGATGAGCAGTGTTTAAATGAATACGACTAATCGATGAATATCTTTGGCTCAGAGTGCAAAGATGAATATTTGATTCCGGATGTATATTGATTGATGTTACAGGATAAAAGATAGACGATGAACTTTTAAATTCATACATAGAAGATAGTAGTTTGCATTCTCTACTTAACTCTTCTAATGAATTATTATTTCACCGCGAATATTGATCCGAAACTTGTTGTCTATTGTATTCTATCGATTTTTCCTGTTGAAGACTAACGATAATTTGTTGTATATTATCTTAGTCATAATATTCTTTATCGGCTAGTTGAGCTCACCCTTTTCCTTGTTGTTCCATTTTTCTTCTCGTGAGGCGAGAATGTAAATGAAGTACTAGCTTCGGGGTATGGAATGAAGGTTTTAGAAAGGATTGTTTAGTAGTCCTCACCATTTTTGTAAAATAATGTATCAATAAATGTGATGAGGATTTATTTGAGTATAGATATTGTCTAGAAGATAATATTTGTATTCAAACTCACAGCTTTCTTGTTGTAATAATAAAGTTGTAGTTGTTTCGCACCATGTATTTGGCACTCTTTCGAATGGGTGTTGTGTATACCTATTTTGGGGCGCCACAATTGGTATCGAGCTTAGGGATATGATCTTTGGCGAGATCGGGAATAGAACTAGAGGGAGAGACGAGTAAATCCTTCGCTTAGTGTGTCCTACCTAAGCTTATTTGTTAGTTGGTCAAGATATAGGGATATTATGTGATATATTGATTTCCTTAATTAACCCTTATTTTATGACGACAAGATTTGAGAATGTCGAATGAGAATATTAATGAAGGGAGTAAATGAGACCGTGGAGATGCCTCAGTACTCACCAACGAGGAGAACGTGCAACAGTCAGCAATGTTCCTCCCGTGAACAACACCACCGAAAGCGATGATGAACGAGGATGTTTAGAAGCTTTTTGCGAGCTTCATGCAAAATCGACGAGGAGACTCGTGTTCAAAATACAGGAGGAAATGATAGCAATTCACGAGTGGTCACAAATGCAAGCGCTTCAAAGAGTTGGGACCACTGCACTCGGGAAAGCCGGATCCGATTAAGGTGGAGACGTGGGTCAAACAAATTACCAAGATATTCGATGTCTTGGGATGCACGGAGGAACAGAAAGTTCCATTCGCCACCTTTATGTTCCGTGGCGAAAGGCAGACATCGGTGGGAATCAGTGAAGCGCACCCATCCAAATGCACTCAAAGATGTCATGGGAGACGTTTGAAGCGATAATGACAAGTACTTCCCCGAAAGTATTCGTCGTATACGAAGGAAGTGGAGTTTATTAGACTAGAGCAGTAATAACATGACGGTGTCCCAAAGACGAGGCGAAGTTCGCGGAGTTATCCAGTTCAGACCTCATTTGGTGGAGAATGAGGAACGATGACGCGGATGTTTCGAGAGGTTTGAAACCCGACATACGTCAAGATCTCATTTCTCATAAATTTTCTCTATTCGGATGTTGTCAGGGGCTCGATTGTTAGAAATGAGATAACGAGTACGCTCAACCGAGGGACCATAACCGTGGATCATACCAAGATAAAGCGATCATCGTAATAACGATAACCAAAGGAGAAAGAAGAATACGATAAAGGCGAAACCACTCCGTGGTAATCGTGGCCATGAAAATAGAAGAAGCGAGTCGGAGGAGATTTTAAAAGAGGAGATTCAATAACGACCATGTGAAGACGCCGTTACCTATAGCAACTAGTTTTAAGGGAGGAGAACGACCACCGGTCGTATGTTACAAATGCGAAAAGAGGGACATATCACCTAAACCCCCACAACAGCTTTAAGGTATGCTATAGTTGTGGAAAGGAAGGACATATCGCCGAGATTGTATGCGGTAGCGAAACCTAGTTCAATGGGGATTTGTGACTCAAAAGATCGTCCCGTAAAAGTCAAAGTCAACGATTTCGGGGAAGAGCGTTTGTCGTGACCCATTAAAAATGCAAGGAACCCGAACGGTTAGTACCACGTTAGTCAATTATAAATTCTTGCAAGTATATACCTTACTAGATACTTCGGTTCTACCCATTCTTTTATCTCTCTTACTTACCAAACGCTTAAACTCGACTCGAGAAATTAGACTTTGACCTATCTGTGGAAACTCCGTTAGAGAAACTTTCATCACATCCACCTGTTTATAAATCTTGCTTGATTCAAAGTTGGCACTATCACATTACCCGTTAACCTTATTTCTATAGAGATATTTGTTTTTGATGTGATTTTAAGGTTAACTACTCATCACGCCGAAATTGATTATTTTCGTAAGGTTGTTAGTTTTCATATTCCTAAGCAACCTCGTTATTCAATTCAAGCAATCAAACCATTGTAGTCAAACATTTTCATATCAAGCCATGAAGTCATTTGTTTATTACGGATGTCAAATTTTCTTAGTCCATGTTATGGATTTGAATAAAGACACGCCGATTTGAATAATATTCCTGTTGTTATTGATTTTTCCCGACGTATTTTCTCAAGAATTTCTTGCTTACTCCCAAAGCTTCGATATTAAATTTTGTATCGACTTTGAACCCGTAGACAAAACTCATTTCTAAAATCTCATATCGAATGGCTCCTATTGAACTTCGTGAGTTAAAATTCAACTATAGAATTTGGTACCGAGCCTTTATCTTGTGACTTCCTTTGTGGAATTCACCTAAGCCGCACTCTCATAGGGGACGCCATATTCGCGCGATAAGTAAATCGATAGGTGTCATTGTGACGTCTATCCAAGATTGGGATATGAGTCACGAGTTGAGAGCAACTCAGTCAAGAATCGAAATACGTAGCTTTCAGCTTAGTTGGTTATTATCGGAGATTCGTTGAAGGATATTCTCGAATCGCTATTCCATTAACGCAATGGTGACTCGTAGAGATACAAAATTCGAATGGAGCAAAGAATGTGGGAAGAGCTTCAAGAACTCAAGAGGAGACTCATTTCAAAGACATGTTCGATCATGCCATCCTCGAAAAGCGAACGTGGTAGGCGACGCGTTGAGTAGAAGATCATATCTGAACGAAAAGTGCGATGATGTCAAGTATACGATAGAGCCAACTTTAATAGAAAAAGTTAAGGTTACTCAAGCCACCAACCCGGAAATGATGCGTATGAAGAAGAAAAGTACAAGAAGGAGCTATTCCTAAGTGAGAATTGATGAAGAAGGAATACTTGAGTCCACTCTGAGACTTTGTGTTCCTAACGACTCGATTTGAAGAACAAGATTATGATGGAGGCACACAATACACCATTTGCAATCCATCTCGGGAGTACCAAAATGTATTATGATCTTCAACATACATTTTGGTGGAGCAATATGGAGGAGAGAGATCGCGTAGTTTATCTCGATGTGTTTAACTTGCTTAACGTGTAAAGGCGAGAGATCTTGTACCTAAGGGTCCGTTGCAACCACTTGAGATTTTGAAATGGAAGTGGGAACACATTACCCTCGAATTTCATTACTAATCTTCCCAAGGTTTCTCAAGGCATAGATGCGATTTGGGTTATTGTTGATAGATTAACCAAGTCTACTCATTTCTTTACCGATACGAGACTTATTCCTTGAACGCTTTTCTCGTGTATATGCGTAAATGAGATTGTGAGATCGCATGGCATGCCAAGATCCATAGTTTTAGATCGTGACCCAAGATTCACTTCATGATTTTGGGTTAGTTTGTAGAAAAGCTATGGGCACGAATTTACTTATTCGGTTGGCATACCATCCTCAAACGGATGGGCAATCGAAAAGGACTACTCAAACTCTCAAGATATATTAAAACTCGTGTGTCCTAGATTTCAAAGGAAGTTGGATAAGTACTTGCCATTGGTGGAATTCTCATACAACAATAGTTATTAAACAAATATAGGCATGGTTCCATTCAAGCATTATATGGACAAAATGTCGCTTCTCCAATATGTTGGGATGAGGTGGGTGAAGCAACATTGTTGGGACCCGAAGTTAGATGCATATGACTAATGATTCGACAACGATACAAAGCGAATACAAGATAAGATCGACAAAAAGAGTTATGCGGATCTTCATTGAAAGGACGTGGAATTTAATGTAGGGATCATGTATTGTTGCGAGTTGCTTCCACGGAAGGGAGTTACAAGATTTGGGAAGAGAGGAAAGCTCAATCCACGATTTATCGGTCCATTTCAAATTCTTGACCGAGTAGGAAATGTAGCCTATATAGACTTGCGTTACCTCCGAGTATGTCTCGTGTTCATAATGTGTTTCACATATCCGCATTTCGTAAATATGTGAAAGACCAAACCACGTTATTGAGTTAGAAACCTGGATTTAGATAGATAGCAAAGACTTAATGTAAGACCTCAAATTTTTTTTTTTAAATAAAAAGGAATTTCCTTTATTTATTATTTTGAAATAGTAAGGGTTGATTTGATTAATGTGGATAGTTAAGGGTTAAATACGCAAATATTTCAAAATAAGCAAGTGGTTATAAAATATTCATTTTTGCTTGGAATATTCGTTTCGTCGTGGAATATTCAGATCGCTTGTTTGGAATATTCGTATTTACGGCCAGCCAATGCCATGTGTGGGCCCCATAACTAAAAGCGATTGGATGAAGAAAACGACAAATATAAGTCAAGTTAAAAATAACTACAGAAGTTGTTACCAAGTAAGACCGCTGAATACCCCATGTTAAAATACAAGAATACGCTGCGTGGTCGCACAAAGAAGACACCAGATTGCAATGATTGTTGAATTATTGATCCTTACGTAAGAAGGCACTACTCAATAATTTTCACAAGAGTTATCGCTCAATATTTTATTTTATCGATTCAATAATTGCATATTGATATTTTATATTATCATTGTTCAATAATTGTCACCGCACATTATCTCCATTATCGATCAATAATTCATATTATTTGAATAATATTATTAGATAGCATTATTGGCAATGTCTAGAAAGTTCTCACAAGGAGAGGTTTGGTCACCTAATCATAGCCACCAGAAGAAGAGAGAAATCCTTATCTGAAAGCCCCTTTCCTGAAAACTACCGTCATTATAATTGTGATTCTCGTAATATTATTTGTGAATAATTAATTATTGATTCATATGATAAAGAAATATTTATTTTATGTGGATATAAATGATGGATTTATTTATGTGGTTATAAATGAAGAAATTATTGTTGAGGTGTTTTATCAAGATTTTACCGATCGAGGTATTAAAAATTAAATCGTGGGTTTCAGATATATCATGGGTTATAATTTTTAATCCGACCGCTGATTGTGGTAATTTTTGGGTATGTTATACATACATAAGTTGAGTATATGTCCACAAATTTTGAACCGTTAAAATGCACGAATGATTTGTTGTGAATTTTAAGAGGTGTCTGATTCGAAATTAGGTTTATAATTGATTTTGTGGAAAATTCTAGAATTGAGTGGGCCCCACTTGTGGTTGGTGAAGAAATGTGCTGAATTTTATTTCAAATGTGGTGGGTGGCAATAGTAGCAGTGTAAAGCCATCGTGTAGCAGTGTCAAGTCTCGCTTTACGGGCTAACATTTTCCTATAAATAGAGGGCTAAGTTAGAATTGAAAATCACACCGTAAACAAAGTTTTCTCTCTCTCTCTCTATATTATCGAGCGATTTTGTGAGTATTTAGATACTTTGAGAGTTGTCGTCAAGATAAGTTTCATTCAAAGATCACTTCCGACCTTTCCTTCCTTAGAAGTACCGATTCTTTGAGGTAAGGATGTTATTTTCTTTCGAATGATATTATTTCTTCAATATCATTATGTCGAAATATCGATCCAACTTTTATCAAATTTGGAACTTTTTCATGCTCTGGGTTACTATTCATGAGTTACTATTCACGAGTTACTATTCATGAGTTACTATTCACGAGTTACTATTCACGAGTACTATTCATGAAGCGTGAAAATGTTTTTTTTGTGGAATTTCTATCTTTTGGTGTCGAGAGTTACTATTCACGATACTTTAAGACTATTCACGATACTAAGACTATTCACGATACTACAACTATTCATCGAAAAATAAAATTTCTTCTTTTCGTCTAAAATATCTATTCGGATACTAGCTTTGATCAGATCCATGTTTTGATCATTCTCAATTTTACACCACTACGATTATTTTTTGAGGTATTGTTGGACATGGATAAAACAAAGTACTAATCATTAATCCTTAATCCTTGTCATTTTGTTTCACCGGATTCGCTTCTTTAAAAATATTTTTCATCATCCTCGCCTTAAATGATGATATTATTGAATATCTTTGCCCAGAAGAGCAAAGATGAATGATTTCTCAAGAATATCTTTGGCCCGTAGTGCAAAGATGAACAGTGTTTAAATGAATACGACTAATCGATGAATATCTTTGGCTCAGAGTGCAAAGATGAACAGTGTTGAGATGAATACGACCGATTGATGAATATCTTTGGCCTGTAGTGCAAAGATGAATATTTGATTCGAGATGAATATCGATTGATGTTACAGGATAAAATATTGATGATGGACCGTTAAATTCATAGATTATAGTAGATTTCATTCTCTACGAACTCTTCTATGAATTATTATTTCACCATAATATTGATCCGAAACTTGTTGTCTATCAGATTCTATCGATTTTTCCTCGTGAAGACTAACGATAATTTGTTGTATATTATCTTAGTCATAATATTCTTTATCGAGCTAGTTGAGCTCACCCTTTTCCTTTTTGTTCCATTCTTCTCGTGAGGCTAGAATATAAATGAGTACGAAGCCTGGGGTAATGGAATGAAGGTTTTAGAAAGGATTGTTTAGTAGTCCTCACCATTTTTGTAAAATAATGTATCAATAAATGTGATGAGGATTTATTTGAGTATAAATATTGTCTAGAAGATAATATTTGTATTTAAACTCACGCTTTTATCATTGTAATAATAAAGTTGTAGTTGTTTCGCACTCATGTATCGACAACTCGTAATGGGTGATGTATACCTATTTTGGGGGCGCCACAAATTGGTATCGTAGCTTAGGATATGATCTCCATGAGATCGGGAATAGAACTAGAGGGGAGAGACGAGTAAATCCTTCGCTAAGGTGTCCTACCTAAGCTTATTTGTTAGTCGGTCAAGATATAGGGATATTATGTGATATATTGATTTCTTTAATTAACCCTTGTTTTATGACAAAGATTTGAGAATGTCGAATCGAGAATATTAACAAAGGAGTAAATGAGACCGTGGAGATGCCTCAGATTTACCAACGAGGAGAACGCGCAACAGTCGACAATGTTCCTCCCGTGAACAACACCACCACGGAGCAGATGATGAACGAGGGATGTTTAGAAGCTTTTTGCAGCTCATGCAAAATCGATTTAGGGAGACTCGTGTTCAAAATACAGAGAGAAATGATAGCAATTCACGGGTCACACACAAACAAGCAGCTCAAAGAGTCAGGACCACCGAATTTAAGGGAAAGCCGATCCGATCACGGCGAAACATGGGTCAAACAAATTACCAAGATATTCGATGTCTTGGGATGCACGAGGAACAGAGGTTCCATTCGCCACCTTTATGTTCCGTGGGCGGCGAGGCAGACTCATCGGTGGGAGTCTGTGGAAGCGCACTCCATCCAAATTACACTCAAAGATGTCTTGGGAGACGCTTTCAGAGATATTTAATGACAAATACTTTCCTCGAAAGTGTTCGCTATACGAAGGAAGTGGAGTTCATCGATTGAACAAAACAACACGACGACGGTCTCAAAGACGAGGCAAAGTTTGCAGAGTTATCCAGTGTTCAGACCTCATTTGGTGGAGGATGAGGAACGATGACGCGGATGTTTCTTAGAGGTTTGAAACCCTAGATACGCCAAGATCTCATTTCTCATAAACTTTCTTTATTCGATGTTGTAAATGTGGCTCAATTATTAGAGCGAGATAACGAGTACTACCAACCGAGGGACCATAACCAGATCGTATCTGTAGATAGCAAACAAATGTAATAATGATAACTCATGAGAAAGAAACAGACGACAGTAATGGTAACCACTCCGTGGTAATCATGGCCATGAAAATGTAAGAAGCGAAGTCAGAGGAGATTTTAAAAAGAGGAGATTTAACAACGACTATGTGAAGACGACAAAGGCACAGAAAGAATCGGTTCTAAGGGGAGGAGATCGACCACCCATTATATGCTACAAATGCGAAAAGAGGGACATATCACCCAAACCGCCCACAACAGCTTCAAGGTATGCTATAGTTGTGGAAAGGAAGGACATATCGCCGAGATCAGACGCAGAATAAACCTAGTTCAATGGGACGGCGACTCAAAAGATCGTCCCGTAAAAGTCAAAGTCAACGATTCCGGAAGAGCGCTTTGTCAGGATCGGTCATAATGCGAGGAACCCAAACGAGGTTATCACGGTAAGCTATTTATAAATTCTCATGTTTTATACCTTACTTGATACCGGTGCTACCCATTCATTTATCTCTCCCGCATGTGCTCAACGCTTAAACTCGACTCGAGAGAAATTAGACTTTGATCTATCTCGTGGAAACTCCGCTAGAGAAACTTTCATCACATCCACTCGCTTATAAATCTTGTTTGATTCAAGTCGCACCATCACCTTACCCGCCGACCTTATCTCTTTAAAGATACTTGCTTTTGATGTGATTTTAGGGATTGATTGGTTAACTACTCATCATGCCAAAATTGATTGTTTTCGTAAGGTTGTTAGTTTTCATATTCCTAACCAACCCGTCAGTACATTTAATTCAAGCAACTAAACCATTAAAATCAATCACCGCTATATCTAATCATAAAGCTATTCGCTTATCAAAAAACGATGTCAAGCTTTCTTAGCCCATGTTATGGATTTGAATAAAGACACGCCAAATTTGAATAATATTCCCGTTGTTATCGACTTTCCGACGATTTCAAGAACTTCCCGCCTACCCCCGTAACGTGAAGTTGAATTCTTTATTGATCTTGAACCTGCACAAAGCCCATTTCTAAAACCCCATATCGAATGGCTCCTATTGAACTTCAGAGTTAAAGGTCCAACTACAGAATTGTTGGACATCGGCTTCATTCGCCCCAAGACGCTCCTCGGGGTGCTCCTGCTTTATTTGTAAAAAAGAAAGACGGAGTATGCGATTTTGTATCGACTATCTGAATCGAACCATGTCACCATCAAGAATAGGTATCCTCTACACCTCGTATTGATGACTTGTTTGACCAACAGCAAGGGGGCACAATTCTTTTCAAAATCGATCTTCGCTCGATATCATCAAATGAAAATTAGAATCGAGGATATTCCAAAGACCGCCTTCGTAACTCCTGCAGATGGGCATTATGAATTCTTAGTCATGTCTTTCGGACTAACTAATGCTCCCATGCGGCTTTCATGGATATGATGAACCGAGTATTCAAGGAATATTTGATCATTTTGTTGTTGTTTTATTGATGACATCCTTATATATTCCAAAAGTCGTGAAGATCATGAGCACCATTTGAAGTCGGTACTCCAAAGGCTTCGTGAAAACCAACTATATGCCAAATTGAAGAAATGCGAGTTCGCTTGAGGAAGTAGCATTTCTTGGGCATGTGGTGTCAAAACACGGAGTATCCGCTGATCCAACAAGATTGAAGCAATACAAAGTCGAGCAACCGGCTCGCATGATCAAGTACGTAGCTTTTTGGGCTTAATTTGGTTATTATCTGAGATTCGTGGAAGGGTTTTCTAATCGCTACTCCATTAACTCAAATAACTCCTAAGGATACAAAATTCGCTTGGAGCGAAAGAATGCGAGAAAAGTTTCCAAGAGCTTAAGAGGAGACTTATTTCTAAGACTGCTTCTAACAATACCATCCGTTCTTGGATGGATTTGTTATCTACAAATGATGCTTCGTGCAAAGGGTTAGGATGTGTTCTCATGCAACGTGGGAAAGTCATAGCCTATGCCTCGCGACAACTTAAAGAGTATGAGAGGAATTATCCTACTCATGATCTAGAGTCATAGCAATGCAATAAGCTTTAAAAAGATATGGAGGCACTATCTATATGGGGAGAAAGTGGAGATATATTCAGATCATAAAAGCCTTAAATATTTCTTCACTCAAAAGAACTCAACACGCGGCAAATGACGCTGGCTCGAGCTATCGAAAGACTACGACCACACTATTCAATACCATCCCGGTAAAGTTTAACGTGGTAAATGACGACGATCGAGTAGAAGATCATATGCGGAACGAAAAGCGATGATGTCAAGTATACGACAGAGCCAACTTTAATAGAAAAGTTAAGGTTGCTTTCAAGCCACCGAATCTTTGTGAGAGTCGATGCGTATGAAGAAGAAAGTACAAGAAGGAGCTATTCCTAAGCGAGAATCGATGAAGAAGGAATACTTCGAGTCCACTCTAGACTTCAGTGTTCCTAACGACTGATTTGAAGTACAAGATTATGATGGAGGCACACAATACACCATTTGCAATCCATCCTCGAAGTACTAAAATGTATCGTGATCTTCGACATACATTTTGGTGGAATAATATGAAGAGAGATTGCAAAGTTTATCTCGATGTGTTTAACTTGCTAACGCAGAAGGCGAGCATCTAGTACCTAAGGGTCCGCTGCAACCACTTGAGATTCCTTGAATGGAAGTGGAACACATTACCATGGATTTCACATTTTGTCTTCCTACTTGCTTCTCAAGGCATCAATGCTATTTGGGTTATTGTTGATAGATTAACCAAGTCTCGCTTCATTTCTTACCGATACGGAGACTTATTCCTCTGAACGCCTTGCTAGTATGTGACGTAAATGAGATCGTGAGGTTGCATGGCATGCCCAGATCCATAGTTTCGGATCGTGACCCAAGATTCACTTCAAGATTTTGGGTTAGCTTGCAAAAAGCTATGGGCACGGATTTGCGATTTAGTTCGCATACCATCCCCAAAACCAGACGGACAATCGTAGAGGACTATTCAAACTCTTGAAGATTTATTAAGACTCGTGGTCCTGACTTTCAAGGGCGCTTGGGATAAGTATTTACCATCGGTGGAATTCTCCTACAACAACAACAGCTTATCGTGCAAGTATAGGTGTGGCTCCATTCAAGCATTATATGGACGAAAATGTCGCTTCCAATATGTTGGGATGAGGTGGGTGAAGCAACATTGTTGGGACCCGAAAGTTAGTACGTGTATGACTCACCGAAAAGATCCAAATGATTCGACAACGATACAAACGGCCAAGATCGACAAAAGAGTTATGCGATCTTCATCGAAAGGACGGGAATTTAATGTAGGGGATCATGTATTGTCATGAAGTCGCTCCACGGAAGGGAGTTACAAGATTTGGGAAGAGAGGAAAGCTCAATCCACGATTTATCGTCCATTTCAAATTCTCGACCGGTAGGAAATGTAGCCTATAGACTTGCATTACCTCCAAGTATGTCTCGTGTTCATAATGTGTTTCATATATCCATTTTCAGAATATGTGAAAGACCCGAACCACGCTATAGAAAGTTAGAACCCATTTAGATAGCCAAGACTTAACGTATGAGGAGGTACCATCAAGATTTTGGATAGAAGGAGCATGTCCCCACGCCAAGAAAGGTCATACCACAAGTTAAAGTTTTGTGGAGGAATCATGCTATAGAGGAAATGACCGAATTGAAACGGAAATGAAAGCGAGGTATCCTCACCTTTTCAAACACCAGTATCGTACGCCAATTTCGAGGACGAAATTTCATAAGAAGGGAGGTCAGAAGACCTCAAATTTTTTTTAAATAAAAGGAATTTCCTTTATTTATTATTTTGAAATAGTAAGGGTTGATTTGATTAATGTGGATAGTTAAGGGTTAAATACGCAAATATTTCAAAATAAGCAAGTGGTTATAAAATATTCATTTTTGTTTGGGAATATTCGTTTGGTCGTGGAATATTCGCATCGCTTGGAATATTCGTATTTACGGCAGCAGCAACCATGTGTGGGCCCCATAACTAAAAAGCGATTGATGAAGAAAACGACAAATATAAGTTGGTTAAAAATAACGGCCGTAGTTGTTACCAAGTAAGATCGTTGAATACCCGGTGGTTAAAATACAAGAATACGCGCGGTCGCACAAAGAAGACACCAGATTGCATGATTGTTGAATTATCGATCCTTACGTAAAAGGCACTACTCAATAATTTTCACAAGAGTTATCGCTCAATATTTTATTTTATCGATTCAATAATTGTCATATTGATATTTTATATTATCATTGTTCAATAATTGTCACCGCATTATCTCCATTATCGATCAATAATTCATATTATTTGAATAATATTATTAGATAGCATTATTGGCAATGTCTAGAAAGTTCTCACAAGGAGAGGTTTGGTCACCTAATCATGCGCCAAAGAAGGAGAAATCCTTATCTGAAAGCCCCTCTTCCTCGGAACTACCGTCGTCATTATAATCAGGATTCTCGTAATATTATTTGTGAATAATTAATTATCGATTCATATGATAAAGAAATATTTATTTTATGTGGATATAAATGATGGATTTATTTATGTGGTTATAAATGAAGAAATTATTGTTGAGGTGTTTTATCAAGATTTTACCGATCGAGGTATTAAAAAAATTAAATCGTGGGTTTTTAGAGATATATCATGGGGTTATAATTTTTAATCCGACCGCTGATTGTGGTAATTTTTGGGTATGTTATACATACATAAGTTGAGTATATGTCCACAAATTTTGAACCGTTAAAAATGCACGAATGATTTGTTGTGAATTTTAAGAGGTGTCTGATTCGAAAATTAGGTTTATAATTGATTTTGGTGGAAAATTTAGAATTGAGGGGGCCACACTTGTGGTTGGTGAAGAAATGTGCTGAATTTTATTTCAAATGTGGTGGGTGGCAATAGTAAGTGTAAAAAGCCATCAGTAAAGTGTCAAGTCTGCCTTTGCACGGCTAACATTTTCCTATAAATAGAGGGCTGTTAGAATTGAAAATCACACCGTAAACAAAGTTTTCTTTCTCTCTATATTATCGAGCGATTTTGTGAGTATTTAGATACTTTGAGAGTTGCCGCTTAGTATAAGTTTCATTCAAAGATCACTTCCGACCTTCCTTCCGGCACCGATTCTTTGAGGTAAGGGATGTTATTTTTTTTCAGAATGATATTATTTCTTCAATATCATTATGTCAAATATCGATTGAACTTTTTATCAAATTTGGAACTTTTTCATGCTCTGGGTTACTATTCATGAGTTACTATTCACGAAGTTACTATTCATGAGTTACTATTCACGAAGTTACTATTCACGAGTACTATTCATGAAGCGTGAAAATGTTTTTTTTGTGGAATTTCTATCTTTTGTGTGTCTGAGTTACTATTCACGATACTTGACTATTCACGATACTACAAGACTATTCACGATACTTACAAGACTATTCATCGAAAAATAAAATTTCTTCTTTTCGTCTAAAATATCTATTCGGATACTAGCTTTGATCAGATCCATGTTTTGATCATTCTCGAATTTTACACCACTATGATTATTTTTGAGGTATTGTTGGACATGGATAAAACAAAGTACTAATCATTAATCCTTAATCCTTGTCATTTTGTTTCACCGGATTCGCTTTTTAAAAATATTTTTCATCATCCTCGCCTTAAATGATGATATTATTGAATATCTTTGCCCAGAAGTGCAAGATGAATGATTTCTCAAGAATATCTTTGGCCCAGAGTGCAAAGATGAACAGTGTTTAAATGAATACGACTTAATCGATGAATATCTTTGGCCAGAGTGCAAAAGATGAACAGTGTTGAGATGAACACGACCGATTGATGAATATCTTTGGCTCAGAAGTGCAAAGATGAATATTTGATTTGAGATGAATATCGATTGATGTTACAGTGATAAAATATTGATGATGGACTCGTTAAATTCATAGATTATAGTAGATTTCATTCTCACGTAACTCTTCTATGAATTATTATTTCACCATGCGAATATTGATCCAAAACTTGTTGCCTATCAGATTCTATCGATTTTTCCCTCGTGAAGACTAACGATAATTTGTTGTATATTATCTTAGTCATAATATTCTTTATCGAGCTAGTTGAGCTCACCCTTTTCCTTTTTGTTCCATTCTTCTCGTGAGGCGAGAATATAAATGAAGTATTTAGCCTGGGTAAATGGAATGAAGGTTTTAGAAAGGATTGTTTAGTAGTCCTCACCATTTTGTAAAATAATGTATCAATAAATGTGATGAGGATTTATTTGAGTATAAATATTGTCTAGAAGATAATATTTGTATTTAAACTCACGCTTTATCATTGTAATAATAAAGTTGTAGTTGTTTCGCACTCATGTATCGACAACTCGTAATGGGTGATGTATACCTATTTTGGGGGCGCCACACTTAACGTATGAGGAGGTACCGTCCAAGATTTTGGATAGGAAGGAGCATGTCCTACGCCAAGAGAAAGGTTATACCACAAGTTAAAGTTTTGTGGAGGAATCATGCTATAGAGGAAATGACCGAATTGGAAACGAAAATGAAAGCGAGGTATCCTCACCTTTTAAAACACTGTGTAAGTACGCCAATTTCGAGGACGAAATTTCATAAGGAGGGAGGTTGTAAGACCCTCAAATTTTTAAATAAAAAGAATTTCCTTTATTTTGAAATAGTAAGGGTTGATTTGATTAATGTGGATAGTTATGGGTTAAATACGCAAATATTTCAAAATAAGCAAGTGGTTATAAAATATTCATTGTTGTTTTTTATCATTCGTTTTGTCGTGGAATATTCGCATCGCTTCGGGAATATTCGCATTTACTACACAAATCATGTGTGGGCCCCATAACTTTAAAAGCGATCGGATGAAGAAAACGACAAATATAAGTTGTTTTTAAATAACTACACAGAAGTTGTTGCCCTCAATAATGCTGAATACCCTTTGGTTAAAACACACTAATACGCTGTTGTTGAACAAAGAAGATTACCAGATTGCACCAATTATTGATTCTTACGTAAAGAAGGCACTACTCAATAATGGTTACGTAATTATCGCTCAAGATTTTATCGAGTTAATAATTGCATTGATATTTTATATTGTCATTGTTTCAATAATTGTCATTACACAAAGATTTTCATTATCGAAGCAATAATTCATATTATCCTAATAATATTATTAGATAACATTATTGGCAATGTCTAGAAAGTTCTCGCTTAAGGAGAGGTTTGGTCATCTAATCAAGCTACCAAGAAGAAGAAATTCTTATCGAAAGCCCCTTTCCTGAACCGCCTGGTTGTCAATATTGTGATTCTCAGAATATTATTTGTGAATAATTAATTATTGATTTATATGATGAGGAAAATATTGATTTTATGTGGATATAGATGGAGAAAATTTTTAAATGACAATTGTTGAAAATTAATATTTTATCTTTTTCTCGATAAAATAATTCATTTAAATATATTATTTTAATAATATATTAACTGGTGATATTTTTACAATAAATGTGGGATATATGAGTATATGAGGAGGAAGAGTATTTTTGTGGCATTAAATGTTTAACACATGTTTTGTGTGTTGGTGGACACAATTATCGAATCAAATTTGATTATATATTTCTAAAATCGCCTGCTTTGTGGATTTCGGTCAATTTCTATTTGGAATTTGGAAAAACTTTCTTCTGCAAAGTTGTAGAGAATTGAATTTCCTATAAAAAATCGCGAGATTCGAATTTTCTGATGAAAGGGCTATTTATTATGAATTATTGAAGTTCAAGTCTCAAATAATTGATTTTGGGAGTTTAAATTATTTTTGTTAAGAAAAACGTTTTTTGTATTTTTTGGACATCATTAACATGTGTGGCTGGTGTTTTGACCAAAAGGTGGGCTAAGGAAAATTTGTATAATTATATTAATATTATATTAAATTTTCGCTTGGTGTTCTAAGCATTTTCCTATAAATAGGGTTAGGTTAGAATTGAAAATCACACCGTAAACCAAGTTTTCTCTATTTCTCGATATTTTGAGCGTATTCTTGTGAGTATTTTGAGTATACTTTGAGTATTGCTAGATTTGGTGCAAGTTCCTTCAAAGACTATAATTTTGATTCTAAATGTAAGATCTTTCGAGGTAAAGGATATTATTTTTTTGTAATGATATTATTTCTTCAATATCATTATGTTTGAATGTTGATCTCAAGTTTTTATCAAATTTGGAACTTTTTCATGCTCGGGTTACTTATTCACGATTACTTACTATTCACGAAGTTACTATTCATGAAAGTTACTATTCACGAAGTTACTATTCACGAGTACTATTCACGAAGCGTGAAGATGTTTTTGTGGAATTTCTATCTTTGGTGCCTTGAGTTAAGAAGACCCTCAAATTTTTTTTTTAAATAAAAAGGAATTTCCTTTATTTATTATTTTGAAATAGTAAGGGTTGATTTGATTAATGTGGATAGTTAAGGTTAAATACGCAAATATTTCAAAATAAGCAAGTGGTTATAAAATATTCATTTTTGTTCGGAATATTCGTTTGGTCGTGGAATATTCAGATCGCTTTGTGAATATTCGTGATTTACGAGCGCAAATGCATGTGTGGGCCCCATAACTAAAGCGATCGATGAAGAAAACGACAAATATAAGTCAAGTTAAAAATAACTAGCCAGAAGTTGTTACCAAGTAAGACCGCTGAATACCCTGGGTTAAAATACAAGAATACGCTGGGTCGCACAAAGAAGATTACCTGTATCGCACAAATTTGTTGAATTATCGATCCTTACGTAAAGAAGGCACTACTCAATAATTTTCACAAAGAGTTATCGCTCAATATTTTATTTTATCGATTCAATAATTGTCAAGCGTTGATATTTTATATTATCATTGTTCAATAATTGTCACCGCATTATTATCTCCATTATCGATCAATAATTCATATTATTTGAATAATATTATTAGATAAAGATTATTGGCAATGTCTAGAAAGTTCTCACAAGGAGAGGTTTGGTCACCTAATCAAGGCCAAAGAAGGAGAAATCCTTATCTGAAAGCCCCTCTTCCTCGGGAACTACCGTCATTATAATCAGATTCTCAGAATATTATTTGTGAATAATTAATTATTGATTCATATGATAAAGAAATATTTATTTTATGTGGATATAAATGATGGATTTATTTATGTGGTTATAAATGAAGAAATTATTGTTGAGGTGTTTTATCAAGATTTTACCGATCGAGGTATTAAAATTAAATCGTGGGTTTTGAGATATATCATGGGTTATAATTTTTAATCCGACCGCTTGATTGTGGTAATTTTTGGGTATGTTATACATACATAAGTTGAGTATATGTCCACAAATTTTGAACCGTTAAAAATGCACTTTAATGATTTGTTGTGAATTTTAAGAGGTGTCTCGATTCGAAAATTAGGTTTATAATTGATTTTGGTGGAAAATTCTAGAATTGAGTGGGCCCCACTTGTGGTTGGTGAAGAAATGTGCTGAATTTTATTTCAAATGTGGTGGGTGGCAATAGTAGCGTAGTAAAGCCATCGTGTAGCAGGTCAAGTCCGCTTTCTACGGCTAACATTTTCCTATAAATAGAGGGCTGTTAGAATTGAAAATCACACCGTAAACAAAGTTTTCTTCTTTCTCTATATTATCGAGCGATTTTGTGAGTATTTAGATACTTTGAGAGTTGTTGCTCAAGTACAAGTTTCATTCAAAGATCACTTCCGACCTTTCCTTCCGGCAATCGATTCTTCGAGGTAAGGGATGTTATTTTTTTTTCGAATGATATTATTTCTTCAATATCATTATCCAAATATCGATCCGAACTTTTTATCAAATTTGAACTTTTTCATGCTCTGGGTTACTATTCACGAAGTTACTATTCACGAAGTTACTATTCATGAGTTACTATTCACGAAGTTACTATTCACGAGTACTATTCATGAAGCGTGAAAATGTTTTTTTTTGTGGAATTTCTATCTTTTGGTGTTTGAGTTACTATTCACGATACTTGAAGACTATTCACGATACTGAAGACTATTCACGATACTGATACTATTCATCGAAAAATAAAATTTCTTCTTTTCGTCTAAAATATCTATTCGATACTAGCTTTGATCAGATCCATGTTTCGATCATTCTCAATTTTACACCACTATGATTATTTTTGAGGTATTGTTGACATGGATAAAACAAAGTACTAATCATTAATCCTTAATCCTTGTCATTTTGTTTCACCGATTCGCTTTTTTAAAATATTTTCATCATCCTCGCCTTAAATGATGATATTATTGAATATCTTCGGCCCAGAAGTGCAAAGATGAATGATTTCAAGAATATCTTTGGCCCAGAAAGGCAAAGATGAATGTGTTTAAATGAATACGACCAATCGATGAATATCTTTGGCCTCAGAGCAAAGATGAATGTGTGTTGAGATGAATACGACCGATCGATGAATATCTTCGGCCTCAGAGCTGCAAAGATGAATATTTGATTCGAGATGAATATCGATTGATGTTACAGGATAAAATATTGATGATGGACCGTTAAATTCATAGATTATAGTAGATTTCATTCTCTACGAACTCTTCTATGAATTATTATTTCACGCATAATATTGATCCAAAACTTGTTGTTTATCAGATTCTATCGAATTTTTCCCTCGTCAAGACTAACGATAATTTGTCAGATATTATCTTAGTCATAATATTCTTTATCGAGCTAGTTGAGCTCACCCTTTTCCTTTTTGTTCCATTCTTCTCGTGAGGCGAGAATATAATGCGAGTACGAGCCTGGGGTATGGAATGAAGGTTTTAGAAAGGATTGTTTAGTAGTCCTCACCATTTTGTAAAATAATGTATCAATAAATGTGATGAGGATTTATTTGAGTATAAATATTGTCTGTAAGATAATATTTGTATTTAAACTCACAGCTTTATCGTTGTAATAATAAAGTTGTAGTTGCTTTCGCACTACGTATTGACAACTCGTAATGGGTGATGTATACCTATTTTGGGGGCGCCACAAATTGGTATCGTAGCTAGGATACGATCTCCAAGAGATCGGGAATAGAACTAGAGGGGAGAGACGAGTAAATCCTTCGCTAAAGTGTGTCCTACCTAAGCTTATTTGTTAGTCGGTCAAGATATAGGATATTATGTGATATATTGATTTCTTTAATTAACCTTGTTTTATGACAAGATTTGAGAATGTCGACCGAGAATATTAACAAAGGAGTAAATGAGACCGTGGAGATGCCTCAGATTTACCAACGAGGAGAACGCGGTAACAGTCGACAATGTTCCTCCCGTGAACAACACCATGGAGCGTGTATGATGAACGAGGGATGTTTAGAAGCTTTTTGCGCTCATGCAAAATCGCATTTAGGAGACTCGTGTTCAAAATACAGAGAGAAATGATAGCAATTCACCAAGTTGTCACAAACAAGCAGCTTCAAAGAGTCAGGACCACCGAATTTAAGGGAAAGCCGATCCGATCACGGCGGAAACACGGGTCAAACAAATTACCAAGATATTCGATGTCTGGGATGCACGGAGAACAGAAGGTTCCATTCGCCACCTTTATGTTCCGTATGGCGGCAGACATCGGTGGGAGTCTCAGTGAAGCGTGCACTCCATCCAAACGCACTCAAAGATGTCTTCGGGAGACGCTTTCAGAGATTATTTAATGACAAATACTTTCCTCGAAAGTGTTCGCTATACGAAGGAAGTGGAGTTCATCGATTGAACAAAACAATACGACGGTTGTCTCAAAGACGAGGCAAAGTTTGCAGAGTTATCCAGTGTTTGCACCTCATTTGGTGGAGAATGAGGAACGATGACGCGGATGTTTCTTAGAGGTTTGAAACCCGTGATACGCCAAGATCTCATTTCTCATAAACTTTCTTTTATTCGGATGTTGTAAAATGGGCTCAATTATTAGAGCGAGATAACGAGTACGGCCAACCGAGGGACCATAACCAGGATCGCACTCGTAGATAAAGCAACCAATGTAATAATGATAACTCATGAGAAAGAAATGATTTTACAGAAATGGTAACCACTCCGTGGTAATCATGGCCATGAAAAATGTAAGAAGCGAAGTTAGAGGAGATTTTAAAAAGAGGAGATTTAACAACGACTATGTGAAGACGACAAAGGCTTTAAGAAGAATCGGTTCTAAGGGAGGAGATCGACCACCCATATATGCTACAAATGCGAAAAGAGGGACATATCACCAAACCGCCCACAACAGCTCAAGGTATGCTATAGTTGTGGAAAGGAAGGACATATCGCCGAGATCAGACGCAGAATAAACCTAGTTCAATGGGATTTCGCGACTCAAAAGATCGTCCCCGTAAAAGTCAAAGTCAACGATTCCGGAAGAGCGCTTTGTTGTGATCGGTCATAATGCGAGAACCCAAACGAGGTTATCACGGTAAGCTATTTATAAATTCTCATGAAGTTTATACCTTACTTGATACCGGCATACCCATTCATTTATCTCTCCCGCATGTGCTCAACGCTTAAACTCGACTCCGAGAAATTAGACTTTGATCTATCTCGTGGAAACTCCGCTAGAGAAACTTTCATCACATCCACTCGCTTATAAATCTTGTTTGATTCAAGTCAGCACCATCACCTTACCGTTGACCTTATCTCTTTAAAGATACTTGCTTTTGATGTGATTTTAGGATTGATCGTTAACTACTCATCATGCCAAAATTGATTGTTTTCGTAAGGTCATTAGTTTTCATATTCCTAACCAACCCGCTGTATTTAATTCAAGCAACTAAACCATTAAAATCAATCACCGCATATATCTAATCATAAAGCTATTCGCTTATCAAAAACTGGATGTCAAGCTTTCTTAGCCCATGTTATGGATTTGAATAAAGACACGCCAAATTTGAATAATATTCCCGCTTGTTATCGACTTTCCGACGATTTCAAGAACTTCCTGCCTACCCCGTAACGTGAAGTTGAATTCTTTATTGATCTTGAACCCGCACAAAGCCCATTTCTAAAACCCCATATCGAATGGCTCCTATTGAACTTCAGAGTTAAAGGTCCAACTACAGAATTGTTGGACATCGGCTTTCATTCGCCCCAAGACGCTCCTCGGGGTGCTCCTGCTTTATTTGTAAAAAAAAGACGGAGTATGCGATTTTGTATCGACTATCGAATCGAACCATGTCACCATCAAGAATAGGTATCCTCTACCCTCGTATTGATGACTTGTTTGACCAAATAGTAAGGGGCACAATTCTTTTCAAAATCGATCTTCGCTCGATATCATCACCAAAATTAGAATCGAGGATATTCCAAAGACCGCCTTCGTAACTCCTAGATGGGCATTATGAATTCTTAGTCATGTCTTTCTGACTAACTAATGCTCCCGCGCTTTCATGGATATGATGAACCGAGTATTCAAGGAATATTTGATCATTTTGTTGTCAGTTTTATCATGACATCCTTATATATTCCAAAAGTCGTGAAGATCATGAGCACCATTTGAAGTCGGTACTCCAAAGGCTTCGTGAAACCAACTATATGCCAAATTGAAGAAATGCGAAGTTCGCTCGAGGAAGTAGCATTTCTTGGGCATGTGGTGTCAAAACATGGAGTATCCGCTGATCCAAATAAGATCAAGCAATACAAAGTTGGAGCAACCAAGCTCGGTGATCAAGTACGAGCTTTTTGGGCTTAGCCGGTTATTATCGGAGATTCGTGGAAGGGTTTTCTCTAATCGCTACTCCATTAACTCAAATAACTCCTAAAGGATACAAAATTCGCTTGGAGCGAAGAACGCGAGAAAAGTTTCCAAGAGCTTAAGAGAGACTTATTTCTAAGACTGTTTCTAACAATACCATCCGTTCTGATGGATTTGTTATCTACAAATGATGCTTCGTGCAAAGGGTTAGATGTGTTCTCACGCAACGGGGAAAGTCATAGCCTATGCCTCATGACAACTTAAAGAGTATGAGAGGAATTATCCTACTCATGATCTAGAGTCAAGCAAGCAATGCTTTCGCTAAAGATACGGAGGCACTATCTATATGGGGAGAAAGTGGAGATATATTCAGATCATAAAAGCCTTAAATATTTCTTCACTCAAAAGAACTCAACACGCGGCAAAATGACGCTGGCTCGAGCTATTGAAAGACTACGACCACACTATTCAATACCATCCCGGTAAAGTTTAACGTGGTAGCCGACGCATCGAGTAGAAGATCATATGCGGAACGAAAAGCGATGATGTCAAGTATACGACAGAGCCAACTTTAATAGAAAAGTTAAGGTCGCTTCAAGCCACCGAATCCCGAGTCGATGCGTATGAAGAAGAAAGTACAAGAAGGAGCTATTCCTAAGCGAGAATTGATGAAGAAGGAATACTTCGAGTCCACTCTAGACTTTGTGGTTCCTAACGACTGATTTGAAGTACAAGATTATGATGGAGGCACACAATACACCATTTGCAATCCATCCTCGAAGTACTAAATGTATCGTGATCTTCGACATACATTTTGGTGGAATAATACGAAGAGAGAGATTGCAAAGTTTATCTCGATGTGTTTAACTTGCTAACGGTAAAGGCGAGCATCTAGTACCTAAGGGTCCGCTTGCAACCACTTGAGATTCCTGAATGGAAGTGGGAACACATTACCATGGATTTCGTTACATGGTCTTCCTACGGCTTTCTCAAGGCATCAATGCTATTTGGGTTATTGTTGATAGATTAACCAAGTCTCCGCTTCATTTCTTACCGACACGGAGACTTATTCCTCGAACGCCTTGCTAGTATGACGTAAATGAGATCGTGAGGTCAGCATGGCATGCCCAGATCCATAGTTTTGATCGTGACCCAAGATTCACTTCAAGATTTTGGGTTAGCTTGCAAAAAGCTATGGGCACGGATTTGCGATTTAGTTCGCATACCATCCCCAAACTGACGGACAATCGAGAGGACTATTCAAACTCTCAAGATTTATTAAGACTCGTGGTCCTGCACTTCAAGGGCGCTTGGGATAAGTATTTACCATCAGTGGAATTCTCCTACAACAACAATGCTTATCGTGCAAGTATAGGTGTGGCTCCATTCAAGCATTATATGGACGAAAATGTCGCTTCCAATATGTTGGGATGAGGTGGGTGAAGCAACATTGTTGGGACCCGAAGTTAAGACGTATGACTCACCGAAAAGATCCAAATGATTCGACAACGATACAAAACTACCAAGATCGACAAAAGAGTTATGCGGATCTTCATCGAAAGGACGTGGAATTTAATGTAGGGATCATGTATTGTCATGAAGTTGCTCCATGGAAGGGAGTTACAAGATTTGGGAAGAGAGGAAAGCTCAATCCACGATTTATCGGTCCATTTCAAATTCTCGACCGAGTAGGAAATGTAGCCTATAGACTTGCATTACATTCTCCAAGTATGTCTCGTGTTCATAATGTGTTTCATATATCCGTATTTCAGTAATATGTGAAAGACCCGAACCACGCTATAGAAGTTAGAAACCTGACGAGATAGTCAAGACTTAACGATGAGGAGGTACCACAAGATTTTGATAGAAGGAGCATGTCCCACGCTAAGAAAGGTCATACCACAAGTTAAAGTTTTGTGGAGGAATCATGCTATAGAGGAAATGACCGGAATTGGAAACTAAATGAAAGCGAGGTATCCTCACCTTTTCAAACACTGTGTATCGTACGCCAATTTCGAGGACTTAAATTTCATAAGAGGGGAGGTCAGAAGACCCAAATTTTTTTTTTTAAATAAAAAGGAATTTCCTTTATTTATTATTTTGAAATAGTAAGGGTTGATTTGATTAATGTGGATAGTTAAGGGTTAAATACGCAAATATTTCAAAATAAGCAAGTGGTTATAAAATATTCATTTTTGCTTGGGAATATTCGTTGGTCGTCGTGGAATATTCGATCGCCGTGAATATTCGTATTTACCACAAGCAATGCCCATGTGGGGGCCCCATAACGGAAAGCGATTGGATGAAGAAAACGACAAATATAAGTTGGTTAAAAATAACTACAGAAGTTGTTACCAAGTTAAGATCATTGAAATACCCGGTGGTTAAAATACGAGAATACGCGCGTCGCACAAAGAAGACACCAGATTGCATGCATTTGTTGAATTATCGATCCTTACGTAAGAAGGCACTACTCAATAATTTTCACAAGAGTTATCGCTCAATATTTTATTTTATCGATTCAATAATTGTCATATTGATATTTTATATTATCATTGTTCAATAATTGTCACCGCACATTATCTCCATTATCGATCAATAATTCATATTATTTGAATAATATTATTAGATAAAGATTATTGGCAATGTCTAGAAAGTTCTCACAAGGAGAGGTTTGGTCACCTAATCATGCTACCAAGAAGAGAAATCCTTATCTGAAAGCCCCTCTTCCTCGGAACTACCGTCATTATAATCAGGATTCTCAGAATATTATTTGTGAATAATTAATTATTGATTCATATGATAAAGAAATATTTATTTTATGTGGATATAAATGATGGATTTATTTATGTGGTTATAAATGAAGAAATTATTGTTGAGGTGTTTTATCAAGATTTTACCGATCGAGGTATTAAAATTAAATCGTGGGTTTTGAGATATATCATGGGGTTATAATTTTAATCCGACCGCTGATTGTGGTAATTTTTGGGTATGTTATACATACATAAGTTGAGTATATGTCCACAAATTTTGAACCGTTAAAATGCACGAATGATTTGTTGTGAATTTTAAGAGGTGTCCTGATTCAAAAATTAGGTTTATAATTGATTTTGTGGAAAATTTAGAATTGAGTGGGCCCCACTTGTGGTTGGTGAAGAAATGTGCTGAATTTTATTTCAAATGTGGTGGGTGGCAATAGTAGCGAGTGTAAAGCCATCGTGTAAGAAGTCAAGTCTCGCTTTCTACGGCTAACATTTTCCTATAAATAGAGGGCTGTTAGAATTGAAAATCACACCGTAAACAAAGTTTTCTCTTTCTCTCTCTATATTATCGAGCGTGATTTTGTGAGTATTTAGATACTTTGAGAGTTGTTTGCTTAAGTACAAGTTTCATTCAAAGATCACTTCCGACCTTCCTTCCGGCATCTTCGATTCTTTGAGGTAAGGGATGTTATTTTTTTCAGATGATATTATTTCTTCAATATCATTACGTCAAATATTAGTTCCAACTTTTATCAAATTTGAACTTTTTCATGCTCTGGGTTACTATTCACGAGTTACTATTCACGAAGTTACTATTCATGAGTTACTATTCACGAGTTACTATTCACGAGTACTATTCATGAAGCGCGTGAAAATGTTTTTTTTTGGAATTTCTATCTTTTGTGTGTCTGAGTTACTATTCACGATACTTGACTATTCACGATACTGCAGACTATTCACGATACTAACGACTATTCATCTAAAAATAAAATTTCTTCTTTTCGTCAAAAATATCTATTCGGATACTAGCTTTGATTGATCCATGTTTTGATCATTCTCGAATTTTACACCACTATGATTATTTTTGAGGTATTGTTGGACATGGATAAAACAAAGTACGAATCATTAATCCTTAATCCTTGTCATTTTGTTTCACCGGATTCGCTTTTTAAAAATATTTTTCATCATCCTCGCCTTAAATGATGATATTATTGAATATCTTCGCCCAGAAGTAAAGATGAATGATTTCAAGAATATCTTTGGCCCAGAGTGCAAAGATGAACAGTGTTTAAATGAATATGACTAATCGATGAATATCTTTGCCTTAGAGTGCAAAGATGAACAGTGTTTGAGATGAATACGACCGATTGATGAATATCTTTGGCCGTAGTGCAAAGATGAATATTTGATTTGAGATGAATATCGATTGATGTTACAGGATAAAATATTGATGATGGACTTTTTAAATTCATAGATTATAGTAGATTTCATTCTCTACGTAACTCTTCTATGAATTATTATTTCACCGCTAATATTGATCCAAAACTTGTTGTCTATCAGATTCTCTATCGTATTTTTCCTCGTCAAGACTAACGATAATTTGTCAGATATTATCTTAGTCATAATATTCTTTATCGAGCTAGTTGAGCTCACCCTTTTCCTTTTTGTTCCATTCTTCTCGTGAGGCGAGAATATAGCGAGTACGCAGCCTGGGTATGGAATGAAGGTTTTAGAAAGGATTGTTTAGTAGTCCTCACCATTTTTGTAAAATAATGTATCAATAAATGTGATGAGGATTTATTTGAGTATAAATATTGTCTGTAAGATAATATTTGTATTTAAACTCACGCTTTCATCATTGTAATAATAAAGTTGTAGTTGTTTCGCATCATGTATCGACAACTCGTAATGGGTGATGTATACCTATTTTGGGGGCGCCATAGCTACATTATTCACGATATCTACGACACTATTCACGATACTACGCATTATTCAATCAAAATAAAATTTCTTCTTTTCGTCTAAAACATCTATTCTTACGGATACTAACTCGATTGTATCCATGTTTTGATCATTCTTGAATTTTACACCACTATGATTATTTTTGAGGTATTTTTGGGCGTGGATAAAACCAAGTACTAATCCTTAATCCTTAATCCTTGTCATTTTGTTTCACCGGATTCGCTTTTAAAAATATTTTTTCATCATCCTCACCTTAAATGATGATATTATTGAATATCTTTGGCCCTGTAGAAGTGCAAAGATGAATGATTTCAAGAATATCTTTGGCACAGTAGTGCAAAGAGATGAACAGCGCGTTGAGATGAATAATGACCGATTGATTAATATCTTTGGCCCGTAGTGCAAAGATGAACAAACAGCGCCGAGATGAATACGACCGATTGATTAATATCTTTGGCCCAGAGTGCAAAGATGAATGATTTCTTAAGAATATCTTCGGCCTCAGTAGTGCATGAATGATTTCAAAGAATATCTTTGGCCTCAGTAGTGCAAAGATGAAGCAGTGTTTAAATGAACACGACTAATCGATGAATATCTTTGGCGTATATGTAAAGATGAATATTTGATTCCGTATGTATATTGATTGATGTTACAGTGGATAAAAGATAGACGATGAACTTTTAAATTCATACATGTAAGATAGTAGTTTGCATTCTCTACTTAACTCTTCTAATGAATTATTATTTCACGCTAATATTGATCCGAAACTTGTTGTCTATCAGTATTCTATCGATTTTTCCCTGTTGAAGACTAACGATAATTTGTTGTATATTATCTTAGTCATAATATTCTTTATCGGGCTAGTTGAGCTCACCCTTTTCTTGTTGTTCCATTTTTCTTCTCGTGAGGCGAGAATGTAATGAAGTACTAGCTCGGGTATGGAATGAAGGTTTTAGAAAGGATTGTTTAGTAGTCCTCACCATTTTTGTAAAATAATGTATCAATAAATGTGATGAGGATTTATTTGAGTATAGATATTGTCTAGAAGATAATATTTGTATTCAAACTCACAGCTTTTATCATTGTAATAATAAAGTTGTAGTTGTTTTTGTACCATGTATTTGGCGACTCAGAATGGGTGTTGTGTATACCTATTTTGGGGGCGTCACATTATATGATAGTGACAAAACACCCTTCCAAGTTAAATTCACCTCACCCTCAACATCTATAGACCACCACTTCTATTCCTCGCTATCCCCGCCAACCCAAAATTTACACTTTTATTACCCGAAAGGAATTGTGAAACAAAAGGGTGAGCACAACTAGCTCAAGAAAAAATATTATGACTAAAGATAAATAAATTATCAATAGTCTTCATCAAGAATAAATCGTAGATTTAGAACATATGGTAGATGATAAAACTTTTCAACCATAGTTGCAAAATGAATGAGCAATCCATTAAAAGAGTCAAATAGACTATAAAGTCTATTGTCTTCCATGTTAAAAATCTACCAACAATATTTTATCCTCAGTAACATCAATCAACAGCCTCCTTTCCACAATCATATGAATAACTCATAATCATAATTGTGATTCTAAATTCCTCTTCTCATCCAGACGAAGATAATTTTCATCACTTGTTTTACCTCAAAACATCAAAGATCATGGTTATACCAAATCACGCCTCGCTCATAATCATACTAATAAATTCATCTTTGCACCACGGGCCAAAGATATTCATCAACAGCTCATCTTTACACTACAAAGCAAAAGATATTCAACAACGGACATCTTTGCATTACAAGCCAAAGATATTCATCAATAATTCATCTTTGCACTACAAAGCAAAAGATATTCAACAACGGGACATCTTTGCATTACAAGCCAAAGATATTCATCAATAATTCATCTTTGCACTACAAAGCAAAGATATTCAACAACAGTGTCATCTTTTGATTACGAAGCAAAAGATATTCATCAATAATTCATCTTTGCACTACAAAGCAAAGATATTCAACATCAGTCATCTTTGATTACGAGCAAAAGATATTCATCAATAATTCATCTTTGCACTACAAAGCAAAGATATTCAACAACAAGTCATCTTTGCACAACGAGCCAAAGATATTCATATATCAAAGAAATACATAATCATTTCGTGGTTATATAACAATAATTATAACCATGTTGATCAATTCACCTTTGCACTTAAGCTAAAAATATTCAATTGTAAATTCAATGGTCATGATCATACCAACCAACAATTCAACTTTTGCACCATCGCCAAAGAGAACCTATGGTCACGATCATACCAATAATCTACCCATCTTTACACTCAAGTCAAAGAGAAATATCATCGTTAGGGTTATAAGAATGTTATATAAAAATAATATAATCAAAACATGGTTTTAAATTTCAAGAGTAAGATTCATAAATCAACGATAATTTGGTCGAGAAGAAACCAATTTGTTGTGAATAAGACTCGTGATTCGTATATAGTCCCGTATACGCATATAAGAACTCCTCGACGACGAAAAGATAAAGTTTCATAATAAAATTCATATCCATATTTATAACACCTTAATCCAAATGTTATAAATCACTTAGAAATCTCATAATCTAATATTATTAATATTATAATAATATTTTAATCATTTCTCAAACTTATAAATAATTTAATCCAATTATTTACACTTTAATAATTAATGCATTTAATCATCTAAAATGGCACACTCATAAGATTTCATCATCATTAACCAAAACCCTCATAAAAATCAGATATATCTCATATATGATTCTCAAGCCAATAAATCATATTTTCCAATTTTCTTACTTCACATAACATATTTAATTCATTTACTCATAACTAGAACATTTTCATGAAAAATACAAAATCAGCCTAAAAATATTTCTTTCCTGGGATTTAGTATAAAATAGTCCCATATTGAATATATATTTTTCTCGAAATTTTAAAAATTCATTTACTATTTTCATAATATGGCTAAAACCAATTTAATATTTAAACATTTATCATAAATTGTACTTTTATCCAAAAATTCCGAAATTCACAGAAGTACACCGATATTATATAGATGTACTCTCGATAAAAATTTCATCAATTTTGGAGTTAACCGCAAGAGTTATAAATAGTTACTTTTAAAATAGTCTTTTCTCATAAAATCCATAACTCCTAATCTATACATCCAAAAATACCTCAAAATAATCATAGTGGTGTAAAATTCAAGAATGATCAAAACATGGATACAATCAAAGCTAGTATCCGTAATAGATATTTTAGACGAAAAGAGAAATTTTCATTTTTCTATGAATAGTGGCCGATTCATGATTAAGTCAGATACGTGAATAAAGGCCGTATAACGTGAATAATAACTCCGACACCAAAAGATAGAAATTCCACAAAAAAACATCTTCACGCTTCATGAATAGTACTCGTGAATAGTAAATCGTGAATAAGAATCATGAATAGTAACTCGTGAATAAGAACTCGTGAATAAGAATCGTGACGCCCCCAAAATAGGTATACATCACCTATTCTCGAGTTGTCAATACATGGTATGTAAACAACTACAACTTTATTATTACAACAAGAAACTGTGAGTTTGAATACAAATATTATCTTCTGATAATATCTATACTCAAATAATCCTCATCACATTTATCGATACATTATTTTACAAAAATGGTGAGGACTACTAAACAATCCTTTCTAAAACCTTCATTCCATACCCGACTGCATCTCGCTATATTCTCGCCTCCCGAGAAAAAATGGAACAAAAGGAAAAGGGTGAGCTCAACTAGCTCAAGAAAAGAATATTATGACTAAGATAATATACAAAAAATTATCGTTAGTCTTCAACAGGAAAAATATAATAGAATACAATAGACAACAAATTTTAAATCAATATTCGCAATGAAATAATAATTCATTAGAAGAGTTAAGTAGAGAATGCAAACTACTATCTTCTATGTATGAATTTAAAAGTTCATCGCTCATCTTTTATCCCCTCGTAACATCAATCAATATACATCTCGAATCAAATATTCATCTTTGCACTACAGCCAAAGATATTCATCACCATTTCATGTTCATTTAAACACTGCTCATCTTTGCACTACGAGCCAAAGATATTCTTCAGAAATCATTCATCTTTGCACTACACAGCCAAAGATATTCCATAATATCATCATTTAAGACCGAGGATAATGAAAATATTTTTTTAAAGAAACGAATCCAAAGGAAACAAAATGACAAGGATTAAGGATTAAGGATTCGTACTTGGTTTTATCCACGCCCAAAAATACCTCAAAAATAATCATAGTGGTGTAAAATTCAAGAATGATCAAAACATGGATACAATCGAAAGTTAGTATCCGTAATAGATGTTTTGGACGAAAAGAAGAAATTTTATTTTTCTATGAATAAGACCAGATACGTGAATAAGGTCAGATACGTGAATAAAGGCCGATACGTGAATAGTAACTCGACACCAAAAGATAGAAATTCCACAAAAACATCTTCACGCTTCATGAATAGTACTGCGTGAATAAGAACTCGTGAATCAGAACTCATTAATAAGAACTCGTGAATAAGAACTCATGAATAAGAACCCATGAATAGTAACCCCATATGAAAAAGTTCCAAATTTGATAAAAACTTCAGATCAATATTTCAAAGATAATGATATTGAAGAAATAATATCATTACGAAAAAAAATAATATCCCTTACCTCGAAAGATCAAGATTTCTAGCTAGAATAATGTATAAGGTCAAGGAACTTGCACCGCCTAGCAATACTCAAAGTATACTCAAAATACTCACAAGAATACGCCGATAATATAGAGAGAAAAACTTCAGCTTCGGTGTGATTTTCAATTCTAACCCAAGACCCTATTTATAGAAATCGCTAGAACACCAAAGCGTAAAATTTAATATATTAATAATATTATTTTTCCACATCTTCCTACGCACACCATCAGCTGAAATCAACCACTAACACATGTCCCATAAGTGACAAAAACGTTTTTCATGCAAAAGTTACTTAAAACTCCAAAAAATGATAATCAATTAATCCTAACTTCAATAATTCATAATAAATAGCCCTTTCATCAGAAAATTCGAATCTCGCGAATTTTTATAGGAAATTCAATTCTCTACAACTTTGCAGAAGAAAATTTTTCCAAATTCCAAATAAAAATTGACCAAATCCACAAACCAAGCGATTTTACAAAGCTATAATCAAATTTCAAATAATAAATGGGGTCCAATTTACATGTTTAACATGTTTTAAACATTTATTGCAACAAAATACTCTTCCTCCTCGTATACTCATATATCCCCATTCGTTGTAAAAATATCACCATTAATATATTATTAAAATAATATATTTAAATGAATTATTTTATCGTAAAAAGATAAAATATTAATTTTCAACAATTGTTATTTTAAAAATTTTCTCCATCTATATCCACATAAAATCAATATTTTCCTCATCATATAAATCAATAACTAATTATTCACAAATAATATTACGTAATCACAATATCGACAACCAGCGCTCCTCAGAAAGTTAGGGCCTTCCAATAAGAATTTCTTCTTATCTTGCGCCAGCAATTAGGTGACCAAACCTCTCTTAGATGTAACTTTCTAGACATTGCCAATAATGTTATCTAATAATATTATTCAGATAATATGAATTATTGCTTCGATAATGAAAAATACCGTAATGACAATTATCAAACAACAAAGAATATAAAATATCAACGCAAAGAATTATTGAATCAATAAAATAAAATAATCGAATAAAGAATTATCGTAACCATTATTGAGTAGTGCCTTTTTCACGTAAGAATCAATAATTGGTGCAATACCGTGCAACCAATCGCTTCAACAACGCCAGATAGTGTGTTTTAACCACCGGGTATTCCAACAAAGATAATCTGCAAATAACTACGCCGTATATTTTTTTTTTAAACAACTTATATTTGTCGCTTTTCTTCATCCAATCGCTTTCCATTATGGGGCTCCACACATGGTTGGTCACCATTGTCGTCATTTTAATATTCCCCGACAAAGATTTAATATTCCACGACCAAACGAATATTCCCCGACGATAATGAATATTTTATAACCACTTCGCTTATTTTGAAATATTTGCATATTTAACCCTTAACTATCCACATTAATCAATTCAACCCTTACTATTTCAAAATAATAAATAAAGGAAATTCCTTTTTATTTAAAAAATTTCGGGGTCTTACAACTTCCCCTCCTTATGAAATTTCGTCTTCGAAATCGACGTCTGAACCTGTGTGTTTCAAAAGGTGAGGATACCTCGCTTTCATTTCCGCTTTCCAATTCCTGTGTCATTTCTCTATAAAGCATGATTCCTCCACAAAACTTTAACTTGTGGTATGACCTTGCATAGCAGGACATGCTCCTTCCTATCCAAAATCTTGACAGTACCTCCTCATACGCTAAGTCTTCTATTATCTCATCCTGCTCTAACTCTATAACGTGGTTCGGGTCTTTCACATATTTACGGTACGATATGTGAAACACATTATGAACACGAGACATACTTTGAGGTAACGCAAGTCTATAGGCTACATTTCCTACCTCCTACAAGAATTTGAAATGGACCAATAAATCGTGGATCGAGCTTTCTCTCTTCCCAAATCTTGTAACTCCCTTCCACGGAGCAACTCGCAACAATACATGATCCCCTACACTAAATTCCACGCCCTTTCGATGAAGATCCGCATAACTCTTTTGTCGATCTTGTGCCGCTTTGTATACGCTTGTCGAATCATTTGGATCTTTTCTAGAGTCATATGTACTAACTTCGGTCCCAACAATGTTGTTTCACCCACCTCATCCCAACATATCGAGAAACGACATTTTCGTCCCATATAATGCTTCAATGGAGCCACACCTATACTTGCCGATAACTGCTTGTTGTAGGAGAATTCCACCAATGGTAAATACTTATCCCAACTACCCTTGAAGTCTAGGACACGTAGTCTTAATAGATCTTCAAGAGTTTGAATAGTCCTCTCTCGATCATGTCCGTCCGCTTGGGGGATGGTATGCGTCAACTAAATCGCAAACTGCGCTCCATAGCTTTTTGCAAGCTAACCCAAAATCTTGAAGTGAATCTTGGGTCACGATCCAAACTATGGATACAGTGCATGCCATGCAACCTCACAATTTCATTCATTCACGCATATACTAGCAAGACGCTCAAGGAATAAGTCTCCGTGACGGCAAAGAAATGAGCAGACTTGGTTAATCTATCAACAATAACCCAAATAGCATTGATGCCTTGAGAAACCATAGAAGACCCGTAACGAAATCCATAGTAATGTGTTCCCACTTCCATTCCGGAATCTCAAGTGGTTGCAACGGACCCTTAGGTACAAGATGCTCCGCCTTTACACGCTGGGTTAAACACATCGAGATAAACTTTGCAATCTCTCTCTTCATATTGTTCCACCAAAATGTATGTCAAGATCACGATACATTTTAGTACTTCCAGATGGATTGCAAATGGTATATTGTGTGCCTCCATCATAATCTTGTACTTCAAATCGTAGTCGTTAGAACACAAAGTCTAGAGTGGACTCAAGTATTCCTTCTTCATCAATTCTCGCCCTAATAGCTTCTTCTTGTACTTTTCTTCTTCATACGATCGCCTCCTGCCTGCGGGCTCGAGCAACCTTAACTTTTTCTATTAAAGTTGGCTCTATGCGATACTTGACATCATCGCACTCGCTCCTCGCATATGATCTTCTACTCAATGCGCCGCCTACCACGCTCGCTTTTACCGTGATGGTATCAATAGTGTGGTCGTAGTCTTCAATAGCTCGAGCCAACGTCATTGCCGCATGTCGAGTTCTTTTTTGAGTGAAGAAATATTTAAGGCTTTTATGGTCCTAATATATCTCCACTTTCTCCCCATATAGATAAGGCCTCCATATTTTTAGCGAAACGATCATTGCCGCTAACTCTAGATCATGAGTAGGATAATTCCTCTCATACTCTTTTAAGTTGTCATGAGGCATAAAGCTATGACTTTCCCACGCTGCATGAGAACACATCCTAACCCTTTGCACTCAAGCATCATCAGAGATAACAAATCCATCCGAACCAGATGGTATTGTTAGAACAAAATAAATAAGTCTCCTCTTAAGCTCTTGAAAACTTTTCTCGCATTCTTCGCTTCCAAACGAATTTTGTATCCTTCCGAAGTTAGTGAAGTTAATGGAGTAGCGATTCGAGAAAACCCTTCCACTTAATCTCCGATAATAACCAAATTTAAGCCCAAAAAGCTACGCATTTCAACACCGACTTCGCTGTTCTAACTTTGTATTGCTTCAATCTTCGCCGGATCAACAGATACTCCATGTTTCGACACCACGCGCCCAAGGAATGCTACTTCCAAGCCGTAACTCGCATTTCTTCAATTTGGCATATAGTTTGTTTTCACTAAGCCTTTGGAGTACCAAATTTCAAATGGTGCTCATGATCTTCACGACTTTTGGAATATATAAGGATGTCATCAATAAAGACAACAACGAATCGATCCAAATATTCCTTGAATACTCGGCTCATCATATCCATGAAAGCCATAGGAGCATTAGTTAGTCCGAAAGACATGACTAAGAATTCATAATGCCCATACCGAAGTTCTCAAGGCGCCTTTGAATATCCTCGCCTAATCTTCACCGATGATATCCGTAACGAAGATCGATTTTTTTGAAAAGAATTGTGCCCCTCAGTAATCGGTCAAACAAGTCATCAATACGAGGTAGAGGATACCTATTCTTGATGGTGACATGGTTCAATTCCCCGATAGTCAATACAAAGTCGCATAATCCCGCTCTTTCTTCTTTTACAAATAAAACAGAGCACCCCAAGGAGATGTACTAGACGAATGAAAACCGATGTCCAACAATTCCTCAGTAGTTGGACCTTTAACTCCTCGGGTTCAATAGAGCCATTCGATATGGGGTTTGAGAAATGGGCTTTGTACTGTGTTCAAGATCAATAAAGAATTCAACTTCACGCTCGGGGTGTAGACCGGAAGTTCTTCGAAATACATCGTGAAAGTCAATAACAACAGAATATTATTCAAATTTGACGTGTCTTTATTCAAATCCATAACATGGGCTAAGAAAGCTTGACATCCGCTTTTTCAATAAACGAATAGCTTTATGATTAGATATGATAGTGATTGATTTTAATGGTTTAGTTGCTTGAATTGCATAACAGTCAAGTTGGTTAGAATATGAAAACTAACAACCTTACGAAAACAATCAATTTTGGCGATGAGTAGTTAGCTAACCAATCAATCCCTAAAATCACATCAAAAGCAAGTATCTTTAAAGAGATAAGGTCAATGTGTAAGGTGATGGTGCCAACTTGAATCAAACAAGATTTATAAACAAAGGATGTGATGAAAGTTTCTCCTAACTGAGTTTCCACAGATAGTCAAAGTCTAATTTCTCCTGAGTCAAGTTTAAACGCTGAGCACATGTAGAGAGAGATAAATGAATGGGTAGCACCCCAGATCAAGTAAGGTATAAACTTCGCAAGAATTTATAAATAGCTTACCCGTGATCACCTCGTTTGGGTTCCTCGATTATAACCAACCACAACAAACGCCTTCCCTAATCGCTGACTTTGACTTTTCTCGGGATGTCTTTTCGAGTCACCGTCCTCACGAACTAGGTTTTCGCTACCGCATAACCTCGAGCGATATGTCCTTCCTTTCCACAATTATAGCATACCTTGAATCACTAGGGGGCGCTTTGACCGATATGTCCCTCTTTTCCGCATTTGAGCATATGACCGGTGGTCGTTTCTCCTCCCTTAGAACCGGGCTTTCACGCCAAGACTGCCATCTTTACATGGTCGTTGTTAAATCTCCTCTTTTAAAATCTCCTCCCGACTCGCTTCTTCTATTTTTATGGCCATGATTACCACCGTAGTGGTTACCATTTCATCTCATTCTCTTTTCTCCGCAGTTATCATTATTCTGCTGATCGCTATCTCCGATACGATCCTCGTTGTGGTCCTCAACGACTCGTACTCAAGTATCTCGCTTAATAATTGAGCCTCATTTACAACATCCTAATAAAGAGAAAATTTATGAGAAATGAGATAATCGACGTACGCCGGTTTCAAACCTCTAAGAAACATCCGCCATATCGCTCCTCATTCTCCACCAAATGAGGTGCAAACTCGATAACTCGCAAACTTTGCCTCGCACTCGACACCGCCATGTTGTTCTGCTCCAATCTAATAAACTCCACTTCCTTCATATGATTTAACACTTTCGTGAAAGTATTTGTCATTAAATAGCTTCAAACGCCTCCCAAGACATACGCCGAGCGCAGTACGGATGGGTACGCTTCACGCATCTCCACCAGTGAGTCCCGCCGCCACTAACATAAAGGTGGCGAATGGAACCTTCGTTCTCCGCCGCATCCCAAGACATCGAATATCTTGGTAATTTGTTTGACCCATGTTTCCGCCATGATCGGATCCGCTTTCCTTAAATTCGTGGTCCCAACTCTTTGAATCGCTTTGGTCGTGATAACCCGTGAATTGCTATCATTTCTCCTCAGATTTTGAACACGAAGTCTCCTCGTCCGATTTTGCATGAATCGCAAAAAACTTCTAAACATCCCCTCGCTCATCATCTCGCTTAATGGTGTTGTTCACAGAGGAACATTGCCACTGTTGCAGACGCTCTCCTCGCTGGTGAGTACAGTATCTCCACTGGCCTCATTTCCATTGTTAATATTCTCACGACATTCTCAAATACCGCCATAAAACAAGGGTTAATTAAGGAAATCAATATATCACATAATATCCCTATATACTCGACTAACTAACAAATAAGCTTAGGTAGGACACACTAGCGAAGGATTTACTCGCCTCTCCCTCCTAGTTCTATTCCCCCTCCGCCAGAGATCATATCCCTAAGCTCGATACTAATCAGTGACCTCATGGTGCTTCAACCACAAAGACCTCACAATGGTACTCTATCGGTTTGCCATCTGCGTCCCTACGGAGAGTCTTCGATCCCCATAAACAGAAGTCACCAACCGAGGCTCGGGACTCTTTACTTATAGGCTCGATACTAACTGTGACGCCCCAAAATAGGTATACATCACCTATTCTCGAGTTGTCAATACATGGTACGTAAACAACTACAACTTTATTATTACAACAAGAAAAACTGTGAGTTTGAATACAAATATTATCTTCTGATAATATCTATACTCAAATAAATCCTCATCACATTTATCGATACATTATTTTACAAAATGGTGAGGACTACTAAACAATCCTTTCTAAAACCTTCATTCCATACCCCCGACTCGCATTCGCTTATATTCTCGCCTCCCGAGAAAAAATGGAACAAAAGGAAAAGGGTGAGCTCAACTAGCTCAAGAAAGAATATTATGACTAAGATAATATATAACAAATTATCGTTAGTCTTCAACAGGAAAATATAATAGAATACAATAGACAACAAATTTTAAATCAATATTCGCAATGAAATAATAATTCATTAGAAGAGTTAAGTAGAGAATGCAAACTACTATCTTCTATGTATGAATTTAAAAGTTCATCGCTCATCTTTTATCCCCGTAACATCAATCAATATACATCTCGAATCAAATATTCATCTTTGCACTACAGCCAAAGATATTCATCACCGGTCATGTTCATTTAAACACTGCTCATCTTTGCACTACGGCCAAAGATATTCTTCAGAAATCATTCATCTTTGCACTACATGTGCCAAAGATATTCTTAAGAAATCATTCATCTTTGCACTACAGCCAAAGATATTCCATAATATCATCATTTAAGACCGAGGATAATGAAAAATATTTTTTTTAAAGAAACGAATCCAAAGAAACAAAATGACAAAGATTAAGGATTAAGGATTCGTATTTGGTTTTATCCACGTCCAAAAATACCTCAAAATAATCATAGTGGTGTAAAATTCAAGAATGATCAAAACACGGATACAATCGAGTTAGTATCCGTAATAGATGTTTTGGACGAAAAGAAGAAATTTTATTTTTCTATGAATAAGATCAGATACGTGAATAGTCAGATACGTAAGTATCGTGAATAGTAACTCTCGACACCAAAAGATAGAAATTCCACAAAAACATCTTCACGCTTCATGAATAGTACTTTGAATAAGAATCGTGAATAAGAACTCATGAATAAGAACTCGTGAATAAGAACTCATGAATAAGAACCCATGAATAAGAACCCCACATGAAAAAGTTCCAAATTTGATAAAAACTTCAGATCAACATTTCAAAGATAATGATATTGAAGAAATAATATCATTACTGAAAAAAAATAATATCCCTTACCTCGAAAGATCAAGATTTCTACTAGAATACCTGTATATAGTCTTCAAGGAACTTGCACCGCCTAGCAATACTCAAAGTATACTCAAAATACTCACAAGAATACGCCGATAATATAGAGAGAAAACTTCAGCTACGGTGTGATTTTCAATTCTAACCCAAGACCCTATTTATAGAAATTGCTTAGAACACCAAAGCAGTAAAATTTAATATATTAATAATATTATTTTTCCACATCTTCCTACGCACACCATCAGCTGAAATCAACCACTAACACATGTCCCATAAGTGACAAAAACGTTTTTCATGCAAAAGTTACTTAAAACTCCAAAAAATGATAATCAATTAATCGTAACTTCAATAATTCATAATAAATAGCCCTTTCATCAGAAAAATTCGAATCTCATGAGTTTTTATAGGAAATTCAATTCTCTACAACTTTGCAGAAGAAAATTTTTCCAAATTCCAAATAAAATTTGACCGAAATCCACAAACGGGCGATTTTACAAAGTGCTATAATCAAATTTCACCAATAAATGGGGTCCACCGACATGTTTAACATGTTTTAAACATTTATTGCAACAAAAATACTCTTCCTCCTCAGATATACTCATATATCCCCATTCGTTGTAAAATATCACCGCTATTATATTATTAAAATAATATATTTAAATGAATTATTTTATCGTAAAAGATAAAATATTAATTTTCAACAATTGTCATTTTAAAAATTTTCTCCATCTATATCCACATAAAATCAATATTTTCCTCATCATATAAATCAATAACTAATTATTCACAAATAATATTACGTAATCACAATATCGACAACCGTGCGCCTCCTCAGAGAAGAGGGCTTTCCAATAAGAATTTCTTCTTACTTTGCGCCGCAATTAGGTGACCAAACCTCTCCTTAGATGTAACTTTCTAGACATTGCCAATAATGTTATCTAATAATATTATTCAGATAATATGAATTATTGCTTCGATAATGAAAAATAATGTAAATGACAATTATCAAACAACAAAGAATATAAAATATCAACGCAAAGAATTATTGAATCAATAAAATAAAATATCGAATAAGAATTATCGTAACCATTATCGAGTAAAGGCTTTTCACGTAAGAATCAATAATTGGTGCAATACCGCAAGTAACTCGCTCAACAACGCGACATTAGTGTGTTTTAACCAACGGGTATTCCAACAAAGATAATTCTTAGAACAACTACGCCAAGTTATTTTTTTTTTAAACAACTTATATTTGTCGCTTTTCTTCATCCAATCGCTTTCCATTATGGGGCTTTGCACACGGTCGCACTACTCATCGCATTTAATATTCCCCGACAATCATTTAATATTCCACGACCAAACGAATATTCCCCGACGATAATGAATATTTTATAACCACTTGCTTATTTTGAAATATTTATGTATTTAACCCTTAACTATCCACATTAATCAATTCAACCCTTACTATTTCAAAATAATAAATAAAGGAAATTCCTTTTATTTAAAAAAATTTGAGGTCTTACAAGAACTCCGACATGAAAAAGTTCCAAATTTGATAAAAGTTTCAACTAATATTTCAAAGATAATGATATTGAAGAAATAATATCATTACGAAAAAAATAATATCCCTTACCTCGAAAAGCAAGTCTTTAATTTGAAACACCTGGATATAGTCTTTGAAGGAACTTGCAACTGCCTAACAATACTCAAAGTATACTCAAAATACTCACAAGAATACGCGCTCGATAATATAGAGAGAGAGAGAAAACTTATTTACGGTGTGATTTTCAATTCTAACTTAGCCTCTCTATTTATAGGAAAATGTTAAGACGCCAAGCAGACTTAACTCGCAACCTCGATGGCTTTACTCGCTACTATTCTCACCCACCACATTTAAAAATTCAATTGAGCACATTTCTCCCAACCAAAAGTGGGGCCCACCAATTCTAGAATTTTCCACCAAAATCATTTATAACCTAATTTCGAATCAATCACCTCTTAAAATTCATAACAAATTATACGCTCATTTTTAACGGTTCAAAATTTGTGAACATATACTCAACTTATATATGTATAACATATCCAAAATTACAACGATCCAACTATTTGGATCAAAATTTATAACTCACGCAATATAGTCAAGAAGAAACACCGATTTTATTTTTAATATCTCCATTCAGACAAAAAATAATCGATAAAACACCTCAACATTAATTCCTTCAATTATAACCACATATAATAAATAAATCCATCATTTATATCCATATCAAATAAATATTTTCTTATCATATAAATCAATAATTAATTATTCCCAAATAATATTACGAATCACAATTATGACAACCGATACGCTTCCCAAGAAAGAGGGGCTTTCCAATAAGAATTTCTCATTCTTTGGCGCACAATTAGGTGACCAAACCTCTCCTCGACGTAACTTTCTAAACATTGCCAATAAGTGCTATCTAATAATATTATTCAAATAATATGAATTATTGATCGATAATGAAAATATTGTGCGTTGACAATTATTGAACAACAATAATATAAAATATCAACGCCGAATTATTGAACCAATAAAATAAAATATTGAACAAGAATTCACGAATAATTATTGAGTAGTGCCTTCTCACGTAAGAATCAATAATTGAAAAAAATCTTTAACAATCTTGTGTATTCTTGTCAACAACGCCAGATTACTTTACTTTACCAACCGGGATTATTCCAACGATGTTAATCTGTGAACGATTACGCCGTTATTTATAAAAACTCAAATTTGTCGTTTTCTCCATCCGACGCTTATTCTCACATTATGGGGCCCACAAATGGTTGCTACCGTCCGCATTTAATATTCCCTACGCGGTTAATATTCCACGTACCAAACGAATATTCCCCGACAACAATAAGTATTTTATAGCCACTTGCTTATTTTGAAAAAAAATTCATATATCACCTTTAACTTTAACCTTTTATCAATTTAACCATTTACTAAATAGGAAAATTGAATACTTTTATTTCATAAAATTCGAGCCTTACATATATGATCAGTTTAATACTCCATCCGTTTCTTTTTAGAAAGTAATTTTTTTTATTTGTTGTGTATAAATTTTAAAAAACATTAACGGCTTAACTAGTTACTTTTCTCATATTATTCTTATATTAATTTCTTTTTATATATTTTTCAATAAACTTTAAAAAGGTAATATGAAATTTTATATCTAATTAAATTAATCCGATAAAATATTAATAATATTTTTTAATAAGTGTTTTCTCCTAAAATGTCAATCAAAATAGAATGGAAGGAGTATGGTTTAATTTATTAAAAATATACCCAACAAAGGTTCTCTCTAAGTGCAAAAGTTACTTTAAAAAGGGGTTGTATATTTCTCTCTAGATAAATTCAATACTATTCATTAGTACTGAAATAAACCATGCATGCAATTGCATTGGGATGAGAAAATGAGTGACTCAAAATAAAATCAGATATGGAAGACAAAGCTAGTGATTCGGGCCAAGGGGGACATAGGTGTCCCCTTTTGTATTGGAATACGAATACAAGAGAGAATTAAGAGAATAAACAAATACTGTAGGAGTAGTATATATCCATACATCCATACATACACATTCTCCTGTGTGTTTGTGTAGGGATGATTGGTCTCCTTGAAAAGCCCATGGAAACGTACAGTAGCTACCAACATTTTTAATAATTGTATAGTCTAAGTATATGTATATGATCACCAGCAAGTAAAAGTACTGTTTTTTTAATCTGATTGGAGCATGGGAAATGAGAGAAGAGAAAAGAAGACATTGGGATTTTAAGCAAAGCAGTAATGCTGTTTCACATAAAGGAAAAAAATTAAATACAGTATATGAATTGAATGCTGTTAGCTAGTCATCATGTGAGCATATATATATATATATATATATATATGCTTGTAGTAACACTGCCATGCCATGCAGCCTAGTTGTTGCATGTTTTCTTATACTCCCTCCTATTCATATTAAACGTCGTTTTGGAGAGTTTTATTTTATTCAATATAAGTGTCGTTTTGAAATCTTTATGTAATATTGGACTATTTTTTCTTAATTTACCCCTCTATTTAATATGCTTAGTAAATGCAATTCCATGGACCATTGTAGAGAGAGAAATAATTAATTAGGAATACAAAAAATATTTTGTGTTATTTCTTAATAAGTGTGCTTAACTCTAAAAAGACACTTAATATGAATAGGAGGGAGTATAATGATATTGTAAACTTGTCACAGATTGATGTAGTATATATAGGAGTGAATGTCTTTCCTCTATATATGGGTCGACACTTAATATATACATATATATATATATATATACACACATATATAGGTTAAATTATATATTTCAGACGTGGTTTAGTAAAATAAATCAATTTGCCTGAACTAATAATGCACTAATTGCAAAAGAAGAGTTGTATCATTGAAAGTATAATGGCATGGACGGAAGATTGAGGCAATTAAAGAGTGAAATATTGTAGAGATATGTTTGTCTCTACACAACGAAGGGAAAGATATTTACCACAATGGGTCAAAAAATGCTTTACAGTTATTGCACAACAGTACTAGTATATATCCCTAGCTATACATACAAGATGAAAAGGTAATTAATTAAGGCCACATGACAAGCATGGCCAAGAGCTGATAGTACTATATATATATATATATATATATATAAATGGGAATTATATATAGAGCAGAGAATAGATGTTTGTTGTCCAGACAAACCCTAGCTAGTAGAAAAGAATTATAAATCTAGTGATGGTCTGGGAGAGTAATTAATATATATAGGTAGCTAGTAGTACTTGTTTCTTATCTCATTCATAGTATTCCTTCCATTCCTCATTACCATTATTGTTGTTTGATATACATGAATAGAGGTGCATATACATATATACATATACATATATACATACAAATATATACTTCTGTTTACTAAATCCACAAATTGCATACTGACCTACCTACCGTATATGTACATACATTCAAAATGTTGATGTTGAAAGATATTGAAATGTCTTGTCAAACATTAACAGTACTAGCTAGTAATCCATCAGAAACGGTGAGTGCATGTGTATATGAACTGTAGCTAGCTAGGAGCCATAAGACCATGATCAGTAGTAGTAATGGTAGTAAGTATGTACATGTTGCAAATTTCCCCACCAGCACAAGTTGGGCTCCACGCTGTGTTACATTTTTAGCGTTTAACTCTCAACTTTGTCCATGCCTCTCTCTCTCTCTCTCTCTCTCTCTCTCTCACACACACACACACACACACACAACAAAACCATATTATAACATTGGGAAAAAGTACTTTTATCCCATTGTGGTTGTCGTGTTTTAAACAATTAACCACTGTACTTTAAATAAATTTAATTGGCCCACTGTATTTATTAAAAATTTAAAATCAAGTCATTCAGTCCAATTTTCGTCACAAACGTTAAGAAATCAGTCAAGTTTTCCTACGTGGCTTTAAAAAAAACAAACAAAACACGTGTAATTGCTGATTTAATAAATAAGAACAATCAGTTTATCATGAGTGGAGTTGGGTGGGAGGAAGATATAAGCAACAACCAAACAGTTACTGTCGAAAGGCAGAAATCGAGTTCGAGTTTTGAGAAGAAAGCGACGAAGTTGGTCTTAATGTCAGGCGAAATTAAGTGGGTCGATTGAAGGAAATAATACATGTAAAGGTCCTGATTGTATGTTATACCAGTAATTGAAGTGAATAATTGAAGAACTAGGGTTTAAATTTCTCAGCAAAATTGCAGACAACAAGTGCATGAAAATTAGGGCTTTTACCTAATAACTGGTATCGAGGTTAGTGCGAAGTTATCGTGCATCTAATATGGATTCATCACAATCTAGATCATTATCAACCACTGCTGCAGACATGCACATGTGTTTTTGTGATGTACCAGCGCAAATTTGTGTTTCAAAGAAAGATAGGTCAAAAGGAAAAAGATTTTATGGCTGCCGCAACTATGGGGCTAGTTTCTTCGGTTCAATTTGTAAAATGCATTTCATCCCTCTCTCTGTTAAATAATGTTTGGTATGTGGCTCTATTTTCCCTCTCTCTATTAAATAATGTTTGGTATTTGATAGGAATCTGGGAAATATTGTGGATATTTTGAATGGGTTGAAGTACCTTCCAATGTTGATGAAGCAACGAGTGTGATGAGCAAGCCAGTTGAAGATGTGAGCTTAGTGATGGATAAAAATGCAAAACTGAAGCAGAAGTTAAAGATTTTGAAAAAGAAAAAACACTGATAAAGGAAATGAAAGTTGATAGACTTAAGGAGGCAAACTCAAAACTTAGAATGTGTTGTGTATTGTCATGGATTGTCACTGCAATTGTAATCTTGACATGGATTTGCATGATGTAATGGTAATGAATTGATTGTAATGGATGTGTTGTCTTATAATAGGTTAATGGTGATAGGAAAGATGTAATGGTACCCCCCCATTGAAATCCAGAAGATGTTAATGTTTGAAAATGTTTGTCATGTATGGTACCCCCCATTGAAATGCAGAAGATGTAATTGTTAATGTTTACATTCCACAAACACAACCATTCATTCAATAAACAGAGCCAATAACTAACAATTGCCAAAAATAGAGCCAACAACAATTGCCAAAAATAGACCCAACAACATAACCATAACCATACATTCCATAAACACAACCATTCATTGCTTAAAACCAATTGCAAAACATAACCAAAGCACAAGTACAATTCAAAATAGAATTTAGTTACCAAAATATAACATGAATAAATTTTCATCAAGTCAGACGATGAAAATTGCTCCAAAAAATACATTCATACATCCACTGGTAATGAAGAATGCCCAAAAAAAAAATACATACATAATATCCAACTGCAACCAACTAATAAACCAATGTTTACATAATATGTTCACTCTAGTCACTTCACTCCCATTGGACATGAGTTCTTTTACCCTTTACTTTCCATATATACTTGTCTCACTGCTGGTTGATGGTCCACCTTCACTTGTTGCCCTTCTAGGAGTTTCACTTGCACATGCAGATGGTCCACTAGCAACATGAGATGGCCTGTCCACCTACACTTGCTTCCATTCTTGGAATTTTCTTTACCTACATGCACAATTGCATTTAGTCTTAGGCACTGAACGAGCATTGAAACAATTCAATCTAAATACATGCTTACTTCTTGTTGAACATTTTGATTTCCACTACCAGACTTTTTTCCTTGACCCCTTTATTTCATTTTCACCTGCATAATAGAATCACATTTAAACTAATATACAATCACATCATAAAAACTATTACAAGGATTAGTTTTAAAATAGCTTACACTTAGCTTAATAGGCCTTGGTTCAGTCCTAGATTGTTGTGGGGTAGCTTGCCTTGGTTCTCCAGTAGGTTATGTCATCTTACAACCTAACTTGTTATGCACATACTCCTTACACCTGGAGCACCTAGCAGGTGTCCCATTCCTAGATGACTTGGTACTAGGCTCTTCATTAGGACCCTTCCTCCTATTTTTCTTAGGTCTGCCTGCTATTCTCTTGGTTGGTGAAGGCAACAATTTTGTCATGTTGGCAGGAGGCCATTCATTTGACCCCCCATTGGATTTAACAAGTGATTATATGATTTCATATAAGTTTTTACATAATAGCAAGAATCAACATAGTTCTCAATTGGTTGTTTCATGTGAAGGATTCCAATTACTCCATGGTGGCAAGGAATACTAGATAACTCCTATACCCCACATGAACGAGTCATAACCTCTATGTCTACCTTGTATTTTCCACTCCTATCAGACACTTCAAACTTGTGCCCCCCATCCCAGCCATACTCACAATATTTGGTTAACTCAATGGCCTTATTGACCTTTGTCATAATCCTAGGACATAACTTTATCTCTATTTTTTGTATCTCATCTCTTTTTGTATGAATTCTACCCATGACTTATCTTTTTTTATATTCAAACATAATTAGTAGTGGTTTATACCTAGCCTCTAAGATCCAACTATTAAAACATTCAAACATGTTATTAGTCACAACATCACATTTGGTTTCACAAGAAAAAAGGCATTGCTCCACTGCTTAGGAGGAATATTTAATAGATGAGTGTGAGCATCCTTACTCTCCTTCCTGATGTCAACTATTGCCCTTCTGAAATTATGAGAATTATTGGCCTTGGCTGTTCTCCAAAACATCACATTCAAGGCTGTTCTTGGGAATTTCTTCCTCTAGTTAGCATAGATTTGTCTTACACAACAATATCTATGCTCTGCCTTTGATAAAAGCTCTTGTATGGCAGGCACTAAACCCTTGTAATTTTATCAGTAAAAACAGATTTAGTACTAATATTATATAATATTATAACTAGTAATATATATAACAGAAAATTCAATGTTAATATAATTAAGTAAATTATACATTTTGTTGGTCAGTTATCAAGGTCCATCCTCTACCTAATTCCAGGCTAACATCCTCAAGCAATAGACTCAGAAACCAACTCCAAGAATCCTTGTTTTCACTTTCAACCACTGCCCAAGCAATTGGGGACATTTGGTTGTTTGCATCCATACCAATAGCAGACAACAACTCACTCCTGCAGTATGTATTTAAGAAATAACCATCAAGTCCTATTATGCGTCTACATCCTGTCAGGAATAAACATATGAATGATATTCCTATTTACACATGATTTGATTATGATATATATATATATATATATATATATATATATATATATGAATGAATGAATATGAAAGTATGCTTGCATTAAGAAAAGCTGTAAAGTCCTTTGATAGATAATAGAAACATGTGTACAAGGACTTAGAATGAATTGATCAAGTATGTTAGGTTGATCTCCTACATAAGCAAAACAGCTTTGTAAAGTCCTTAAAAAGAAATGATGTACAAGGACTATAAATATAGAAAGATCAAGCATGTTAGGTTGATCTTATGATGTAATAGATAGGCTTGTCTGATCGTCGAGCACTGCACCAGAAATCGTAGTCTGTCAAGAGAGTCAAGAAAAACTCGAGAGCTGTCGAGGCAGAATCGTAGTCTGCAAGATAGTAGATCTCGGAGTTCGTAAACTGCCAGGAGAGACGAGGAAGAAAAAGAAATGATGTACAAGGACTATAAATATAGAAAGATCAAGCATGTTAGGTTGATCTTATGATGTAATAGATAGGCTTGTCTGATCGTCGAAACCTTGCACTGTAAATCGTAGTCTGTCAAGAGAGTCGAGGAAAACTTCAGAGAGTCGCCGAAAGGCGTAATCGTAGTATGCAAGATAGTAGATCTCGGAGTTCGTGAACTTGCCGGAGAGACGAGGAAGGATCGTAGTGTGTCGAGTAGAACTTCCTCGGGACCAAGTCTGGCCGAGGAGGTCGTGTTCGTAATCGTGAGACACCGCCTACGGTAGCCGAAGCGAACATCTCTAGAAGCCAAGTCGAAATATAGACTACACTCGAGTCGTAGATGTGACGCCCCAAAATAGGTATACATCACCTATTCTCGAGTTGTCGATACATGGTATGTAAACAACTACAACTTTATTATTACAACAAGAAATCGCGTGAGTTTGAATACAAATATTATCTTCTGACAATATCTATACTCAAATAAATCCTCATCACATTTATTGATACATTATTTTATAAAAATGGTGAGGACTACTAAACAATCCTTTCTAAACCTTCATTCCATACCCAGACTGCATCTATTTATATTCTCGCCTCCCGAGAAAAATGGAACAAAAAGGAAAAGGTGAGCTCAACTAGCTCAATGAAAGAATATTATGACTAAGATAATATACAACAAATTATCGTTAGTCTTCAACAGGAAAAATCTAATAGAATACAATAGACAACAAATTTTAAATCAATATTCGCAATGAAATAATAATTCATTAGAAGAGTTAAGTAGAAATGCAAACTACTATCTTCTATGTATGAATTTAAAAGTTCATCGTCTATCTTTTATCCCCAACAACATCAATCAATATACATCCGAATCAAATAATCATCTTTTGCACTACAGCCAAAGATATTCATCATTGTCATGTTCATTTAAACACTGCTCATCTTTGCACTACGGGCCAAAGATATTCTTCAGAAATCATTCATCTTTGCACTACAAAGCCAAAGATATTCTTAAGAAATCATTCATCTTTCTACTACAAAGCCAAAGATATTCTATAATATCATCATTTAAGACCGAGGATGATGAAAAATATTTTTTAAAGAAACGAATCCAAAGAAACAAAATGACAAGGATTAAGGATTAAGGATTCGTACTTGGTTTTATCCACGCCCAAAATACCTCAAAAATAATCATAGTGGTGTAAAATTCAAGAATGATCAAAACATGGATACAATCGAGTTAGTATCCGAATAGATGTTTTAGACGAAAAGAAGAAATTTTATTTTTCTATTGAATAAGATCAGATATACATGATATAGGCCGGATATCGTGAATAAGACTCAAACACCAAAAGATAGAAATTCCACAAAAACATCTTCACGCTTCATGAATAGTATTCGTGAATAGTAACTCGTGAATAGTAACTCATGAATAAGAATCGTGAATAAGAACTCATGAATAAGAACCCATGAATAAGAACTTCGTGAATAAGAACTCATGAATAAGAACCCATGAATAGTAACCCCAGATATGAAAAAGTTCCAAATTTGATAAAACTTCAGATCAACATTTCAAAGATAATGATATTGAAGAAATAATATCATTACGAAAAAAATAATATCCCTTACCTCGAAAGATCGGTCTTAGCTAGAATCTACGGGTATAGTCTTTGAAGGAACTTGCACCGCCTAGCGATACTCAAAGTATACTCAAAATACTCACAAGAATACGCTCGATAATATAGAGAGAAAAACTTGAGTTTACGGTGTGATTTTCAATTCTAACCTAAGACCCTATTTATAGGAAAATCTTTAGAATACCAAAAGCGAAAAATTTAATAAAATAATAATATTTCTTAAAATATTCAAGCCCACCTTAGAAATCTGATTTCAGATCATTTATAACACATGTGAGCCACTCAATTACAACAAAAAAACGTTTTTCTTACAAAAATATTTTAAACTCCCAAAATCAATTATTTGAAGTTTCTAACTTCAATAATTCATAATAAATAGCCCTTTCATCAGAAAATTCGAATCTCATGAGTTTTATAGGAATTTCAATTCTCTACAACTTTGCAGAAGAAAGTTTTCCAAATTCCAAATAGAAATTGACCGAAATCCACAAACGGAAGCGATTTTACAAATATAATCAAATTTCATCAATAAATGGGGTCCACCGACATGTTTAACATGTTTTAAACATTTATTGCAACAAAAATACTCTTCCTCATCGTGATACTCATATATCCCACATTCGTTGTAAAATATCACCAAGTTAATATATTATTAAAATAATATATTTAAATGAATTATTTTATCGTAAAAAAGATAAAATATTAATTTTCAACAATTGTCATTTTAAAATTTTCTCCATCTATATCCACATAAAATCAATATTTTCCTCATCATATAAATCAATAATTAATTATTCACAAATAATATTACGTAATCACAATATTGACAACCGTGCGGTTCAGGAAGAGAGGGGCTTTCGAATAAGAATTTCTTCTTCTTGGCGCAATTAGGTGACCAAACCTCTCTCCTTAGAGCGAACTTTCTAGACATTGCCAATAATGTTATCTAATAATATTATTCAGATAATATGAATTATTGCTTCGATAATGAAAAATACCGTAATGTGATGATTATTATCAAACAACAACAATATAAAATATCAACGCAGCAATTATTAACTCAATAAAATCTTTGAATGATAATTATGTAACCATTATTGAGTAGTGCCTTCTTACGTAAGAATCAATAATTGGTGCAATATCGTGTGCTACTTGCTCAACAACGCGTATTAGTGTGTTTTAACCACCGTATTCCAACAAAGATAATTGATGAATAACTTCTGCCTGCTTATTTAAAAATAACTTATATTTGTCGCTTTCTTCATCCAATCGCTTTCAGTTATGGGGCCCACACATGGTCATTTGCTGTCGTCATTTAATATTCCCCAAGCAGCATTTAATATTCCACGACCAAACGAATATTCTCCGACGATAATGAATATTTTATAACCACTTGCTTATTTTGAAATATTTTGCGTATTTAACCCTTAACTATCCACATTAATCAAATCAACCCTTACTATTTCAAAATAATAAATAAAGGAAATTCCTTTTTATTTAAAAATTTCGGTCTTACAACCTCCCTCCTTATGAAATTTCGTCCTCGAAATTGGCGTCGACGCACTGGTGTTTTGAAAAGGTGAGATACCTCGCTTTCATTTCCGCTTTCAATTCCTGTGTCATTTCTCTATAGCATGATTCCTCCACAAAACTTTAACTTGTGGTATGACCTTTCTTGGCGTAGGACATGCTCCTTCATATCCAAGATCTTGACAGTACCTCCTCATACGTTAAGTCTTCTGGCTATCTCGTCTGGTTCTAACTCAATAACGTGGTTGGGTCTTTCACATATTTACGAAATACGGATATGTGAAACACATTATGAACACGAGATATACTTTGAGGTAACGCAAGTCTATAGGCTACATTTCCTACTTCGGTCAAGAATTTGAAATGGACCAATAAATCGTGGATTGAGCTTTCCTCTCTTCCCAAATCTTGTAACTCCTTCCATGGAGCAACTCGCAACAATACATGTTCCCCTACATTAAATTCCACGTCCTTTCGATGAAGATCCGCATAACTCTTTTGTCGATCTTGTGCCGCTTTGTATACGTTGTCGAATCATTTGGATCTTTTCGGTGAGTCATATACGTCTTAACTTCGGTCCCAACAATGTTGCTTCACCCACCTCATCCCAACATATTGAGAGAAACGACATTTTCATCCATATAATGCTTCAAATGGAGCCACACCTATACTTGCTCGATAAGCTGTTGTTGTAGGAGAATTCCACCAATGGTAAATACTTATCCCAACTACCCTCAAGTCTAGGACACGAGTCTTAATAGATCTTCAAGAGTTTGAATAGTCCTCTCGATTGTTCGTCTGCTTTGGGAATGGTATGCTTAAACTAAATCGCAAACTCCGCTCCATAGCTTTTTGCAAGCTAACCCAAAATCTTGAAGTGAATCTTGGGTCACGATCCAAAACTATGGATACAGCATGCCATGCAACCTCACAATCTCATTCACGCATATACTAAAGCAAGACGTTCAAGGAATAAGTCTCCGTGTCGGCAAGAAATGAGCGCAGACTTGGTTAATCTATCAACAATAACCCAAATAGCATTGATGCCTTGAGAAACCGTAGGAAGACCCGTGAACGAAATCCATAGTAATGTGTTCCCACTTCCATTCCTAATCTCAAGTGGTTGCAATTTACCCTTAGGTACAAGATGCTCGCCTTTACACGCTTAGGCAAGTTAAACACATCGAGATAAACTTTGCAATCTCTCTCTTCATATTGTTCCACCAAAATGTATGTCAAGATCACGATACATTTTAGTACTTCCAGGATGGATTGCAAATGGCGTGTTGTGTGCCTCCATCATAATCTTGTACTTCAAATCGTAGTCGTTAGGAACAAAAGTCTAGAGTGGACTCAAGTATTCCTTCTTCATCAATTCTAAGCTCCTAAATAGCTCCTTCTTGTACTTTCTTCTTCATACGCATCACCTCGGGATTCGGTGGGCTTGAGCAACCTTAACTTTTTCTATTAAAGTTGGCTCTGTCGCGATACTTGACATCATCGCACTCGTTCCGCATATGTTGTTTCTTCTCTACTCAATGCGCCGCCTACCACGTTCGCTTTACCGGGATGGTATTGAATAGTGTGGTCGTAGTCTTTCAATAGCTCGAGCCAACGTCATTGCTTACGCGTGTTGAGTTCTTTTTGAGTGAAGAAATATTTAAGGCTTTTATGGTCCGAATATATCTCCACTTTCTCCCCATATAGATAGTGCCTCCATATTTTTAAGCGCAAACGATTGCCGCTAACTCTAGATCATGAGTAGGATAATTCCTCTCATACTCTTTTTAAGTTGTCATGAGGCATAAAGGCTATGACTTTCCCCACGTTGCATGAGAACACATCCTAACCCTTTGCACGAAAGCATCATTTGTAGATAACAAATCCATCCGAACCGGATGGTATTGTTAGAACAGTCTTAAAAATAAGTCTCCTCTTAAGCTCTTGGAAACTTTTCTCGCATTCTTCACTCCAAACGAATTTTGTATCCTTCCGAGTTAAATGAGTTAATGGAGTAGCGATTCGAGAAAACCTTCCACGAATCTCCGATAATAACCACTAAGTCCAAAAAGCTACGTACTTGATCCACCGACTTGGTTGCTCCCAACTTTGTATTGCTTCAATCTTGGCGGATCAACGGATACTCCATGTTTTCGACACCACGTGCCCAAGGAATGCTACTTCCTCGCCGAACTCGCATTTCTTCAATTTGGCATATAGTTGGTTTTCACGAAGCCTTTGAGTACCACTTCAAATGGTGCTCATGATCTTCACGGCTTTTGGAATATATGAGGATGTCATCAATAAAGACAACAACGAATTGATCCAAATATTCCTTGAATACTCGGTTCATCATATCCATGAAAGCCGCGCAGGAGCATTAGTTAGTCCGAAAGACATGACTAAGAATTCATAATGCCCATACCGAGTTCAAGGCGCCTTTGGAATATCCTCGCCTCTAATCTTCACCGATGATATCCGGAATCGAAGATCGATTTTGAAAAAGAATTGTGCCCTTGCAAATGGTCAAACAAGTCATCAATACGAGGTGAGGGATACCTATTCTTGATGGTGACATGGTTCAATTCCGATAGTCAATACAAAGTCGCGTACTCCGTCTTTTCTTCTTTACAAATAAAACAGAGCACCCCAAGGAGATGTACTTGGACGAATGAAACCGATGTCCAACAATTCCTCAGAGTTGGAACTTTAACTCCAAGTTCAATAGAGCCATTCGATATGGGGTTTTAGAAATGGGCTTTGTACGGGTTCAAGATCAATAAAGAATTCAACTTCACGCTACGGGGTAGACCGGGAAGTTCTTCTAGAAATACGTCGGAAAGTCAATAACAACAGAATATTATTCAAATTTGACGTATCTTTATTCAAATCCATAACATGGGCTAAGAAAGCTTGACATCCGCTTTTTAATAAACGAATAGCTTTATGATTAGATATGATGGTGATCGATTTTAATGGTTTAGTTGCTTGAATTAAATACAACAGTCAAGTTAGGAATATGAAAACTAACAACCTTACGAAAACAATCAATTTTGGCATGATGAGTAGTTAACCAATCAATCCCTAAAATCACATCAAAAGCAAGTATCTTTAAAGAGATAAGGTCAACAGTAAAGGTAATGGTGCCAACTTGAATCAAACAAGATTTATAAACGATGGATGTGATGAAAGTTTCTCTAACGGAGTTTCCACAGATAGTCAAAGTCTAATTTCTCCTGAGTCAAGTTTAAACGTTGAGCACATGCAGAGAGATAAATGAATGGGTAGCACCGGATCAAGTAAGGTATAAACTTCAAGAATTTATAAATAGCTTACCCGTGATCACCTCGTTTGGGTTCTCGCATTATGACCGGTCCACAACAAACGCTTCTTCCGGAATCGTTGACTTTGACTTTTACTGGGACGATCTTTTGAGTCACCGTCCCCATTGAACTAGGTTTCGCCTTCGTCTGATCTCGGCGATATGTCCTTCCTTTCCACAATTATAGCATACCTTGAATCGTTGTGGGCGCTTTGGGTGATATGTCCCTCTTTTCGCATTTGTAGCATATGACCGGTGGTCGTTTCTCCTCCTTAGAACCGATTCTTCTTGCGCAGACTTTCATCTTCTTCATAATCGTTGTTAAATCTCCTCTTTTAAAATCTCCTCCTCGACTCGCTTCTTCTATTTTCATGGCCATGATTACCACCAGAGTGGTTACCATTTCATCCCATCTATTTCTTTCTCCGCAGTTATCATTATTCTGCTGATCGCTATCTCCGATACGATCCTGGTTGTGGTCCTCACCACCGTACTCGTTATCTCGCTTCTAATAATTGAGCCTGTTTTAACATCCTGAATAAAGAGAAAATTTATGGGAAATGAGATCTTGACGTATCTGGGGTTTCAAACCTCTAAGAAACATCCGCGTCATCGTTCCTCATTCTCCACCAAATGAGGTGCAAACTGGATAACTCTGCAAACTTTGCCTCGTCTTCGAGACACCGTCATGTTGTTTTGTTCCAATCGATGAACTCCACTTCCTTCATACGACGCAACACTTTCGAAAGTATTTGTCATTAAATAGCTTCAAACGTCTCCCAAGACATCTTTGAAAGTGCGATTGGATGGAGTACGCTTACGCACTCCCACCAATGAGTCCTGCTTCGCCACGGAACATAAAGGTGGCGAATGGAACCTTCTGTTCCTCCGTGCATCCCAAGACATCGAATATCTTGGTAATTTGTTTGACCCATGTTTCCGCCATGATCGGATCTGGTTTTCCCTTAAATTCAGTGGTCCCAACTCTTTGAGCTGTTTGGTGTGACAACCCGGTGAATTGCTATCATTTCCTCCTCAGTATTTTGAACACGAGTCTCCTCGTCGATTTTGCATGAATCGCAAAAAACTTCTAAACATCCCTCGCTCAATACATGGTACATGTAAATAACTACAACTTTATTATTACAACAAGAAACTGCGTGAGTTTGAATACAAATATTATATTCTAGACAATATCTATACTCAAATAAATCCTCATCACATTTATTGATACATTATTTTACAAAATGGTGAGGACTACTAAACAATCCTTTCTAAAACCTTCATTCCATACCCCCAGGCTGTACTTTGCTATATTCTCGCCTCCCGAAAAAATGGAACAAAAAGGAAAAGGGTGAGCTCAACTAGCTTCAAGAAAGAATATTATGACTAAGATAATATACAACAAATTATCGTTAGTCTTCAACAGGGAAAAATCTAATAGAATACAATAGACAACAAATTTTAAATTAATATTCGCAGCGGAAATAATAATTCATTAGAAGAGTTAAGTAGAGAATGCAAACTACTATCTTCTATGTATGAATTTAAAAGTTCATCGCTATCTTTTATCCTGTAACATCAATCAATATACATCTGAATCAAATATTCATCTTTTGCACTACAAGCCAAAGATATTCATCACTTAGTCATGTTCATTTAAACACTGCTCATCTTTGCACTACGGGCCAAAGATATTCTTTAGAAATCATTCATCTTTGCACTTTCTGTGCCAAAGATATTCTTTAGAAATCATTCATCTTTGCACTACGTGCCAAAGATATTCCATAATATCATCATTTAAGATCGAGGATGATGAAAATATTTTTAAAGAAACGAATCCAAAGGAAACAAAATGACAAGGATTAAGGATTAAGGATTCGTACTTGGTTTTATCCACGTCCAAAAATACCTCAAAAATAATCATAGTGGTGTAAAATTCAAGAATGATCAAAACATGGATACAATCGAGTTAGTATCCGAATAGATGTTTTGACCGAAAAGAAGAAATTTTATTTTTCTATTGAATAAATAATCAGATATACATGAATAAAGGTCAGATATCGTGAATAGTGCGTATATCGTGAATAAGTAACTCAGACACCAAAAGATAGAAATTCCACAAAAACATCTTCACGCTTCATGAATAGTATTCGTGAATAGTAACTCGTGAATAATAACTCATGAATAAGTAACTCGTGAATAAGAACTCATGAATAAGAACCCATGAATAAAGAACTTCGTGAATAGTAACTCGTGAATAGTAACCCATGAATAAGTAACTTGACATGAAAAAGTTCCAAATTTGATAAAACTTCGTGATCAACATTTCAAAGATAATGATATTGAAGAAATAATATCATTACGAAAAAAAATAATATCCCTTACCTCGAAAGATCAAGATTTAGCTAGAATCTAAATCTATATAGTCTTTGAAGGAACTTGCACCGTCTAGCGATACTCAAAGTATACTCAAAATACTCACAAGAATACGCTTTCGATAATATAGAGAGAAAACTTGAGCTTACGGTGTGATTTTCAATTCTAACCTAAGCACCCTATTTATAGGAAAATGCTTTAGAAACACAAAAGCGAAAAATTTAATAAAATAATAATATTTCTTAAAATATTCAAGCCCACCTTAGAAATCTGATTTCAGATCATTTATAACACATGAGCCACTCAATTACAACAAAAAACGTTTTTCTTACAAAAAATATATTTAAACTCCCAAAAATCAATTATTTGAACTTGAACTTCAATAATTCATAATAAATAGTCCTTTCATCAGAAAATTCGAATCACGCGAGTTTTTATAGGAATTTCAATTCTCTACAACTTTACGAAAGAAAGTTTTTCCAAATTCTAAATAGAAATTGACCAAAAATCCACAAATCGAAGCGATTTTACAAAAGTATAATCAAATTTCGATCGATAAATGGGGTCCACAGAGCATGTTTAACATGTTTTAAACATTTATTGCAACAAAAATACTCTTCCTCATCGTGATACTCATATATCCCACATTCGTTGTAAAAATATCACCGTTAATATATTATTAAAATAATATATTTAAATGAATTATTTTATCGAGAAAAGATAAAATATTAATTTTCAACAATTGTCATTTTAAAAATTTTCCATCTATATCCACATAAAATCAATATTTTCCTCATCATATAAATCAATAATTAATTATTCACAAATAATATTACAGAATCACAATATTGACAACCGAGCGGTTCAGGAAAGAGGGGCTTTCCAATAAGAATTTCTTCTTCTTGGCCTGCAATTAGGTGACCAAACCTCTCCTTAGATGTAACTTTCTAGACATTGCCAATAATGTTATCTAATAATATTATTCGGATAATATGAATTATTGCTTCGATAATGAAAAATACCGTGTAATGATAATTATTGAAACAACAACAATATAAAATATCAACGCAAAGAATTATTAACTCAATAAAATACCGAATAAAGAATTATTCACGTAACCATTATTGAGTAGTGCCTTCTTCACGTAAGAATCAATAATTGGTGCAATACTGCAAATCTACTTTGTTCAACAACGCAGTATTAGTGTGTTTTAACCAATTCCGTATTCCAACAAGATAATTGTGAATAACTACGCCGATTATTTAAAAACAACTTATATTTGTCGTTTTCTTCATCCAATCGCTTTCCGTTATGGGGCCCACATGGTCGCTTGTGTAAATACATTTAATATTCCCGACAGCATTTAATATTCCACGACCAAACGAATATTCCCGATTTATAATGAATATTTTATAACCACTTGCTTATTTTAAAATATTTGCGTATTTAACCCTTAACTATCCACATTAATCAAATCAACCCTTACTATTTCAAAATAATAAATAAAGGAAATTCCTTTTTATTTAAAAATTTCGGTCTTACAGTAGAGTCTACCGATGCCAAAGCCAAGTCAAGGATCACAGACTACACTCGAGGTCGTAGAGTCTAAAGATGTCGAAGCCATGTCAAGGATCGTAGACTACACTCTGAGTTCGTAGAGTCTATTGATTACATGCAGAGATCGTAGTCGAGCTATATCAGATGAAGACCTCGAGCACAAAGACGTAAATCGTAGAAGTGTCAAGATCGATCCCGGAAGTCGTAGTGTACGCACGGTAGGTTTGAATCGTAGAGTCTTTGAACTATGACCTCAGCAGATGTGCTCACAATGCCAAGGAAGAATCGTAGAGCAAATACGATTCTCAACTAATGAGCACTCCCAGAATATCTAAAGGAATAAAGCCTCTGGTTGGCACTGCGAAGATACATCTCACCTGAAGGGAACCAGAGAGCACTCAACAAATGGCATGCAAGTTAACAGAAGATTTAAGGACCAACCCAATCAACATCAAGATTGAGTTATAAAGACATTTGAGATGAAGTCTTCCACAAGATGATCATAAGAAGACTTCAGTAACTGACTAAGGAAAGTCAGCAAGTGCAGTAGCTGTCAAGTGAACAGAAGACAACGATCTTGGAAGCAACCGAGATCGTAGTGTTTGCCAAACAAAGAAAGAACTGATGGAAAGTGAACCGAGATACTGGTTAGTCTCTGAAGAACAAGGCTAAAGTGATTAAGCGTAGGGTCAGTCCATTGATAATAATTGAACAGGAGATCACAAAGAGAAAGCGAGCTGGACGCGCCATAAATTTGAAGTATCTTGCTATTCAGAGGGGACCAGAGCAAGGAGTTAGGCCAACAGTCTCTGAGAATAATCAAGCAAATGAAGTGTTGAAAGATCAAGACAATGGAAGGAAGAGGTGTACTTACATGGAGATCCAATCAACACTCTTCAAGATCGTAGTATTAACTCTACAAGTCAACGAAAGCAACACTCAATAAGACACTACGATCAGTCCTGAGAAGACAAGCATCGAAATCGTAGAAGTTCGAACACCGAAGGTTGAAGCATTGGCAGCGGTTCAAACTGGAAGGATGGTATTCGAACAAAAGCTTATTGAGAGCATCGATGCAAAAGGACAACCTTTGATCGAGAAATCAGAAGGAGGAAATAAAGTCTTTGACATGCCCAAGACATTAAAGTGACAACTCTAATGGGGTAGGTGAAACAGTAGACTGCAATGTCAGATAAAGTATGACATATCACATCAGCAGTCTACCTCTGTCAACTCGAGATCTTTGAAGATATTTGAATAGCCTTCAACGGCTACTTTCCAACGGAAGGATTGGGAAGGAGTATAAATCAGGAAGAGCTTCAAATATCGAGGGTTCTTTGGAGTTCACGAAGTTTAGTAACGGTGGATCCGTTTCTAAACCATGTGAAATAGTGAGTCCGAAGGCTCACTCTACGATCCACCATGAACACTCAGATACATGCAAAGGAAGAACTAGAAGTGAGAGTTCTACTACAAGAAGAGTGTTACAATCTGAGAGAGAGAAAAGAGCATCACGTCATCTTGGTGTCCATCATGGGAAGACTCTAAGTACCATAGAGAAGAGCTCACGATCATCTTAAGCAAGTCCATCATGAGAAGACATCAAGTATCGAAGGGGAGATCACAAAACGTCATCATGGTGGCAAGCATGAAAGTTTCTAAGTACGCCAGCGGAAGAACCTCAGATTACCTTGAAAACCTATCATATGCGACCATCATGTATCAAGAGGAAAGATCTTGAAAGCGGTCGTCAAGGGATCATCCGGCGTGGTTGAGTAATCGAAGAAGTGAGCATTATGCAACACTCAACCGCACTTCAAGGATGATCATGCCAAGTAAGCTAAATCTTCAAGATGTTCGAGCATGAAGACATCTTAGCAAGACTCGGCTGAACTCCAACAAACCAACAAACAAACAATAAAAGCCAAGGCCTGAGGGGTCCTTGTCCGAAGGGACTAAATGAAGCCAGGGCCTGAGGGGTCCTTGTTCGGAGGGACTAAACGAAGTTCCAAGCCTGCTGGGCTTGAAGAGTTCCTAGGGAACTAGAGGAGTCCCAAGGCTGCTGGCCTTGAAGAGTTCTTAGTGAACTAAAGTCCCAAGGCTGCTGACCTTGAAGGAATCTTATTGATTCAGGGTGTTGCCCTTCCTTAGTGGAAATCCTGGTAGTTAAAAATAGAAGAGTGGATTAGGAGCTTGAGTTTCTGAACCACTTAAAACCCCTTGTGTCTTTTTTATTATGTCATTTATATTATGTACTATAACTGCTATGTATGTTTTAACTGCTTACAACCAAACTAACTCTACGAACAATGTATGTTTGATTATGAATATATCAATGAAGGGGATTTTTTTTACTTATTCCGTTATGCTTGAAAAGATTCTTATGTTTGTCATCTGTTAATGTAATAGCAATACAAAATAAATGAGAAAAGTATTTGAAATAAAAAGGATCTATTCAACCCCCCCTTCTAGATCTATTGTGCCTACTGGGAACTAACACATCCCTCCAACCAATTTTGTTTTACAGCTTTAAAACAAATGTACATTCTTTGGAATCTAGGTGGAGTGCCTCCATCACCTCTAATTTGGACTGTGCTACCAGGGTTTGTAGCTAGAATCTCATTCTCGTACTCCCAGACTTTAGCATAATGGTCCTTCAAGGTGGTTTCAATTTCACTTAAAGCCACTTTCTTTACTCGTCGACACTGAAGTAACGATGATTGCAGTCCAAACCTTTGTTTAATTGCAGCCTGCAATTCCCTCAACCTCATTCTTGGTTTTTCTCTTATGGTACCCCCAAACTTGTCAACCAACCATCTAGACCTAACAATCTTAATCCTTGTTTTCCTCACTTATATGATTTAATTTGAAACACCTTCTCCCTTGGCACATAACTAGCCCACAACCCCCATGGACAGTTACTGGCACACTTTGTTTGTATTCTTGTTTTCTCATTTACAGAACAATATATTCTCTTTCCATAACTAACTGCATAATTCAATATAGCTTCCCTACATTGTTCAGGTCCAGTGAATGTCATATCAACTTCAAATTTTATCTTGCTAATTGGAGTGTTGGGATTATATGCTGGATGAACTCTTTTCTCTTTCCTCCGTGGCTCATCTCCTCTCCTTCCCATTCACTGTTACTACTGGAATCACCACTTGAAGGAATCTCATCATCAAAATTTTCTTTATTTTCTACCCAAGGCCTCATTCCTTTTGTCCCAAACACCAATTCATCCTCATCTGAAAATGTTGGTTCAACTTCAACCTCTTTAATTAACCTTTGCATTCTTAGTTTTTCTAGATTTCCTAGCCTTTTTCTCCTTACTAATGCTCTCTTGTGTACCAACATCCACATTTGGTTCATCCACTGTTGGTTTTTTAGCCTTACATGTAGTTGATTTGGAGGAGGCATTACCTCTAGCAGTACTTGAGGACTCGAGCTACTTTATTGGGATAGATGGAACCCCAACCTCCTCAACTTGTAACTAACCAATATCAACTGGTTCTTTATCAAGGTTTACTTCACAATTCACAACCAACTCTTGTTCTTTTGTTTCTTTATCTCTTTCTTTCTTTTCCTTATATTTATCAACTTCTCATTCCCATCATCATCAGTAGCTTCACTTAACTCCTCATCACTAGCATCACTTGAATCATCATCTGTATGCTTTTGTGCTTCCTCATCTCTAACATCAACCACATATATCCTCTATTACAGGTGCTTCTTCATTATCATCATGGTCACAATATATATCTATCTTCCCAGTTTTTATAGCTTCTTCAATTAGCAGTCTTACACTATTGTCATCATGAAGAAGTTCTAAACCATTCTTTAAACTAAACCCTGCCAATTTGAAGTACATAGCAATGTCTCTTTTATACCCTAGCTTGTTTTACCAATTTCACCATCCTGTCAACATTCAAGTAATCTCCATCAGGCCCCCTCATAACTTTCTTTCCTTCTACCCTCATAAACATATGATCCATCATCCTTAGTAACAAATTGACCTCGAAGTACAATTCAACATCAAAGTAGTTCATGATGCATGAACCATAATGCACACTATCAGTACCATGACCATTAACTGAATAAACAAACTACAGGGTCACCAATTAAATAAATATGTAAATATTAAAGAAATTACAAATTACATAACTTACAAATTAAACAATGAACACAACTGTAAATATATTACACAACTGTGAACATAAACATATTACATGGTCACCAATTAAAGAAATCTGTAAATATTAAAGAAATTAACTACTCACTTTTTATACTGTAAACATTAAAGAAACACAACTCCAAACATTAAACAAATTCTCACTTTTTATACTTTATAAACATTAATAAAGAAATTAACTACTCAAAATCAGTCAACACAAACGACAAATCTGTTTCACCCATTTCACTTTAATCACGGTTAATCGACAAAACCCACTATAAACCACAATAATATTACTTTAAACTACTGAAAATAAAATTTTTGCACCAAAACCCCACCATAACAACGCTATTAAGAAAAATCCAAATGAAAAGGAGTGCAATATTTACATTTTAAGACAAAAATGGGTGGAACCCAGACAAGGCTTATATGTTTGGTAGAAGATACAAACCCTAACTTTCTTAGAATGATCCCCACCTTCTTCGTCGCATTGTGTCGCCTGAGACCCACCTTCTTCCTCGATTTCTTCTTAGACAAAAGTTAACTTTTGAGCCCTAGTTGAATTGTTTCTGTCGTTTCTTTTGTTTGATGCGGTTTCCTCCCGCCCATTCCACGCATGATAAACTGATTGGTCTTACTCATTACATCAACAATTACACGTGTTTTTTTAAAGCCACGTAGGAAAACTTGATTGATTTATTAACGTCTGTGACGAAAATTGGACGGAATGACTTTATTTTAAATTTTTAATAAGTACAATGGGCCAATTAAATTTATTTAAAGTACAGTGGCTAATTGCTTAAAACACAACAACTACAATAGAATAAATGTGCTTTTTCCCTTGCAACATCCACTATATATACATTGCCAAATTAAAATATCATTTATTGCACAATATTGTATAAGTAGGTATACTTGTATATCGTATGTATTCTCTAAAAAAAAATTCATACAATTTAATACGTGTCATATTATACTCGTGATTTTATAAATAAAATTATAGCCTAAATTTCTCCAATTTCAATTATGATTATCTTCCGGTATGTTTGAGATGATCACATGGGTTCATTATTTTTTGGTTGATGTCGAGCTCTTGGTCAAATAATATATTTTTTGAGAATTTCTATACGAAATAATATATACTTCTAGTGCTCGATTTAATGTACAACTTTTTCAAGCACATACAATTGTGTAATGGATCATTTTCAATTCACTGTAATAATGGTAGTAAATTCAGAATATCATTGAGTGCTATTCTTTTCAGATCATCTCTAAAGAAACAAGGGAATAAAAAAGAAAATCTAGTGATTATTATTGCTCAACTGTATATTATGCATACCTCATTCTCTCTCTAGAAGAAAAGCTAATCATTTGCTTTAAATTTTGGAAGCAAATAAAAAATGTATAATAGGTAAATTAATTTGAAAGGGCATAGTATATGTTCCATCCATCAACAGAGCACATCCTTCCTTCCACTAACCCAAAGCAAAAGGGCATCATATGCATCCCAAAAGCTGATGTATATGCATGATGAAAAGCCTACCTATACATACACACACATATATATAATATATCAACTACATTTGGAAAAGCCTACCTATACACACACACACAAACATATATATATATATATATATATATATATATATATATATATATATATCAACAACATTTGGAACATATATATATGAGTAATATTCTCTCTATCTATCTCTATCTCCCGTCTTGTTTATCCAGTCTTGATCTTCCCTAACAACATAGCTATGCATCCTTCAATTAATTCCATCTGTTTGTGATTCTTATTCACTCGTGAAAACTCATATACTACGTACTAGTAGCTAGCTTTGTTTTTGAATTATTGAAAGATAAAATGAATCATTAAAGGCAAACCTGAAAAAGAAAACCCACTTGGATCAGCCAATGCATGTATCATCATCATCATTCCTAAAAGTAAATTAAGGAGATCTTGATCTTGTCTCCTTGTTAACTACACCTATATATCTCTCCTCTCAAGGACTATAGTTTTTTGCTGTTGATATTGACAGATATATGTATCGTTTTTGTTCTAGCAATATCGGCCTAGTTTTTTTAACTTTCTTTCCTTAATGGCCTGGTTTGTATGAGAATAGTTAATTACAATTGCCTTCGCTTACAATTAAAGAAAAAAGAAATTTTGTACTATTATTGCCTTTGAATTTCTCCCAACAATGCAATTAATTTTGTAATTTTCTCTGATGCTACGTATTAAAACGTACAGATTTTTAGTTTACATAATTTATTGGTCAATTCATAATTAAGTTGAATAGAAAATATCTAGTACCTCTCGTATATATGAAGCCTGGGACTGAGATCAATTACAAAGTTAAAAAATACTACTCCAATAAGATGATTACACTTTAAAGGTTCACCCATGACTGTTGAAGTATTCATGATTTCACGTAAAAGTTTGGAGCTGACCAAAAAAAGAAAACTCGACATGCATAATCAAGTATTAATTTGATATTAATAATTTGATCATTTTAATTTCTATACTTTTGTCGGCAATAAGTTTGCCTTTGACCTTTATAAGAACTTTTTCAATAATCCTTGTTAAAAGCCTAGCAAAAGCAATTTTAATAATAATAATAATAATATGTATTTTTATTGATTAACAAAAAGTGATGATGATACAAATCCATAATGTATTGATGCTGAGAATCAAGTGTGTTGGACCATTAAAAGTTATGGAAGAACTTGTAAAAGACCATCAGATCAACCTTTGATGAAAGTTGTTGGAAATTTGTCGATCAAAAGAGCTAGCTAGCTATTGGAAAGTGCAAAACTTTATTAATTATGTGGTGAATAATTTCAATATAGAGGAGTCTACCTTTTGGGTACCATTCATTAATTCATATTATACAGTTGAAAAAAAAAAACACAACTTGTTAGTAGGTATCTCCCAAGAAGCATAATGTTGCATTCATTCAAATAAACCGCATATATACCACATACTTCCTTCTTCACTTTCCCGTGCTTTATGGAGCTATGTTTTTTTTTTGTTATATCTATGGAGCTATGTTTCCCTTTTCCATTGCCCCAAATTGTCTTCTACTATTAAATTTCTGATTTCAATGTAGGAAGATAGATACAGATTATAATTAGCACCAGAATATACTGTGTGTATTAAAAATTATACATTATTTTGGTCGTATTCTTTTTGCTCTAGCTAGGCCTTGTTAATTCTAGGGCAAAAAATAATACACATTATTATGTGTTTTAAAAGGAATTGATATTATCAGAGTAAAAATATTGTTAGAGCAATAAAGAATAATTAATACAATACATAATTGTACCATGTCTATTAAAAATTGTACTATACTACTACTGTGAAAGATTAATTACTTCTTCTCGGACATTATCAATTCCTGAATTTTAAAAATTAAAGAGAGCAAATTAATGTAAGACGACGATTTATAATCACACAATTTACTTAAAGCTGAATTAATGTACTTGGCATCCTACATTTCCAATGAAAGACTGATAGAGAAATAGAAAGATATTTATACAACTCTTGTGAGCTCAACATTATAGTTGATAAAGTACTTGATGATTACTGCAAGGAGGAGGACTCATCATCTTGTTCAACTTCGGATGCCGGATCGTCTTCCTCTTCTTCAATGCTGCCAGGGCCATAAGCTGCATGGCCATGTCCAAAAGCCTTAATATGATCTTTGAGAGACCTCTTGTGCTTGAAATCAGAACCACAAATGCAGTACCAAAGCCTTCCACAATTCTTCTCATGGGTTCTCCAATCACCCCTCACGGCGAAAGCTTTGCCGCATTTTCTACACATGAAGGGCTTTATTCCATGCTTTCTCTTGTAATGGGTTTGAAGAGTACGGAAATCTTTGAGGGGTTTTGATCTGGGGTGATCGATGTTGTTCCTGCAGCCCGGTGCGCAACAATAGCAGGGAAGTTTGAGCATTCCTGTTGGTTGAGTCCCCCTTAGTGATTCCGGGCCTTTCCTGTATTGTGACCCATGCCCCCACATATGCATCTACATACATACAAAACACAAATATATGAACAAACCATACTTAATTATGATGCATTAACAAACCAAACAAAACCCCGTGCCCCCACCCCGAACAATTAATGAAATCACTTTCATACAAATTCACAAAAACACAGAGAGATAAATAGAGGAATATTTGTTGGAAAAAGGGTGTAAAAGTTATGGAATTTAACTTGTTCTAGTACTACCCTAATTTGTAAGGATCGATATCAATACTAACTAAACTAACTCGTACTCTTATTTAATTTGGGGTGCTTATATTTTCACACACAACAATAATAATTGCACTCTCAAATATATATGCCCAAGTGAGTGATCTACTCAAATTCAAATGGTGAATGTGTCAAATAGTTTCCCTATTCACTTTGACATATTTGGTGGGCAACTATCACTATAACTGTAATACCCTTAATATGTGATGGAAAGAATTAAGATCTAGTACTAATATTACTCCTAAATAGAGGAAAAGAAGACATAGGTTATTTCAATATTAATTAACTAGGGAAAGAAGTTTAGCTGAGGTTGAAGATATGCCTAGCTTTGTCGAAGGAGGGCGGGGGGGGGGGGGAGAGAGAGATCAGTTGAGTAAAAATCTTATGTACATGTAGGAGGTTTTCATTAATTCATGTGTGTAAAATAACTGTTTGTTGTTGTTGCAGGGTGACTGAATATAATATATAGACATAGAATTTGTGAGAAATATTAGCTGTTAGCTAGTTTGATGAAGGAAGGAAGATTCTGTCCAAAAACAAGTGCAAAGTTTTCAGTTCTACTACTACTACTAATTAATACTACACCTTAGAGAGGGAGCTAGGGAGAAAGAGAGAGAGATTGCACAGACTTCAAAGTCTATATATATATATGCAGTACTATATATAGACACTACTGAAAAGCACAAGGAGGAAGGAAGGAACATTGCAGTGTGTGTTGTTCAATCACCATTAATGAACTCATCTCTTAGTATCAGTGGGATCTATTATCCATCTATCACCATAACAATAATTAATTGATATCTATCACCATGCAAAGCATCATCAATAGAACTGGAAACATATATCATTATATATATATATATATATATATATATATATATCCCATCCTTTAGCAAAAAAAAGTAAAGAAAAATATATCCCATATTCTCATCAAATCTAAACAAACCAAAACACCATTTCATTAATTCTTCTTCTAAAAAATCAAACCTAGACAGATTGATCAGCGAGAGGTTAAAGTAAGTTTTGGTGAAGAGATATAGCCAGAAATTAAGACATATATAAACATACATACCTGCATGTTGTTATATCTATTGAAGGTCTTGTAACAAACAGGACAGGAGAACTGGGTAGGACCAATCAGAATCTGAGAAGGAGTAGGAATCCAATACTTGTTGATCAGTTGCTGCACCCCCACCCCCCTATTAGTATTATTCATATTATTTTGACTGGTTGAAACATGACAGTGATGATGATGATCAGTACTAGTAGTGGAATTAGAATTGGAAGAAGAAGAACAAGCTGAAGAAGAATTAAACATATTAAGGTGTTGCTGCATATTATAAGCAGCAGCCATATCAGAAGAACTGAGATTTGGAAGCCCTATGTGCAGTGCTACTGTAACATCCTCATCTTGACTATCATTTTCATTTTCATTTTCATTTTCATCTTCATCTTCATCTTCTAATTCTTCTTCTGCATCACTACAAGCAGCAGCTGAAGATAAGTGGAGGCTTATTTGGGGTTTGGCTACTTTTGATAAATTTTTAATTTTGTGATCCACACGATCCACATCCATGTAATCATGTTGATGATGAGTAGTATTTGAAGAAGAGGGTAAATATGCTTGATTTTGTTGTTGATCTAATTGTCTGATTGGGCTTAAGCTTAATAAAGGTAGGGCTTCTCTCAGAGGAGGTGAATCTGGAGGAGGAGGACTAATATTACTAGTACTACTAGTGTTTGGTGGGTAGAAAAAGATGTGGGGTACTACTGTAGTAGTGTAATTATAATAATAGGGAGGCTGAGGAGGAGGTGGTGGTGGAGCTAGATGGTTGTTAGGAGTCGAAAAGTGGTGGTTGTGGTGGTTCTGATGGTGGTGGTGGTGGTGGGGAGTGTTGAATTTGAGCCATTGTGTGTAGAAATTGGAGTAACTGGGATGGTCAGTCATGATGAATTGAAATTAAAGGTGGGGAGGAGAGAAGGGGAGAATGGTTGGTTTGCTTTTATAGATGATATGTTGATGATGATGATGATGATGATGAAGAAGAAGAAGAAGGGAGTGAATGGATGGAGAAATGGAGTGAATTCAACTTTGAAACGAATCTAATTATAAGACTACTACATAGATGAGGGTTTGAGTATAATATGCCCAGTAATTAAGTCCATAAAGTCAATTCCATTTCTTCATTATTCACTGCAGGAAATTATGGGACAAAAGGGTACTACTAATCTACTACAGTATATTATTCCACATAGATTGATTTCGGACTTGGCTTCCTGTGATATATATATATATATATATATATATATATATATATATATATAATAATTAAAATCAACATCTATCATTTAATTTATATTATTGAGTTATATTATTACACCAAATTTAATAGTGATTAATTCGATATTTTCATCATTTTAATATATATATATATACACATTTCATCAAAATTTTAATGATTAAAAATTATGAGTTTTTGAACGGTATATATATTTTCAGTGATTTTAGTCTTTTGCTCAGTTAATTTCAATGCTACAACTTATTGATTATATTCTGAATATTATTACTAACAAAAGTATGGTGATAAAAAGTTGGTGTATATATAAATATTATATTTATTTGTATGAATTATTCGTAGAATTTGACTATTTAATATTTAGTGAATAATCCCATATAATCCTATCACTATATAATGCAAAGTTAGTACTAACTACTATATATATCCCAAAATCGGGTAATATTTAGTACTCCTTAAGTATTTTTTTAATAGTTCCTTACTTGAGTGACCTTAGAATTAAAAAAAATATTACAAAATACACCTTATTTAAATTGTCTTATGTATAATCCTCATATAAACAAATGACTTTTCTTTAATAATTAAAAATAGAATAGTAACTAGTGAAACATATATGACTATTGTTTTAAAATATAAAATTATAAATATTAAAATTACATGCCATTATATATATATATATATATATATATATATATATATATATATATATATATATAATAGTGGTTTTCCATTGGCACGTCGCTTCTTTTCTTCTCCCTGTCGGTCAGTGTGAGATAGAGACTGAGTACGTAGAGAGGCACTATATATATAAAAAACACACTTCTCTCTTTGATTGGGATCAGTGGAATCATGGACCATCATGGCACAACATAGACGACCAACCTAGCTTCCATGCAATTAAATTCGGAAGTGGTTAGTAGGAAATTTATTTTGGGGTAAGTTAGTCAATTGATCAATAAAATACTGATAAGCAGACGATGTTGTATGTGTGTCAGTATTCTATTGGTCAATTGACCAATTTATCAAAAAAATAACTTCATGCTAACCGGAGCCATTATATTCAACTCTCATACTATATTATTTTTTGTACCTTTTAGAAGGCAATTAATATTGTAAAAAAGATATAATAATAATAAGTGTAATTTAAAATACTAAATATTATTAAAATAATTATGAAAAAAAGATGTTAAACATATATTTTTTTTATAGTACTATTCTAATTAACGCACGTATTTATTATATAAATATAATAAATATATACAATTTGATTTAATTAATATAAATTATATTACAAATAAATACATTAAATATATTGAAATTATTTAAATTTAACTTAGATGGAGGTATTTATGACATTTCTCCATGCCTCTTCTAAGAGTAGAAACATGTAAAAAACAAGTTTTGTCTACCGTAACTCTTACTAGCGGCAGTACTGGTTTAATTTCATTTTGTTTGTCGCTACTCTTAGTAGCGGCAACAGTTTAATCTATATTAATATCGCTCGTACGTTAAATCTCACATTTGACAATAGAGATGCATTTGTTGGAATAGTGTCCATAACAACTATTTGTTATGGATTACTATATATCTTATATATTCAACGATCCATAGCAAATAGCTGTTATGAACATTATTCCAATAAAATCACTATACAACGATTCAAAATGGGTATTTTAATTTTATCAAGTGACAGTAAGAGAAATTTTTTTTCTCCTTGTGCTACTCTTAGTAGAGGAAAGGGAAATAATTTTTTTTTACATGTCTCTACTCTTAGTAGAGGTAAGGATAAATGCCTTAAATGCTCCATCTTAATATTTAAATAGCTTTAATGTATTAATTAATTTGTAATGTAATTTATATTAATTAAATCAAATTGTATTACAATATGAAGTTTAAATTTTAAATAATCAAATTAATTATCACAATAATTGACAATGCTAAATTTTATTATTTAATTTTTTTATACAAATAAATACATTAAATATAATAGACGATGTTAAATTTTAATACTTAAGAAAGTATTTATACAAAAAAAAATACAAGGAATACAATTGACAATTTTAAATTTTATTACTTAAAAATTATTTATAAAAATAAATACATTAAATATAGTTGACAATATTAAATTTTATTACTTAAAATATTATTTATGCAAATATTTTTATACATTGAATCCATTTAAATTTAACTAAAGTGAGAGGTATTTAAGATATTTCTCCTTGTTTCTACTAAGAGTAGAGGCAGTTAAAAAAAATTCCTTGCATGTTTCTGGGTCATTGAATTTGTAGACTTACTGTGTAAGATTTGTTTCTTTGGAATAGTATTAATCCATAATATATATATATATATATATATATATATATATATACATGGGGATCGATCCATAGTTTACGTTGTAAAAAGAGTCTAGCCTTGTAACAAATTACGATCGTCCATCGAATTCAAGACCTTTAGTTTTTAAATTTATGAAATAAAAGTATTCAATTTTTTCCAAATATAATTTCTATTTATAAATTAGGTAAATCTGTTAAATTGATAAATTTGAATTAATAATTAATGATGAGATATATGAAATTTTTTCAAAATACACAATTGGTTATAAAATATTCATTGTTTTTCTTATAATTACTATTCGTTTAAATTGATAAAAGTTAAAGTGGAATATGAATTTTTTTCAAAATACACAAGTGGTTATAAAATATTCATCGTTGTTTAGAGGAATATTCGCATGACCATTAGGGGACCCATAATGTAATAAGCGCTTTGATGAAAAAACGACAAAATTAAATTTTTATAAATAACGGCATAATCGTTACTGCTAACACTTTGTTGAAATACCCGATTGGTAAAATAAAGTAATACGCGTTGTTGCATAAAGAAGCTTTACCAGATTACACACGATTTTTGAATTATTGATTCTTACGTAAGAAGGCACTACTCAATAATTGTTACGAAGAATTCTCGCTCAATATTTTATTTTATTGATTCAATAATTGCTACGTTGAAATTTTATATTATTGTTGTTCAATAATTGTCATCGCACAAGATTTTTTCATTATCGGATCAATAATTCATATTATTCAATAATATTATTAGATAGCATTATTGGCAATGTCTAGAAAGTTCAAAGAGGTTTGGTCACCTAATTGCGCGCCATGAAGAGAGAAATTTTTATCTGAAAGCCCCTTTTTCTTGGGAATCGCACAGTTTGTCATTATTGTGATTCGTAATATTATTTGTGAATAATTAATTATTGATTTATATGATAAGGAAATATTTATTTGATGTGGATATAAATGATGGATTTATTTATGTGGTTATAAATGAAGGAATTAATGTTGAGGTATTTTATCGAGATTTTTTGTTTTAATGAAGGTATTAAAAATTAAACCAAAGTGTTTTTTAGATATATTGTGTGAGTTATAATTTTAATCCGACCGCTGATCGTTGTAATTTTTGGATATGTTATACATATATAAGTTGAAGTATATGTCCACAAATTTTGAACCGTTAAAAATGAACGTATGATTTGTTATGAATTTTAAGAGGTGAATGGTTCGAAAAATTGTTGAAGTATCCGAATTTAACATTTTGATGGAAAATTCTAGAATTGAGTGGGCCCCACTTGTGGTTGGTGAAGAAATGTGCTGAATTTTATTTCAAATGTGGTGGGTGGGAATAATAGCAGTAAAAGCCATCAAAGTTGTTGTCAAGTCTGCTAAAATTTTCCTATAAATATAGGGCTAAGTTAGAATTGAAAATCACACTTAAAACAAGTTTTCTTTCTCTATATTATCAAGCATATTTTGAGAGTATTTAGATACTTTGAGAGTTGCTATTTAGTAGAAGTTTCCTTCGGTTTTTCATCCGATATTTCAGTCAGAAGTACTGCTCTTTTGAGGTAAGGGATTTAAGGGTTATTATGTTTTTCAGTTCGTACTTCTTCTAATCTTCAGAAAATTCTGGAAATATTTGAAATGATATGTTGATGAGTTTTATTGATTGTGTCCAAAAATGGTGATTTTTGGATGTATAAATTAAGAGTTATGAATTTTATGAGAAAAGACTATTTTAAAAGTAACCGCTTATAACTCCTTGTGGTTAACTCCAAAATTGATAAAATTTTTTTGGGAGTACATCTATATAATATCACAGTGTACTCTGTGAATTTTGGAATTTTGGATAAAAGTACAATTTATGATAAATGTCTAAATATTCTATGGTTTTGGCCATATGAAAAATAATAAATAAATTTTAAAAATTCTAAGAAAATATATGTTCAATATGGGACTATATTCAGCTAAATCTCAGAAAAAGAAAATATTTTTGGTACTGATTTGGTATTTTTCATGAAAATGGACTAGTTATGAATAAATGAGTTAAATATGTTATGTGAAGGAAGAAAATTGGAAAATATGATTTTATGGCTTAAGAATCATATATGTGGTATATGCAGATTTTTGATGAGGGTTTTAGTTATTGGTGATGAAATCTTATAAGTTTGGCATTTTATGATGATTAAATGCATTATTTAGTAAAGTGTAAACAATTAAAATAAATTGTTTATAAGTTTAAGAAATGTTATTCTTTTAATATCATTATACCGAAATATTGGTATGGATTTTATTGTGGAATTTCTACCTTTTTGTGTCAGGTTACTATTCATTACTATTCATGAGTTACTATTCATGAGTTTACTATTCACGATTTACTATTCACTATAAAATTGGTTTCTTTTTCTAACCAAATTATAGTTGATTTATGAATATTACTCTGGAGATTAAAACTATATATTGATTATATTAATTTTATTATCATATATAACATTTTATAACCACGATGTTGAAATTCTCTTTCACCGGAGTGTAAAGATGAATAGATTATTGGTATGATCACGACTAGGGGGTCTTTCGCCAAGAAGGTGAAAAGTTGAATTGTGATTGGTATGATCATGACCATTGAATTTATAATTGAATATCTTTAGCTTAAGTGCAAAGGTGAATTGATCAACATGGTTATAATTATTGTTTATATAAATTCTGAAGTGATTATATATTTCTTTGAGATATTAATATCTTTGGCCTGTAGTGCAAAGATGAATTGTTGATGAATATCTTTGGCCAGTAGTGCAAAGATGAATTGTTAATGAATATCTTTGGCCCGTAGTGCAAAGATGACCTGTTGTTGAATATCTTTGGCCAGTGGTGCGAAGATGAACTGTGGATGAATATCTTTGGCCCGTAGTCTAAAGATGAATTTATTAGTATGATTATGAACAGGAACTGTGATTTGGTATAACCATGATCTTTGATGTTTCAGGTAAAGACATATGATGAAAATTATATTCGTCCTGGGTACGAAGAGGAATTTAGAATCACAATTATGATTATGAGATATTCATATGATTGTGGAAAGGAACTGTTGATTGATGTTATAGAGATAAAACATTGTTGGTGGACTTTTAACATGGAGAAGATAATAGACTGTATTGTCTATTTGACTCTTCTAATGGATTGCTCGTTCCGCTGCAACTATGGTTGAAATTTTTATCATCTACCATATGTTCTAAATCTCTGATTTGTTATTGATGAAGGCTATTGATAATTTAATTATCTTTAGTCATGATATTCTTTACTGAGCTAGTTGTGCTCACCCTTTTGCTTCACAATTCCTTTCAGGTAATAAAAGTGTAGCTGGGTCGAGCGGGGGTAACAAGGGAATAGAACGGTGGTCTAGTCGTGGAGTTCTCCTAAAACAAAGATAGACAAAGTGTGTTGTATACATCTTTTAGTAGTTATATTTGGTGAATCATATAGGGAGAGGCGAAACCCAACGTTGGAAGGGTGTTTTGCCACTATCATACAAGATGTCTAATGACATACAACCTCGTGTCATCATAAAGACAGTGGTTGTGCTCATTCACTTGCCGAGTATATTTACGAGCACTACCTATATAATCTTGGTGTTTGTTTGAAGTATAATTCTCAATTTGAGATAAGGGAGATAATGATAAGTCAAGAAAAGACTCACCATCGGGAAGAATATGATAGTAATCTTCTCGCTTTTCTTTGGGGTCTATTGGGTCAACCAAGATAATTCGTGGCCATATGATATCTATCATAACTTGTAAGCATGGCCTCCCATGTACGAAGGTTTCCTGAGCACTTCCCAAAGATTCTAATTTCTAAAATGCAGCTTTTGACTATACCTTTATGTAAGGTGTCATTGTGACGTGGTATCCAAGGTTGGGATGAGAGTCACAGCTTGGTATATATATTTGTATCCAAACTCACAAAGATATGTGTATTGTTGTATTTTGCATGACAATTGTTGTAATAAAGTTGTAGTTGTTTTCTGTACCATGTATTTGGCTACTCAGAATGGGTTGGATGGAATGGACCTATTTTGGGGTTGTCACATTTGGTATCAGAGCTTAGGGATATGGTCTCTGGCTGAGATCGGGAAATATAACTAGGAGGGGAGAGATGAGTAAATCCTTCGCTAGTGTGTCCTACCTAAGCTTATTTGTTGGTTAGTCATAATATCGGGATATTATGTGATATGTTAATTTGTTTAAATTAACCCTTGTTTTATAGTTGTATTTGAGAATGGCTGTTGAGAATGTTAACAATGGAGTGAATGAGACCGTGGGGATACCTCTAATCACCAACCAGGATAATGTGATATCAGGCGAAGAAGGAATTAGAGAAATCCATGTGGTGAGTGAAGAATTGATAGTTACACCGAGATAGTCGCAGAGGTAAAAGCTGAGAGTGAGGAAGAAGAGGAAGAGGAGGTACCTGAGGAGAGTTTATTAGAGGTATTATATGATCAAAATGTAAAATTTCAAAATCTTATTCATGAGTTAGAAGAAGCAAAAGTGAAGAAACGATGGTGATGCGTGGAACAAAAGGATGCAACAATTCAAGCTTGGTTACTCCCGATATGTGATGCTTGAATGTAAGCATTCTTTGGCGAGTATAAGATGATAAAGATGGAATCTGAAATGAAAGAAGAAAAAAAGCGAACGAGTAAGAATGAGTGATGCATGGGTAAAAGCCACACGACACGTGGATATTGTGGAAAGAGATGTCCGATCTAAGAAGGCTAAAATAGATGACATGAATTTCTCTTTTTGAAAGCAATTGGGAGAACCCAACATCGAAGTTTTGAATTACCTGCATACGAGCGGTCAACCCGAATTTGATATGGATCGAAGATTGATGATTCAAATCATGAATCGAGAGTACGACGAGGCGATTGAGGGAGGAATATGCCTATATAGAAAAGTATATTCCAACGGTAGTGATGACGCCAAATGTCGCCTCGCATAAGTCAAAGCCGGGTAGTTCGAGGGATGGCGGTTGTCATGACTTCCCAACAAATGAGGAACCCAAATGAAGTTATCACGGAGATGAGCAATGGAGAAATCATGATGACCGGGAGATAGAATCAAATGAAAGCAAGGTATTCTCAACTTTTCGAAATACAAGTACGTAAATTCGTGGACAAAATTTCATAAGGAGGGAGATTGTAAGACCCCAAATTTTATGAAATAAAAGTATTCAATTTTTCTTATAATTACTATTCAAGAAATGGTTAAATTGATAAAAGTTAAAGTTAAGGGTGATATATGAATTTTTTTCAAAATACACAAGTGGTTATAAAATATTCATTGTTGTTTTGAGAATATTCGTTTGTTGACTTTTCATATGGGAATATTCCATTTATGTGGGCCCATAACGTAATAACTGCGGGATGAAGAAAACGACAAAATTAAGTTTTTATAAATAACGGCGTAATCGTTATCAATTAACATGTTGGAATACCCTATTGGTAAAATAAAGTAATACGCGTTGTTGCACAAAGCGACATACCAGATATTACAGATTTTTTGAATTATTGATTCTTACGTAAGAAGGCACTACTCAATAATTGTTACGATAAATTACCGCTCAATATTTTATTTTATTGATTCAATAATTGCTACGTTGAAATTTTATATTATTGTTGTTCAATAATTGTCACTTACAATATTTCCCATTATCGATCAATAATTCATATTATTCAATAATATTATTAGATAGCATTATTAGCAATGTCTAGAAAGTTCTCAAGGTTTGGTCACCTAATTGCGCGCCAAGAAGGAGAAATTCTTATCGAAAAACCCCTCTTTCTTGGGAACCGCCTGGTTGTCATTATTGTGATTACGTAATATTATTTACTGAATAATTAATTATTGATTTATATGATAAGGAAATATTTATTTGATGTGGATATAAATGATGGATTTATTTATGTGGTTATAAATGAAGGAATTAATGTTGAGGTATTTTATCAAGATTTTTGTTTGAATGAAGGTATTAAAAATTAAACCAAATTTTTTAGATATATATTATGTGAGTTATAATTTTTAATCCGACCGCTTGGATCGTTGTAATTTTTGGATATGTTATACATATATAAGTTGAGTATTATTCCACAAATTTTGAACCATTAAAATGAACGATGATTTGTTATGAATTTTAAGAGGTGACTGGTTCAGAAATTGTTAAAGTATCCGAATTTAGCATTTTGGTGGAAAATTCTAGAATTGAGTGGGCCCCACTTGTGGTTGGTGAAGAAATGTGCTGAATTTTATTTCAAATGTGGTGGGTGGGAATAGTAGCAGTAAAGCCATCGAGGTTGCGTGTCAAAGTCTCGCTAAAATTTTCCTATAAATAGAGGCTAAGTTAGAATTGAAAATCACACTAGAAACAAGTTTTCTTTCTCTCTATATTATCAAGCATATTTTGAGAGTATTTAGATACTTTGAGAGTTGCTATTTAGTAGAAGTTTCCTTCGATTTTTCATCCGATATTCCAAATCAAGTCTCGCTTTTTGAGGTAAAGGATTTTAAGGGTTATTATGTTTTTCAGTTCGTACTTCTTCTGACCTTCAGAAAATTCTGAAAAAATTTAAAATGATATTTTGATGAGTTTTATTGATTGTGTCCAAAAATGATGATTTTTGGATGTATAGATTAAGAGTTATGAATTTTATGAGAAAAGACTATTTTAAAAGTAACCGCTTATAACTCCTTGTGGTTAACTCCAAAATTGATGAAATTTTTATTGGGAGTACATCTATATAATATCAGTGTACTCTGTGAATTTTGGAATTTTTGGATAAAAGTACAATTTATGATAAATGTCTAAATATTCGGCGGTTTTGGCCATATGAAAAATAGTAAATGAATTTTAAAAATTCCAAGAAAATTATATGTTCAATATGAGACTATATTCAGCTAAATCCCAGAAAATAAATATTTTTGGTACTGATTTGGTATTTTTCATGAAAATAGACTAGTTATGAATAAATGAATTAAATATGTTATGTGAAGGAAGAAAATTGGAAAATATGATTTTATGGCTTGAGAATCATACATATGGTATATACAGATTTTTTATGAGGGTTTTAGTTATTGGTGATGAAATTTTATAAGTTTGGCATTTTATGATGATTAAATATATTATTTAGTAAAGTGTAAACAATTAAAATAAATTGTTTATAAGTTTAAGAAATGTTATTCTTTTTTATATCATTATACCAAAAATATTGGTATGGATTTTATTGTAGAATTTCTACCTTTTTTTTCGGGGTGTCATGAGTTACTATTCACGAGTTACTATTCTTACTATTCACTACAAAATTGGTTTCTTTTTCTAACCAAATTATAGTTGATTTATGAATATTACTCCGGAAATTAAAATTATATATTGATTATATTGATTTTATTATCATATATAACATTTTATAACCCCGATGTTGAAATTCTCTTTCACTTTAGAGTGTAAAGATGAGTAGATTATTGGTATGATCATGACTAGGGTTCTCTTTGGCCAAGAGTGAAAAGTTGAATCAGGACCGGTATGATCATGACCATCAATTTATAATTGAATATCTTTAGCTTAAGTGCAAAGGTGAATTGATCAACATGGTTATAATTATTGTTTATATAAATTCTGAAGTGATTATATATTTCTTTAAGATATTAATATCTTTGGCCTGTAGTGCAAAGATGAATTGTTGATGAATATCTTTGGCCAGTAGTGCAAAGATGAACTGTTAATGAATATCTTTGGCCCGTAGTGCAAAGATGATCTGTTGTTGAATATCTTTGGCCAGTGGTGCGAAGATGAACTATGGATGAATATCTTTGGCCCGTAGTGTAAAGATGAATTTATTAGTATGATTATGAACAGGAACTGTGATTTGGTATAACCATGATCTTTGATGTTCCAGATAAAGACATGTGATGAAAATTATATTTGTCCTCGGTACGAAGAGGAATTTAGAATCACAATTATGATTATGAGATATTCATATGATTGTGGAAAAGAACTATTGATTGATGTTATAGGGATAAAACATTGTTGGTGGACTTTTAACATGGAGAAGATAATAGACTGTATTGCCTATTCGACTCTTCTAATGGATTGCTTGCTTCACAAGCAACTATGGTTGAAATTTTTATCATCTAACATATGTTTTAAATCTCCGATTTGTTATTGATGAAGGCTATTGATAATTTAATTATCTTTAGTCATGATATTCTTTATTGAAGTTAGTTGTGCTCACCCTTTTGCTTCACAATTCCTTTCGGTAATAATAAAAGTGTAGCTTTGGGTCGAAAGGTAACAAGGAATAGAATCGGTGGTCTCTAGTCATGGGAGTTCTCCTAAACAAAGATAGACAAGTGTGTTGTATACATCTTTTAGTAGTTATATTTGGTGAATCATATAGGAAAGGCGAACCCAACGTTAGAAGGTGTTTTTCCACTATCATCAAGATGTCTAACGACATACAACCTCGTGTCATCATAAGATGTGGTTGTGCTCATTCACTTGTTGAGTATATTTACGAGCACTACCTATATAATCTTGGTGTTTGTTTGAAGTATAATTCTCAATTTGAGACAGTGGAGATAATGATAAGTCAATAGAAGACTCACTATTGGGAAGAATATGATAGTAATCTTCTCATTTTTCTTTGGGGTCTATTGGGTCAACCAAGGATAATTCTGTGGCCATATGATATCTATCATAACCTAGCAGCATGGCCTCCCATGTACGAAGGTTTCCTTGAGCACTTCCCAAAGATTTTAATTTCTAAAACAGATTTTTACTATACCTTTATGTAAGGTGTCATTGTGACGTGCTATCCAAGATTGGGATGAGAGTCACAGTTGGTATATATATTTGTATCCAAACTCACAGTATATGCGTTGTTGTATTTTACACGACAATTGTAATAAAGTTGTAGTTGTTTTCTGTACCATGTATTTGACGACTCATAATGGGTTGGATGGAATGGACCTATTTTGGGGTTGTCACACCCGTGCCATGCACGGGCAAGTTCGAATAACTGATTGCACTTTTGTCTAAAATCAAGACATTATAATGACGGCTAAATTTATAAATTTTCTGCACTATAACTCATACACATACAAACACACACGAGGTCATTCAACATACAATGCAAACATCTATATCAATCTTAATCGAATTTATGAATTGTGTACCCATCTTTAGTAAAATATTGCTTATAGATATTATACCAAATTTCACCCATTTTTTAAAGGAAGCTATCAGAAGATTAGAAATTTATACCCATCAGTAAATTAAGGTAGGATGAAAGAGAGATTCTCTGAATTTAATAACTTGTACTCATTCAAATTAAACATTATATGACCATCCAACATGTATACACACACACACACACATATATATATATTACAGTTTTGAGAGCAACCAAACATTTTTAAAGAAAACCATTCAAAACTATATATACCTCATTCCCATAAATGAGGGTCCTAATTCAAAAGAAAAAGATTTAACCGTATTCACCTTGAAGAACATGTTTCCCTGCCTTCAGCAGCAATTTAGAGACGTATCCACCTGCACAATTTGGCTCTTGTGTTAACAATTAACTTTGATCAAACAATAAAACAATTGAAGATATTATTCCGATAAAAAAATTAAAGTTTAAAACCTTTGAGTTACTATTTTTGCTAACTTTATAATACATGTTTATTTTCTAAGATGTTGTGTAAGACCCCAACTTTTATGAATAAAGAATAATTTTCTCGAAATATATCTTTGAATATTATGGTGTGGATTTGATATAATGTTATATTTGTGGGTAATATTTATAAATTTTGCAAAGTAAGCAAGTGGTTATATAATATTCGATTGGTTCTGGGGAATATTCGCTTTAACCGGGAATATTCGTGACGATGACACAATCATTAATGGACCCCCAATAACCAAGTATTGTCGTAGTTAAAAAACTTACGTAATTATCTTTTATAAAAATAACTACGAAAGTGTTACCGTTAAAACCTGTTGAACTACTTTCGGTAGTAAAAGTATAATGTAATACGCTGTGGTCGCATAAAGAGCACACGATTGATTATCGATACTTACGTGAGAAGTCATTCGCTTATACTCAATTATTACATGATTTGTTGCATCATATCTCTCATATTATTGATTCAATTATTGTCACAAGATCATCTCAGATTATATTTATTATTATTAAATATATAATTGAGACGATAAAGTTATTCATATTATTATTTGTAATATTGACAATGTCTAAGTTCTCACAAGGAGAGGTTTGGTCACCTAATCATGGCGCCAATAAGGAAAAATCCTTATCGAAAAGCCCCTTCTTTCCTGGGAACGACCTGATTGTTAAATATTGTGAGTTATAATATTAATGATGAATAAGTTGTGTTGATTAAAGATGAATTTGATAGTTTCATTGTGTTGGGATTATTAGTGTTAGTGAAAATCGACATCTATTCCGATGATAATTGATGTCTGGGGGTTATATTGATAAATCGGGTAATTTATCAGAGAAATGAACAATTATTTGCTACTAATTCAGATGCTTATATAACTATTTGTTCACATGTGTGTACTATTGAATCACATTCTTGTACTATTAGAGGAGTTGGTGCAAGATTGATAATACTTGCATGACTAAGTTAAAAATGGAGGTATAGTTGAAGGTACTATACTGTAATTAGTTTTTTCACTTGATTATACTATTGAGTCACATGTGTGACGCCCCCAAAATTAGGTATACATCACCCATCTTGAGTCGCCACTTACATGGTACAGAATTTAAATACAACTTATTAACATAACTGCTGTGGTACAATACGACATAAATCGTGAGTTTAAATACAAATATCGCCTCACTAGATATTATACAAACTCAAACAAAAGTCCTCATTATGATTATTATCACACTATTTTACGTAATAGTGAGGGACTACTAATGCTATCTTCAGGACCATCACTCGCTTCCCGACTCGTCCCAAATATATATTATCATTTCACAAGAGAACAAAGTGAAAGAAAGGGTGAGCTCAACTAGCCCAAAGAAGAAATATTATGACTAAGATAATGCGTAATAAATTATCAATAGTCTTCAATAATGTTAAACCGATAAAATACAATAGACAACCAGCTTAACTCATAATGAATATGCAATCCATTGAAAGAGAGTCAAGTAGAAAATAAAGTCTACTATCTTTTAGGTTTTAAAAGGTTTTTCATCATCATTATAGCCGAGACTCACTTTTAATAAATATTCCACATCATCGAATCACCCCGCACTACTACCAAGGATATTCTTTAGTATCACGACCACAATTATTCATGCGCACTACGGCCAAGAATATTTGTGTGTATTCATTAATGGTCATGATCATGCCAACAATCGCCCATCAATGCACTACTACCAATCGAGGATTTTTTATCACATCATTTGTAACATTACGGTCATGATTACAATCGAATAGTCTCTCGTCATAATCATACCAAGTCCATCTATGCACCATGTGCCACGATGACTTTCAAAAAATATAAACATGAGGATGATGACAATGATATAAGAATTCAATAAAACAAGTTCAAGAATTATTTTATCCAGAATTATTAACGTCCAAATTGTCAACATGATAATCTTGTTTTGTAGAGTAAAATTCAAGAATGATCGTAAGAATATTTCCATGAAAAGATATCGATGAAACGCAAATATCAAGGATATTCTACTAATTTCATGGAGTATAGAAGTCAAAGTTTTAACCAACCGGGTATAATAAAGAATGGAATAACAAAAGAAATCACCATGCATGCGATAGATCGCATGCATGTGTTTATTCCAATGAATAATAAATAACGGAACCAAAGTCGTGAAATTACACCGACAGGATGTTCCAACAGTAATAATAAAGATGGAACCGCATCCTGTAAAACACACGATAGGATATTCTAACAAAATAATAAAGATTTAAACCAGTCCCAATTGTAAAACACACGCATGTGATGTTCCAACAGAATAATAAAGATTTTAAACAGTCCGTGTAAAACACACATGCATGTGATGTTCCAATGAATAATAAAGATTTTAACCAGTCCTGTAAAACACACGACAAGATGTTCCAAATGTAATAATAGAAGAATGTCACCAAGTATAGGGGTAAAATCAGTGACACAAGTTATTCCAATGTAATAAATAAGCAATGGAATAACAACAGCTTCTCTTCATGAATAAGAAAGAATAACACCCTTACTTTTGGTAGGAGATTGAATATCGCAGCAGCGATGTAAGTAACAAAATACTCTTCTTCTTTCTCTCTTATTCTTTCTATACTTTCTCTCTATAGCTTGAATGAATTAAGTGAAAAATAATGAAGCCCTAGGCCTCTATTTATAGAAGATTTCTAGCTTAGCACCGCCGTGTGAAAAGGCAAGTGGCTTCGACGAATCGGTTTGACGCCAGTAATGTGAAACGATGTTGGTTCGACGCCTCAGAATGTGAAATGACAAGTGGTTCGATGTCCGGTAAAGGTAATTACTATCGACGAAGGTAAATACTATCGATTTAAGGTAAATACTATTCACAAGGGTAATTACTATCGACGAAGGTAAATACTATTCACAAGGGTAATTACTATCGACGAAGGTAAATACTATTCACAAGGGTAATTACTATCGACGGTTGGTAAATACTATTCACAAGGGTAATTACTATTGACGAAGAGACTCTTAGATGATGACATATGAGCCCCCCATAAAATAATCAAACTTACCACAAATCATAACACATATATTTAATCTTTCAATAATTATTAATCATTTATAACTTGTCGTCTCAATTATTGATTTAATACTATAACATATTATACGTGATGATAATCGTGACAATAATTGAATCAATAATATAAGAGATATGATGCAAAGAATTCATCGTAGTAATAATTGAGTATAACCGAGTGACTTCTCACGTAAGATCAATAATCAATACCGTGTGCTACTACTTAACCACGCCAGACATCAGTACTTTTACCACCGGGTAGTTCAATGCTTTTAACGGTGAAACCTCCGCCGTTATTTTTATAAAATATTTTTGTCGTTTTCTCAATCCGACAATAATTCTGTTGTGGGGTCCACCAATGATTGAGCCATTGCACGAATATTCCCTAACAAAAAGAATATTCCCCGACCAAACGAATATTTTATAACAACTTGCATACTTTGCAAAATTTATAAATATTACCCACAACTATAACATTATATCAAATTTATTCCATAATATTCAAAAATAATATTTATAGAAAAATTCATCTTTATTTATAAAAGCTGGGGTCTTACAACCTCCCTTCTTATGAAATTTCACCCTCAAATTAGAATGTACGTGCACTGGTATGTCGAAGAGGTAAGGATACCTTGATTTCATTTCGCATTCTAACTCCCAAGTCATTTCCTCAACATCGTGGTTCCTCCATAAAACTTTGACTTGAGGTATAACCTTGGAGTGTAGAATATGTTCTTTCTTATCCAAAATTTGAACAGAACCTCTTCATACGCCAAATCTTCCGCTTATTTCGTCCGGCTTCTAACTCAATAATATGGTTCGGTCTTTCACATATTTACGTAACATAGATATGTGAAAAACGTTATGAACACGAGACATATTTGGCAGAAAGCGAGTCTATAGGCCACGCCTACTCGATCGAGGATTAAAATGGACCGATGAATCGAGGATTAAGTTTTCTCTCCTTCCAAATCTTGTAACTCCTTTCCATGGAGCAACTCTAACAACACACGATCTCCTATATCGAATTCCACGTCCTTTCGATGAAGATCAAGATAACTCTTTTGTCAATTTTGTGAGGTTTTTATCGTTGTTTGATCATTTGAATCTTTTTCCGTAGTCATACGCACTAACTCCGGCCCCAACAACGTTGCTTCACCCACCTCATCCCAAAGATACTTTGGAGAACGACACTTTCTTCCATACAATGCTTCAAATGGAGCCATGCCAATACTTGCTTGATAACCGTTGTTGTAGGAAAACTCCACCAATGGTAAGAACTTGTCCCAACTCCCTTGAAATCAAGGACACAGAGTCTTAATAGATCTTCAAGAGTTTGAATAGTCTTCTCCGATCGTCCGTCCGTCCGAGGATGATATGCCGAGCTAAATCGTAAGTCTGTGCCTCATAGCTTTTTGCAAACTAACCCAAAATCGTGAAGTGAATCTTGGGTCTCGATCGTAAACTATGGATACCGCAAGATACCATGCGCCTTACAATCTCGCTTTATGTATATACGAGCAAGACGCTCAAGTGTATAAGTTTCTCGATTCGAAGAAATGAGCGGACTTGGTCAATCTATCAACAATGACCCAAATCGCATCAATGCCTTGAGAAACCTTAGGAAGACCGGTAACGAAAATCCATGGTAATGTGCTCCCACTTCCATTCTGGAATTTCAAGTGGTTGCAATGGACCTTTTGGTACTTGATGCTCCGCTTTAACTCGTTGACAAGTTAGACACCTTGAGATATAAACAAATATCTCTCTCTCTTCATATTGCTCCACCAAAATGTATGACGATTATCATGATACATTTTGGTACTCCCGATGGATTGCAAATGGTGTGTTGTGCGCCTCCATCATGATATTATACTTTAAATCGTGGTCGTTAGAACACAAAAGTCCGAGTTGACTCAAGTATTCCTTCTTCATCGATTCTTGCTTCCTAAGATAGCACCTTCTTGCACTTTCTTCCTCATACGCATCACCTCCGTGTCCGTAGCTTGAGCGCCTTTAACTTTATCAATTAAAGTCGGTTCTACTCAGATACTCATTTGTCATCACACGCGTCCCCTCGAGTCTTTAATTCTATCTCCATCCTTTGCAAGTCACACAAAATGGGCCTTTGCGTTGACAATATCGCACTTGTACTTGCATATGATTTCCTACTCAATGCGTCACCTACCACGCTTGCTTTTCCGTGATGGTATTGATGGTATGATCATAATCTTTCAATAGCTCAAGCCAACGTCGTTGTCGCATGTTGAGTTCCTTTTGAGTGAAGAAATATTTGAGGCTTTTATGATCCGTGAAAGATCTCCACTTTCTCCCCATACAAGTAATGCCTCCACATTTTAAGTGCAAGAAGATAATAATATGACTCTAGATCATGAGTAGGATAATTCCTCTCATATTCTTTGAGTTGTCGCGAGGCATAAAGCTATAACTTTTCCATGTTGCATAAGAACACATCCCAACCTTTGCTCAAGCATCACCAGATGACAAATCCTCCCGAGCCGATGGTGGTATTGTCGAACAAAATTGAAATAAGTCTCCTCTTGAGTTCTTGAAAACTCTTCTCACATTCTTCGCTCCAACCGAACTTTGTATCTTTCCGAGTCACCGAGTCAATGGAATAGCGATTCGAGAAAATCCTTCCACGAATCTCCGATAATAACCAAATTAAACCGAGAAAGCTACGTACTTGCGGTCATCGATTTAGGTTGTTCCCAACTTTGAATAGCTTCAATCTTTCTTTGGGTCAACAGATATTCCATGACTTGATACCACGTGCCAAGGAATGCTACTTCTTCAAGCCAGAACTCGCATTTCTTCAACTTGGCATAAAGCTTATATTCACAAAGCTTTTGGAGTGTAAGCCTCAAGTGTTGCTTATGATCTTCACAGCTTTTGGAATAAATAAGGATGTCATCAATAAAGACAACCACAAAGTGATCTAAATATTCCTTGAATACTCGGTTCATCATATCCATGAAGGCAGCAGGAGCATTAGTCAATCCAAAGGACATTACTAGAATTCATAATGCCCGTCTCGAGTTCCGAAAGCCGTCTTTGGAATGTCGAGCTAGCTTCTAATCTTCAATTGGTGATATCCTAACGAAGATCAATCTTTGAAAAGAATTTGGCTCCTTGCAATCGGGTCAAACAGGTCATCAATACGTGGCAATGGATACCTATTTTTGATGGTGACATGATTCAACTCCCGATAATCAATACAAAGTCGCATACTCCCATCTTTCTTCTTCACGAATAGTAATGTGAGCACCCCAAGGAGAAGTACTAGGGCGAATAAAGCCAATGTCTAACAATTCCTGCGCATTGGGTCTTTAACTCCTCGAAGTTCAATAGAGCCATTCGACACGGGGCTTTGGAAATAGGTTTTGTACCGGGGGTTCAAGGTCGATACAAAATTCAATTTCACGCCTGGGGGTAGGCCAGAAGTTCTTCTGGAATACGTCGAAAATTTATTAACAATAGAATATCGTTTAAAATCGATTTATTTTTATTTAAATCATGACATGAGCTAAGAAAGCTTGACATCCGCTTTTCAATAAACGAATAGCTTTATGGCTTGAGATGACCATGATTGATTTTAATGGTTTGGTCGTTTGAATTAAGCATAATAGGTTGATTAGGAATATGAAAGCTAACAACCTTACGAAAACAATCAATTTTTGCATGATAAGTAGTTAACCAATCAATCCCTAGAATCACGTCAAATGCAAGTATTTTTAATGAAATAAGATCGACAGTAATGTGTGAGGGTACCGATTTGAACCAAACAAGACTTATAAACAATGGATGTAATGAAGGTTTCTCCCAACGGAGTTTCCACAGATAAGTCAAAGTCTAATTTCTCCTGAGTCAAATTTAATCGATGAGCGCAAGTAGGGAGAAATAAAAGAATGGGTAGAACCCAGATCAAATAAAGTATAGACTTCATTAGAATTTATGATAAGCTTACCCGTGATGACCTCATTCGGATTCCTTGCTCTTTGGGAGGTCACAACAAATGCTCTCCCTCAGACTACCGGGTTTGAATTTTCTCGGGATGGCCTTTGGTGCTTCCATCCTAAATTTAATTTGTCTTCTGGTGAAATGACAAAATCGAGCTAACACTACAACAAAAAGCTTATCAATGACCGCACATCTGCGGAATCGTGATGCGTCGCAGATGGCTATCTCATGATATGACAAGTGGTCACGATACGAAGTCGCAGATAATCTGTCATTGGAAGGACATCAACGACCACCAATAATGACCAATTATTAGCGATCGCAATTAGCGGCCGATACCGTCGCTATTATGACTTATCTTTGAGTCATTTGTCTTGCTTTGACGTGTCACACGTGTCGTCCGAATCGATAATAATGACCGCAATGGCCGCTAGATTCAAGCTGATCACGATATTTTTAGCGAATCGCACGCGGTCACGATCCTTTTTTTTTTTTTAAAAATTTTTGCCTATTTTATTGATTTCCCAAAATAACCTCGCTTTGTACTGCTTTCAATCCCAACACGATTATATATATATATATATATATATATATATATATATATATATACAAGCATCCATATTAACATCCATCCAATACAATACAAAACATTCAAATATCCATGAATAAACATTCATCCAATACAATACAAAACATTCCTCCAACACAATATAATCGATATCGTAAACATCCATATAAACTAATACAATTGTCCAAAGAATGAATCTAAAAGAGTACAAGGCTTTAAAATTCTAAAAAAATAAGTCTAGCGCTTCACGGATCATCCAAATTAGGATCCGTAATTATCAAAGTAATAAAACATATATGTTACATATAAGTAAGACATCGACTCGTAGACTATAAATATATAAGACAATGTAGCTAAACAATAAACGATATATATATACCGCTTCCTGTTGTTGTGTTGCCTTCTCGCCGCCGCCGCCGCCATCGCCCCGCCAACTCATCAGACTCGTAGATCGCAGATGCTCACCAAGATATCTGAAGAAGATCACGATCCCGACAGAGATCGCTTCTCACACAATCGGCAGGAGTATGATAGGCTAGAATAATACCGATGATCGTGTAGATCTGGTGGCGAGTCAGCTCGCCCATCGATGGTCGGGCGTCGTCTTTATCCTCGGCCTTTGACATAATTTTTCTTCACGATGGACGCCTCTCCCATAATTCTTGATCAATCGACCAGACGCGGGGTGCCTTCAGATAGCGCTTCGCTCATTAAGCCCTTATAAGTGTCTCCGTCGGGAAGATGAATAATTAAATAGTTAAAATAAATAAAAAAATACTAAAGAAGGTCGTTATAATTTATAAACAACATATTAGGATAAAGTGAACTTATTACCGCTTATCCTAATAGCCTTCGGGTAGACCATCGCGAGTGGCTACATACACATCCAACCAATTGATAGGTTGACCTTTGAGACCGAGACTCCTATAGTTCATTTCCTCATATTATTATGTAAACATATGATATTTTAGCTACAAAAGATGAGTGTAAACATAACATACGTACCCTGGCAGCAATGTGTTGCAGTTGTGATATACTGCCGCCCCGATACGTGCCTTTTTGAAAGTAGTATGCACACAAGCCAATCATGTTTGATGATAAAGCATATACTTTGTAACAATCTTATTCATTTATTAATAAAAAGTATTAATTTATTAAAGGCTTTTAATTATCTACATGATGTCGTTTTTATAATATGTGATAAACCCATAGTTTTAAGCAATGCTTTTAGAATAATGATGATGATCATTCTAATGAGATCTAAATTCTTAGAAAGCTTAAAACTAAAATAGTTCCCAATCATTGGATTACTAAATTGGGGATTAGTGAATCCGGATAGATTGGTACATACGTTCTTGCTCATTGGATGAGGATGATTGATCTCATGATCATTTGTGTGGAGACACTAAAGCAAGTATGTAGTGCTTATTAGAGAATAAGTTCACCGAACGTGGCTCGCTAAGGAATACCTAATGGAGTTTTATTTGCTCGTCGAATAGAATTCCTCAGTGATAGTAGTACAAGTAATCCTTGGACTTGAGATCATCATAGTATCTTGTGTATGATGAGTTATACTTTGACTTATTCCTTAAGACCCTTAGGGTATATCAAAGGGTATGCTTGGGTATAATAAGTTGTACATGGAGATAATGTATGATCAATAAAGAATCTACCACTTCTAATAAAAGAAGAGAAATGTCCTATGTGATTCGATAAATGACAACCCAAAGAGTCCTTGGCTTAAGGCGTAATGAAATTAGAAAGGAGTTTCTAATTTGCATTATTTGAGTTGTGCATTTAAGGATCGAAATACATATAATTAAATAAAATAAGACTTGACAAGAATTCCATGCCTTATATTTAATTGGGACATCATGGTGGGAAGGATTGAATTGTCATTTAACTATTTACTCAAAGGTTCTTTAATGATTAATGTTGAAATCTATATTATCCGGAAAGTCGTTGATCGCTAGGAGGCTTATCCCTATCAGTAGAATAAATATTATTTAAATAAATTAATTGTTTAATTTATTTATTTAAATAAGATTAGAATTATTCTAATTGATTTATTCACAACCTGTTTAATATGGAGAACCTAAAGGGTCACACCATAAAAGGAAGAATAATTATTTAAGAAGTTAATGGCATAATCGTAATAATATAGTTATGTATATTTAATTTAATCTATGGTGATAGAATAAATTAAATAGCTTAATATTTATTATTTAATATTTTAGAAATATTAAATATAAATTAATAAGAGAGTCTTATTAATATTATTACAATTATTATTATTTTAATTTCTAAAAGAGTTTAGGAATTAATTTAATATAAGTACTCTCATTTATTTCTAATTGGATTAGGAAGGAAAATTAGTTAAAGGAGTTTAATTAATTATCCCTAATAAGATTAGGGAGCTTAATTAATTAAAAGAATTAATTAATTAAAACCCAATTCCTTAATTGTTAAGGTGGGTTGCCCACATCTATAAATAAGAGGAGTCTTATTATGGGTGGAAGGGTTGTTGATTTTAACAACTACGTAATAATTCCAATTTGTTGGGAGAGTACACCCTTTCTATAGAGATAGAAAAACTAGGGTTTAGCCAACCACCCTTTTCTTGAATCATTATTATTCCTTGGTGGATCACCTCTAGAGGCCAAACATATGGGTGGCTAACGTTGATCAAAGGAAGGAACAAAACCCCGGTGGATTCAAGATTGAACGCGAAAGGATTTGGAGGTGAACTTGTACCTGAGGAAGCTCGATCTTCAAGGGTATGATTTTATTCTTTATCTTTTCGTTTAATTAATAATTATGCATAAAGGATGATCCGGGTTTATGGTTTTTTAAATTTTTTTAAAACTCTGATTTAACACTCTTCCGCACTTTTATGCAATTTGATTGCGTTATGAATATTACAAACCTAACACTTTTGCCTTCTTGCCGTCTGATACACCTGAGGATCTGTTCGAGGCGGCAGTCTTGCGCCTCTTGACCCAGCTCTCAGCTTTCCACTTGTCACACATCTGCACCCATATGGGTTGTGCGCACCACCGTGGGCTATGCTCATGCATATACTTTCACCCCGCCCCGGATGGTCAATCTCAAAGATTGTCGCGCAGGGCTTTTGTCGTTCCTTGTTCAAATTATCTTTAGTTCAGATGCAGTGACTTCGCGCGAGATAGTGTCTCGAATAATCGATGCTTCAGCGTCGTCCCATCTATATCGTTTACTGCAAATAAAACAACAATAATAATATTACTAAGCAATATTATTTGATTAACTATGTATTATCTATCGAGTGATAAAAAATATACCAAATTCAAATTTCAAATCAGATCCTTATAGGCGAGGTGTGTGCTCATTTATGTAATCACTTGGCGCGAAGCCGATTACAGAAGATAATTGTGAAATGCACTTCACAATTTTACTATCTTGAAAATCACTACAATATACAATAATTTATATTAAAACCCTTATATATATATATATATATATATATACGATGTTTAACTTACGTCTTATCCGGAGGAGGACGGATCTCGTATAAGAATGCGATCATCCGGATTAGTGGGGCCTTCTCACATGATTAGGGCCCCACCCAACCCAAGGCTTTCGTCTTTGCGAGTGTTCGAAGACATCTATAAATAAAAATTTAGGATGTTAGTATAAGTTATAAATGAAAGGTACATAAACATGTCGAGATATAGAGAACATCACCATGTAGACCTTAACTAACTTAGGGAACCATGTGACCTTAACTAACTTAGGGAACCATTTTTACATGTTATCTATATAAGCAATGTATGTACTCCTCACTATCTAACAACACTAGTCACACAAATCTCCAATGGATCCTACAATAGAACACATATGGTCTTTAAGCATTCCTATATATGATTCGAGGGTCCATATCTCGAACACAACAAAAACATCACATATACTCATTGCCATCACATATACACGAATGCATATATGGCCATTTGACTTATATATGAAGATTTAGACAAGTATGGATATTTTAGAAACAACTCATTAATAGTGTGATTGAAAAGAGTGCTTGTGTTTGTGTTTATACTTTTCATTTTCTTTCTATTCTAAGCTAAGTTATACTTATAGCATACATATTAATAGTGTGTCATTTTCCTTATCTTCTCGATCGTGAATTATGGAAAACTTCTTTGAACCTTCTTCTTGATTGAATTATGGATAAACTTAATTCCTAGTTATGTTTTATGTTATACTCATGTTCAAGTTATATGGCCATTTGACTTATATACGAAAAAAAATTCTACAGAGTCTCCCCTATAATATGGACTATCCACACGCACGAGGCATGCATACTTGACCAATTTCAAAGAAAAATATAATCCCAACACACAAAAAACAGTAATGTGCACAACTATAATTCAAGGCACAATTTAGGAGAATCCAATATTCACAATGTATGAGCATAAATGTATGAGCATTATAAGACAATATTCACAATGTGTTTGCATATAAACCAACCTGAAATTGAAAGGTGTCGAGGTGTATGAGCTTATGAGTGCGTAAAAGAACACGTAAGGAACACAATTTTATTGCCTTCTTTAATTCAATATATATATATATATATATATATATAGGGTTAGGATGTGAATGAACCGGGATTATGTTTGATATTATATCCTTTTCCCGATCCATATAGTTGGATTCTAGGCCTAGCCATTACAATTAGAAGAGTGAGTGAATATCGGATACGATTATATCAATCTGATGATCCAAAATGAATCCAGTTAAAGGAGTTACAAAGTACTCCATAAAAATTCAAAATTCAATATAACAAATGAAATGAGCTACCAGCTGGGTAGGGTAAAACATATCAATAATACCTCTTATTTTAATTATGTCAAAACATATCAATAATACCTCTTATTTTGAAGATCTTTTCAAGACTTTTCTAATAACATAGATTGACAATTTTAAATTTATAACAAAAAAGATATTGAAATTTGAACTTTGGTATGTTTTATTTTAGCCTAAAAGAGAAAGAGTAGTCTCGACCTTTTTGGACTTTTTAACGTAAAAGTTAACTTCATCATGAAAGAAGAGTTTTTTCAAATTTAAATTTTAAAAGAGTTTTAAATTTTAAAAAATTGTGCAAGAGTTTTTTCAATATTGGGATAAATAATGCAAAATAGTAATAAATAAATAAATAAATAAACGAAGAAGTTGATTATTTGGTATTGTTGTTTAGACATGTATATTTAAATCGAGATAACCAAATTTAAATAATTATTATATTTATATATAATATATGAATAATTAATTAGTTTAATTAGTTAGAATCAAACTTAAGCGAACTATAGTGGAGTTTAGATGGTAGAGTTTAAATCGGTTCAAGCTTCTAATCGGACACGGTTTTAATTAAACGATCACAATCTTTTGTTAGAACACGACTTGATAAACGAACTTGGGCCGAGTATAGCCAAGCTTAAACAAACCAAGTCAAACTTCAACGAGCTAAAAGTGAGCTTTGTTCACAACCAACTCCGCTTCATTTACAAATTTGTAGGTATCAATAAATGCTTTTCTTTTAAGGGACAACTCAAGATGCCAATATTGTTTATTCCTTGAATTTAACTAGGGGCAATGGAGCATTTGTTGGAACAAATATAAAGAACTAAAAATTATGAGTTTTGAAGGTTTCACTTATCAAATAATAATAACTAATTTCTACAGCTTTCTCAAACTAGAATAAGAAAGTAAACCTCAGAACTTCTAATCCAATTTAACATATCAATCGTGCATAATCTTGGTAAGTACTATGTCCTCTTAGCAAACAGACTACGATTGAATACCATTCTCTTGTTAATTAATTTTTATATGAAATTTGGAAACTTGCAACTTCAATTGAAATTTATTGTTTATTCAGAATTAATTCCCATATACGATCTTATGACAGGAAAGATGTAAAAAATGTGAGGATAACCTTATACAATGCCGCAAAAAAGTCATGCCTAGAATATAAACTCGATTATTTCTAAGCTATAATTCCAAAACAAAAGGAGTAAGCATTTACAAAATACCTTTACAAGAAGTCGATTATGTCCCGTTGATTCCCGGACAATAACACTCATAAAATAATAATAAATTTATTAAATATATCATCACTACAAATTTATTATTAACTATATTTAATCCTTAATTTGTAAACATTAAGTTCCAAACATAAAATTATTGATAATTATGCTTTAAAAAAGTATACTACTTATATTTTACTAGTATTCTGTATTCAATAAGAATTCTTTTTCTATTTTTGTTTTTTGTTTCCCTAGCTCTTTCCTAGTTCCAAATTTCAAGTTCTAACCTATAGATTTGATAAAGAAACAAATCAAACAATCACTGCCACTGTCCAAAACCAAAACCCATTAACTAAAATATAAAATCACATCCAACCCGACTGAGAAATAACAACGACCAAAACCCACAAAGTGAAACAACTAATCCATCAAATTCCAGCTGAAAACAAGATAAATATTAGGTCAAATATTTGGTCCATCAAATGCCTGCGGTCGCTGATACAAATTGGTCGCCGCGCCAAATTTTCGCACCAAATTTTTGGGGGGAAATTCTTCTCAATGACGATCAATGATCGCGACGCGTCATGGATATATACTATAGCGACGAAATCCTTATCGGTCAGCAGAGATATCGGTCATTATTACTATTATCAGCGACCGGATAGTGCAGTCGCTGATATCATTGGTCGCAGATGGCCATTTTTCTTGTAGTGTAAGTGACCTTCTCTTCCACAATTATAACATGCTTTGGACGGCATGACGCAGTTTGGACTGATGTGTCCTTCTCCTCCGCATTTGAAGCATATGGTAGGTGGTCTTTCTCCTTCCTTAACAATGGGTGCTGGTGCTGACGTTTTTCCATCATTGTTGAATCTCCTTTTCTTGAAATGTCCATTCTTATTGTTTTGGCCCGATTACCACCGAAGTGGTTACCATATCCGGCCCGCTTGATTCCTCCACGCTTGTTGTCACCGCCGATGACTATTCTCATTTGGTATTATAATTTTGCCGCCGCTTCTCTTTTTAGTTGCGTTGACTCATTATCGCGCTCCACTAATCGAGCCCTATTTACAACATCTGAATACAAACACAGTTTATGAGAAATAAGATGTTGACGTATCTCCGGCTTCAAACCTCTTAAAAACATTCGCGCCATTCTCTCTTCATTATCCACCAAGTGGGACGCAACCCGTGATAACTCCGCAAATTTTGCCTCGTATTGCGACACGGTCATATTGTTTTGTTCCAACTTGATAAACTCCACCTCCTTCATGTGGCGAATACTTTCAGGAAAGTATTTGTCGTTGAATGACTCTGGAACTTCTCCCAAGATATCTTGATGCAAACCGGTTGAGTACGCTTTTACCGATTCCCACCAAGAATCCGCCTCCTCCGCTGCAACATAAAGGCGTGAAGGGAACTTTTGCTCCTGGAGCATCCCAAGACATCAAATATCTTGGTAATCTGCTTTATCCATGCTTCCGCCAAAGTGGTTTTGCCTCTCCCTTAAACTCCCGTGTGTCCCAGCTCCTTAAATTGTTTAGCGGTGACCGCCGAGAGTTTTTCGTGTTTCCACCTACGTTTTTGGACAGAGTCGCTTTCGCCTCATTGTTGCATAAATTGCATAAAGCCTCTAAACATTTGATCATTTGTCATTTGGTCGTTGTTGTTGTTTTTGCGTGAGGATTGTCGCCTTCCCCGATGCACATTATCCCGATTATTGATATGTGGTGAATCAACGATCGCTGCGCTCCATTCTTATTCTCAACATTCTCGGATGTCATTTTCGATCTCGCCATAAAATAAAAGGTTAATTGACATGTAACAAATTATCCTTATCTTCCCACCAACCAATAAAATAAACGACATAAACTTAGGTAGGTCATACTAAAGCGAAGGTATTCCCGTCTCTCCCTCTAAGTACTATTCTCACATTTTAGCCAGGATCACATCCTAAGCTCGATACCAACTGTGACGCCCCCAAAATTAGGTATACATCACCCATCTTGAGTCGCCACTTACATGGTACGTGCAATTTAAATACAACTTATTAACATAATCGCCGTGTATAATCGACATAAACTGCGTGAGTTTAAATACAAATATCGCCTACTAGATATTATACAAACTCAAACAAAAAGTCCTCATTACGCTTATTATCACACTATTTTACTGTAATTGTGAGGACTACTAATGCTATCTTCAGACCATCACTGCTTCCCGTAACTCGTCCCAAATTTATATTATCATTTCAAGAGAAACGTTGAAAGAAAGGGTGAGCTCAACTAGCCCAATAAGAAATATTATGACTAAGATAATGCGAATAAATTATCAATAGTCTTGAATAATGTTAAACCGATAAAATACAATAGACAACCGGTTTAATCATAGCTGAATATGCAATCCATTGAAAGAGTCAAGTAGAAAATAAAGTCTACTATCTTTTAGGTTTTAAAAGGTTTTCATCATCATTATAAATTTGAGACTCGACTTTTAATAAATATTCCACATCATCGAATCACCCTCATTGTAAGACCCTCAAAATTTTTTTAAATAAAAAGGAATTTCCTTTATTTATTATTTTGAAATAAGTAAGGGTTGATTTGATTAATGTGGATAGTTAAGGGTTAAATACGCAAATATTTCAAAATAAGCAAAGTGGTTATAAAATATTCATTGTTGTTTGGGAATATTCGTTTGGTCGTGGAATATTAAATGTCTTTCGTCGGAATATTCGCATGCGGCACCAGCGAAATGCATGTAAAGCCCCATAACTGAAAGCGATTGGATGAAGAAAACGACAAATATAAGTTGTTTTTAAATAATCTACAGAGTTGTTCACCGATTATCTTGTTGGAATACCCTGGTTAAAACACACTAATACGCCGTTGTTGAACAAGAAGACACCAGATTGCACCAATTCTTACGTAAGAAGGCACTTACTCAATAATGGTTACGATAATTACCGCTCAAAGATTTTATTGAGTTAATAATTCTTTGCGTTGATATTTTATATTCTTCATTGTTTCAATAATTGTCATTACATAGTATTTTTCATTATCGAAGCAATAATTCATATTATCCTAATAATATTATTAGATAACATTATTGGCAATGTCTAGAAAGTTCTGTCTAAGGAGAGGTTTGGTCATCTAATCAAGCGGCCAAAGAAGAAGAAATTCTTATTGAAAGCCCCTCTTCCTGAACCGCGCTCGGTTGTCAATATTGTGATTCTCAGTAATATTATTTGTGAATAATTAATTATTGATTTATACGATGAGGAAAATATTGATTTTATGTGGATATAGATGGAGAAAATTTTAAAATGACAATTGTTGAAAATTAATATTTTATCTTTTTCTCGATAAAATAATTCATTTAAATATATTATTTTAATAATATATTAACGGTGATATTTTTACAATGAATGTGGGATATATGAGTATATGAGGAGGAAGAGTATTTTGTGGCATTAAATGTTTAACACATGTTTTGTGTGTTGGTGGACACAATTATCGAATCAAATTTGATTATAAATTGTAAAATCACCCGTTTGTGGATTTCGGTCAATTTCTATTTGGAATTTGGAAAAACTTTCTTCTGCAAAGTTGTAGAGAATTGAATTTCCTATAAAAACTCATGAGATTCGAATTTTCTGATGAAAGGGATATTTATTATGAATTATTGAAGTTCAAGTCTCAAATAATAATTGATTTTTGGGAGTTTTAAATTATTTTTGTTAAGAAAAACATTTTTGTATTTTTTTGGACATCATTAACATGTGTGGCTGGTGTTTTGACCAAAAGGTGGGCTAAGGAAAATTTGTATAATTATATTAATATTATATTAAATTTTCGCTTTGGTGTTTCTAAGCATTTTCCTATAAATAGGGTGCTTAGGTTAGAATTGAAAATCACACCGTAAACCCAAGTTTTCTCTATTTCTCTCGATATTTTGAGCGTATTCTTGTGAGTATTTTGAGTATACTTTGAGTATTGATATACTGATTGCAAGTTCATTCAAATATATTCCAAATGTAAAATCGCTTCTTTTGAGGTAAGGATATTATTTTTTTCGTAATGATATTATTTCTTCAATATCATTATAATTGAAATGTTGATCTGAAGTTTTATCAAATTTGGAACTTTTTCATGCTCGGGTTACTATTCATGGGTTACTATTCATGAGTTACTATTCACGAAGTTACTTATTCATGAAGTTACTATTCACGAAGTTACTTATTCACGAAGTACTATTCATGTAAAGCGTGAAGATGTTTTTTGTGGAATTTCTATCTTTTGGTGTCTGAGTTACTATTCACGTGATACTAAGACTATTCACGATATCTGACACTATTCACGATACTAAGACTATTCAATCTAAAAATAAAATTTTTCTTTTGTCCAAAATATCTATTCGGATACTAGCTCCGATCAGATCAATGTTTTGATCATTCTCGAATTTTACACCACTATGATTATTTTTGAGGTATTTTTGGACGTGGATAAAACCTAGTACGAATCCTTAATCCTTAATCCTTGTCATTTTGTTTCAATCGGATTCGCTTTTTTAAAAAATATTTTCATCATCCCCAGTCTTAAATGATGATATTATGGAATATCTTTGGCACAGTAGTGCAAAGATGAATGATTTCTTAAGAATATCTTTGGCTGTAGTAGCAAAAAGATGAATGATTTCTGAAGAATATCTTTGGCCAGTAGTGCAAAGATGAACAGTGTTTAAATGAATATGACCAAATCGATGAATATCTTTGGCTGTAGTAGCAAAGATGAATATTTGATTCCGGATGTATATCGATTGATGTTACAGGGGATAAAAGATAGACGATGAACTTTTAAATTCATACATAGAAGATAGTAGTTTGCATTCTCTACTTAACTCTTCTAATGAATTATTATTTCCAATCGCTAATATTGATTTAAAGTTTGTTGTCTATCAGATTCTATTAGATTTTTCCCTCGTTGAAGACTAACGATAATTTGTTGTATATTATCTTAGTCATAATATTCTTTATTGAGCTAGTTGAGCTCACCCTTTTTCCTTTTTGTTCCATTTTTCTCGGGAGGCGAGAATATAATGAAAGTACGCAGCCTGGGTATGGAATGAAGTTTTAGAAAGGATTGTTTAGTAGTCCTCACCATTTTGTAAAATAATGTATCAATAAATGTGATGAGGATTTATTTGAGTATAGATATTGTCTGAAGATAATATTTGTATTCAAACTCACAGCTTTCTTGTTGTAATAATAAAGTTGTAGTTGTTTCACATACGTATTGACAACTCGAATTGGTGATGTATACCTATTTTGGGGGCGCCATACTTGGTATCGTAGCTTAGGATATGATCTCCGGCGGAGATCGGGGAATAGAACTAGGAGGGGAGAGACGAGTAAATCCTTCGCTAAGGTGTCCTACCTAAGCTTATTTGTTGGTTGGTCAAGATATAGGGATATTATGTGATATATTGATTTCCTTAATTAACCCTTGTTTTATGACAAATTTTGAATGTCGATCGAGAATATTAACAAAGGAGTAAATGAGACCGTGGAGATGCCTGTACTTACCAACGAGGAGAACGCGCAACAGTCGGGCAATGTACCTCCCGTGAACAACACCGCTGAAAGCGATGATGAACGAGGGATGTTTAGAAGTTTTTTTCAGCTTCATGCAAAATCGACGAGGGAAACTCGTGTTCAAAATACAGAGAGAAATGATAGCAATTCACGGGTTGTCACAAATGCAAGCGATTCAAAGAGTTGGGACCACCACTGAATTTAAGGGAAAGCCGATCCGATCATGGCGGAAGCATGGGTCAAACAAATTACCAAGATATTCGATGTCTTGGGATGCACGGAGGAATGAAGGTTCCATTCGCCACCTTTATGTTCCGTGGCGAGGCGACTCATCGGTGGGAGTCTGTGAAGCGCACCCATCCAAATTGCACTCAACATGTCTTGGGAGACGTTTGAAGCTATTTAATGACAAATACTTTCCCGAAAAGTGTTCGTCTATATGAAGGAAGTGGAGTTCATCGATTGGAACAAAACAACACGACGGTGTCTCAAAGACGAGGCAAAGTTTGCAGAGTTATCCAGTTCAGACCTCATTTGGTGGAGAATGAGGAACGATGACGCTGATGTTTCTTAGAGGTTTGAAACCCCTAAGATACGCCAAGATCTCATTTCTCATAAATTTTCTTTTTATTCGAGATGTTGTAAATGTGGCTCAATTATTAGAAATGAGATAACGAGTACTACCAACTCGAGGACCACAACCAGATCGTGTCGTAGATAGCGAACAATGTAATAATGATAACTCATGCGGAGAAAGAAACGATGATGATGAAATGGTAACCACTCGGTGGTAATCATGGCCATGAAAATAGAAGAAGCGAGTCGGGGAGATTTTAAAAGAGGAGATTTAACAAATGACCATGTGAAGATGACAAAGCGTCTTGGAAGAATCGGTTCTAAGGGAGGAGAACGACCACCGGTTATATGCTACAAATGCGTAAAAGAGGGACATATCACCAAACCGCCCACAACAGCTCAAGGTACGCTATAATTGTGGAAAGGAAGGACATATCGCCGAGATTGTGACAAGAATGAAACCTAGTTCAATGAGGGACGGTGACTCAAAAGATCGTCCCGTAAAAGTCAAAGTCAACGATTCCTGGAAGAGCGTTTGTTGTGATCGGTCATAATGCGAGGAACCCAAACGAGGTGATCACGGTAAGCTATTTATAAATTCTCATAAGTTTATACCTTACTTGATACCGGTGCTACCCATTCATTTATCTCTCCGCATGTGCTCAACGCTTAAACTTGACTCGAGAAATTAGACTTTGACCTATCTCGTGGAAACTCCGTTAGGAGAAACTTTCATCACATCCATCTGCTTATAAATCTTGTTTGATTCAAGTTGGCACCATTACCTTACCTGTCAACCTTATCTCTTTAAAGATACTTGCTTTTGATGTGATTTTAGGGATTGATTGGTTAACTACTCATCATGCCAAAATTGATTGTTTTCGTGGCGTCATTAGTTTTCATATTCCTAACCAACCTCACATGCGAATTCAAGCAACTAAACCATTAAAATCGATCACCGTCATATCTAATCATAAAGCTATTCGCTTATTAAAAACGGATGTCAAGCTTTCTTAGCCCATGTTATGGATTTGAATAAAGACATGTCAAATTTGAATGATATTCTGTTGTTATCGACTTTCCGACGATTTCAAGAACTTCCTTGGCCTACCCCGTAACGTGAAGTTGAATTCTTTATTGATCTTGAACTCCGCACAAAGCCCATTTCTAAAACCCCATATCGAATGGCTCCTATTGAACTTCGTGGAGTTAAAGGTCCAACTACGTGAATTGTTGGACATCGGTTTCATTCTGGCCCCAAGACATCTCCTCGGGGTGCTCCTGCTTTATTCGTAAAGAAGAAAGACGGAGTATGCGACTTTGTATTGACTATCTGAATTGAACCATGTCACCATCAAGAATAGGTATCCTCACCTCGTATTGATGACTTGTTTGACCAACAGTGCAAGGGCACAATTCTTTTCAAAATCGATCTTCGCTTCGATATCATCACCAAGATTAAAATCGAGGATATTCCAAAGACCGCCTTGAACTTCGGTATGGGCATTATGAATTCTTAGTCATGTCTTTTCTGGGACTAACTAATGCTCCTCGCACTTTCATGGATATGATGAACCGAGTATTCAAGGAATATTTGGATCAGGCCGTTGTTGTCTTTATTGATGACATCCTCATATATTCCAAAAGCCGTGAAGATCATGAGCACCATTTGAAGTCGGTACTCCAAAGGCTTCGTGAAAACCAACTATATGCCAAATTAAAGAAATGTGAGTTCGCTTGAGGAAGTAGCATTCCTTGGGCACGTGGTGTCGAAACATGGAGTATCTGCTTGATCCAAATGAGATCAAGCAATACAAAGTTGGGAGCAACCAAGTTTGGTGATCAAGACGTAGTTTTTGGGCTTAGTGGTTATTATCGGAGATTCGTGGAAGGGTTTTCTCAAATCGCTACTTCATTAACCCAAATTAACTCGGAAGGATACAAAATTCGTTTGGAGTGAAGAATGCGAGAAGAGTTTCCAAGAGCTTAAGAGAGACTTATTTCTAAGACTGTTCTAACAATACCATCCGGTTCTTGATGGATTTGTTATCTCAAATGATGCTTCGTGCAAAAGGTTAGGATGTGTTCTCATGCAACGTGGGAAAGTCATAGCCTATGCCTCATGACAACTTAAAGAGTATGAGAGGAATTATCCTACTCATGATCTAGAGTTAGCGGCAATGTTCGTTGCCGCTAAAGATATGGAGGCACTATCTATATGGGAGAAAGTGGAGATATATTCGCACCATAAAAGCCTTAAATATTTCTTCACTCAAAAGAACTCAACACGCTAAGCAATGACGTTGGCTCGAACTATTGAAAGACTACGACCACACTATTCAATACCATCCCGGTAAAGTTTAACGTGGTAGTGATGCGTTGAGTAGAAGATCATATGCGGAACGAAAAGCGATGATGTCAAGTATACGACAGAGCCAACTTTAATAGAAAAAGTTAAGGTTGCTTTCTCGCCACCGAATCTTGAGGGTGATGCGTATGAAGAAGAAAGTACAAGAAGGAGCTATTCCTAAGCGAGAATTGATGAAGAAGGAATACTTGAGTCCACTCTAGACTTTGTGTTCCTAACGACTCGATTTGAAGTACAAGATTATGATGGAGGCACACAATACGTCATTTGCAATCCATCTCGAAGTACTAAAATGTATCGTGATCTTCGACATACATTTTAGTGGAACAATATGAAGAGAGAGATTGCAAAGTTTATCTCGATGTGTTTAACTTGCCAACGTGTAAAGGCGTGAGCATCTTGTACCTAAGGGTCCGTTGCAACCACTCGAGATTCCTGGAATGGAAGTGGGAACACATTACTATGGATTTCGTTACGGGTCTTCCTACGGTTTCTCAAGGCATCAATGCTATTTGGGTTATTGTTGATAGATTAACCAAGTCTCGCTTTCATTTCTTGCCGACACGGAGAATTATTCCTTGAACGCCTTGCTAGTATGTACGCGTGAATGAGATTGTGAGGTTGCATGGCATGCTCAGTATCCATAGTTTCGGATCGTGACCCAAGATTCACTTCAAGATTTTGGGTTAGCTTGCAAAAAGCTATGGGCACGGATTTGCGATTTAGTTCGCATACCATCCCCAAACCACGGACAATCGAGAGGACTATTCAAACTCTTGAAGATCTATTAAGACTCGTGTCCTAGACTTCAAGGGTAGTTGATAAGTATTTACCATTGGTGGAATTCTCCTACAACAACAGCTTATCGTGCAAGTATAGGTGTGGCTCCATTTGAAGCATTATATGGACGAAAAATGTCGCTTCTCCAATATGTTGGGATGAGGTGGGTGAAGCAACATTGTTGGGACCCGAAAGTTAAGACGTATGACTCACCGAAAAGATCCAAATGATTCGACAACGATACAAACCGCACAAAGATCGACAAAAGAGTTATGCGGATCTTCATCGAAAGAACGTGGAATTTAATGTAGGGATCATGTATTGTTGCATGAGTTGCTCCACGGAAGGGAGTTACAAGATTTGGGAAGAGAGGAAAGCTCAATCCACGATTTATCGGGTCCATTTCAAATTCTTGACCGAGTAGGAAATGTAGCCTATAGACTCTTGCATTACCTCCGAATATGTCTCTCGTGTTCATAATGTGTTTCACATATCTCAGTATTTCAGAATATGTGAAAGACCCGAACCACGTTATTGAAAGTTAGAACCCACGAGATAGCCAAAGACTTAACGTATGACGAGGTACTGCCAAGATCTTGGATAGGAAGGAGCATGTCCTACGCCAAGAAAGGTCATACCACAAGTTAAAGTTTTGTGGAGGAATCATGCTATAGAGGAAATGACCGGGAGTTGGAAACGGAAATGAAAGCGAGGTATCCTCACCTTTTCAAACACCAGTATCGTCACGCCAATTTCGAGGACGAAATTTCATAAGGAGGGAGGTTGTAAGACCGAAAAATTTTTAAATAAAAAGGAATTTCCTTTATTTATTATTTTGAAATAGTAAGGGTTGATTTGATTAATGTGGATAGTTAAGGGTTAAATACGCAAATATTTCAAAATAAGCAAGTGGTTATAAAATATTCATTGTTGTTTGGGAATATTCGTTTTGGTCGTGGAATATTCAGATCGTTCGGGGAATATTCGCATTTACAGCAAGCGACCATGTGTGGGCCCCATAACTAAAAGCGATTGGATGAAGAAAACGACAAATATAAGTTGTTTTTAAATAATCTACAGTAGTTGTTACTCAAGTATCATCGTTGGAATACCCTATGGTTAAAACACACTAATACGCGTTGTTGAACAAGAGACACCAGTATTGCACCAATTCTTACGTGAAGAAGGCACTACTCAATAATGGTTACGATAATTAATCGCTCAAAGATTTTTATCGAGTTAATAATTGTCAAGGTTGATATTTTATATTCTTTGTTGTTTCAATAATTGTCATTACATAGTATTTTTCATTATCGAAGCAATAATTCATATTATCCTCAATAATATTATTAGATAACATTATTGGCAATGTCTAGAAAGTTACGCTCAAGGAGAGGTTTGGTCATCTAATCAAGGCCAAGAAGAAGAAATTCTTATTGAAAGCCCTCTTCCTGAAACCGCCTAGTTGTCAATATTGTGATTCTGTAATATTATTTGTGAATAATTAATTATTGATTTATACGATGAGGAAAATATTGATTTTATGTGGATATAGATGGAGAAAATTTTAAAATGACAATTGTTGAAAATTAATATTTTATCTTTTTATGATAAAATAATTCATTTAAATATATTATTTTAATAATATATTAACTATGATATTTTTACAATGAATGTGGGATATATGAGTATATGAGGAGGAAGAGTATTTTGTGGCATTAAATGTTTAACACATATTTTGTGTGTTGGTGGACACAATTATCGAATCAAATTTGATTATAAATTGTAAAATCACCCGCTTGTGGATTTCTTGGTCAATTTCTATTTGGAATTTGGAAAAACTTTCTTCTGCAAAGTTGTAGAGAATTGAATTTCCTATAAAAACTCGTGAGATTCGAATTTTCTGATGAAAGGGCTATTTATTATGAATTATTGAAGTTCCGAAGCTCCGAAATAATTGATTTTTGGGAGTTTAAATTATTTTTGTTAAGAAAAACATTTTTTGTATTTTTTGGACATCATTAACATGTGTGGCTGGTGTTTTGACCAAAAGGTGGGCTAAGGAAAATTTGTATAATTATATTAATATTATATTAAATTTTACGCTTTGTTTCTAAGCATTTTCCTATAAATAGGGTGCTTGGGTTAGAATTGAAAATCACACCGTAAACCCAAGTTTTCTCTATTTCTCTCTCGATATTTTGAGCGTATTCTTGTGAGTATTTTGAGTATACTTTGAGTATTGATATACGGTGCAAGTTCATTCAAATAAGTTATTCCAAATGTAAGTCTTCTTTTTTTGAGGTAAGGGATATTATTTTTTCGTAATGATATTATTTCTTCAATATCATTATAATTTGAAATGTTGATCTGAAGTTTTATCAAATTTGGAACTTTTTCATGCCTCGGGGTTACTATTCATGGGTTACTATTCATGAGTTACTATTCACGAGTTACTATTCATGAGTTACTATTCACGAGTTACTATTCACGAGTACTATTCATGAAGTTGTGAAGATGTTTTTGTGGAATTTCTATCTTTTGGTGTCTGAGTTACTATTCACGATATCTAAAGACTATTCACGATACTGACACTATTCACGATATCTGACTATTCAATTCTAAAAAATAAAATTTTTCTTTTTGTCCAAAATATCTATTCGGATACTAGCTTCGATTGTATCAATGTTTTGATCATTCTCAATTTTACACCACTATGATTATTTTTGAGGTATTTTGGACGGATAAAACCTAGTACGAATCCTTAATCCTTAATCCTTGTCATTTTGTTTCACTTTGGATTCGCTTTTTTAAAAAATATTTTTCATCATCCTCGCCTTAAATGATGATATTATGGAATATCTTTGGCTCAGAAGTGCAAAGATGAATGATTTCTTAAGAATATCTTTGGCCCGTAGTGCAAAGATGAATGATTTCGAAGAATATCTTTGGCTCAGTAGTGCAAAGATGAACAGTGTTTAAATGAATATGACTAATCGATGAATATCTTTGGCACAGTAGTGCAAAGATGAATATTTGATTCCGTATGTATATTGATTGATGTTACAGGATAAAAGATAGATTTATGAACTTTTAAATTCATACATAGAAGATAGTAGTTTGCATTCTCTACTTAACTCTTCTAATGAATTATTATTTTCATTGCGAATATTGATTTAAAGTTTGTTATCCTATCAGTATTCTATTAGATTTTTCCTCGTTGAAGACTAACGATAATTTGTTGTATATTATCTTAGTCATAATATTCTTTACCGAGCTAGTTGAGTTCACCCTTTTTCCTTTTTGTTCCATTTTTCTCGGGAGGCGAGAATATAATGAAAGTACGCAGCCTGGGGTATGGAATGAAGTTTTTAGAAAAGATTGTTTAGTCGTCCTCACCATTTTGTAAAATAATGTATCAATAAATGTGATGAGGATTTATTTGAGTATAGATATTGTCAGAAGATAATATTTGTATTCAAACTCACGCTTTCTTGTTGTAATAATAAAGTTGTAGTTGTTTCGTACCATGTATGTATTGACAACTCGTAATAGGTGATGTATACCTATTTTGGGGCGCCACACCGCACTACTACGAAGGATATTCTTTAGTATCACGACCACAATTATTCATGCACTACGGGCCAAGAATATTTGTGTATTCATTAATGGTCATGATCATGCCAACAACCATCCATCAATGCACTACAACCATCGAGGATTTTTTTATCACATCATTTGTAACATTACTACCATGATTACACCGGAATAGTCTCTCGGTCATAATCATACCAAGTCCATCTATGCACTACGAATACGATGACTTTCAAAAAATATAAACATGAGGATGATGACAATGATATAAGAATTCAATAAAACAAGTTCAAGAATTATTTTATCCGTGAATTATTAACGCCCAAATTGTCAACATGATACTATTTTGTAGAGTAAAATTCAAGAATGATCGGAAGAATATTTCCATGAAAAGATATCGGATGAAACGCAAATATCAAGGATATTCTACTAATTTCATGGAGTATAGAAGTCAAAGTTTTAACCAACCGGGTATAATAAAGAATGGAATAACAAAAGAAATCACCACGCATGCGATAGACCGCATGCATAAAGTTATTCCAACAGAATAATAAATAACGGAACCGTGTCGTGAAATTCACAATCGATGTGATGTTCCGGCGAATAATAAAGATGGAACCGCATCCGGTGTAAAACACACAGATAGGATATTCCAACAGAATAATAAAGATTTTAACCAGTCCCGTAAAACACATGCATGTGATGTTCCAACAGAATAATAAAGATTTAACCAGTCCGTGTAAAACACACGCATGTGGATGTTCCAACGTAATAATAAAGATGGAACCAGTCCTGTAAAAAACACACGCATGTGATATTCCAATGTAGAATAATAGAAGAATGTCACCAAGTATAGGTAAACCGCTAGACATATGAGTTATTCCAATGTAATAAATAAGCAATGGAATAACAACAGCTTCTCTTCATGAATAAGAAAGAATAACACCCCTTACTTTTGGTAGAGATTGAATATCGCAAAGAAAGAGCAGTAGTAACAAAATACTCTTCTTCTTTCTCTTATTCTTTCTATACTTTCTCTCTCTATAGCTTGAATGAATTAGTGAAAATAATGAAGCCCTAGGCCTCTATTTATAGAAGATTTCTAGCTTAGCACCGCCGTGTGAAAAGGCAAGTGGCTTTCGACGAATCGGGTTTGACGCTCAGAATGTGAAACGACAAGTGGTTCGGCGCTCAGAATGTGAAATGACAAGTGGTTCGACGTTTGGTAAAGGTAATTACTATCGACGAAGGTAAATACTATTGACGAAGGTAAATACTATTCACAAGGGTAATTACTATCGACGAAGGTAAATACTATTCACAAGGGTAATTACTATCGACGAAGGTAAATACTATTCACAAGGGTAATTATCATTGACGAAGAGACTCTTAGATGATGACATATGAGCCCCCCAATAAAATAATCAAACTTACCACAAATCATAACACATATTTAATCTTTCAATAATTATTAATCATTTATAACTTGTCGTCTCAATTATTGATTTAATACTATAACATATTATACGATGATAATTGACAATAATTGAATCAATAATATAAGAGATATGATGCAAAGAATTATCGTAGCAATAATTGAGCATAACCGAGTGACTTCTCACGTAAAGCATCAATAATCAATACTGCAGCTACTACGCAACCACGCCAGACATCGTCATTTTTTTACCACCGGGTAGTTCAATGCTTTTTAACGGTAAAACCTCCGCCGTTATTTTTATAAAAATATTTTTGTCGCTTTCTCAATCCGACAATAATGTTGTGGGGTCCACCAATGATTGAGCCATTGTATTTAATATTCCCTAACAAAAAGAATATTCCCCACCAAAACGAATATTTTATAACAACTTGCATACTTTTGCAAAATTTATAAATATTACCCACAACTATAACATTATATCAAATTTATTCCATAATATTCAAAAATAATATTTATAGAAAAATTCATCTTTATTTATAAAAGCTGGGGTCTTACAACATGAATGAACTATTAATTCACATTATTTACAATTAGGGGAGGTGGTGCAAGTTTGATAATACTTGCAGGACTAAATTAAAAATGAAGAAAAAGAGGAAGGTATTATACTGTAATATTTCGAGCCCCAAAACGTGCAATTATCGAAACTATATTTTCCTATAAATAGAAGGTCATTCTTCCTTCATTTCTCACCAATTCACAAAAGCTTTAGAGCAATTATTATAGAGAGAAATTATAGAGAGAAAGAATAAGAAAAGTCTGCTACCTCACTATTCCAGTATCCAGTTTTTCTAAGGTAAGGGGTATTATTTCTTTCGTGTTCTTGAAGAGAGCTATTGTTATTTCATCCCTTATTATTCTGTTGGAACATCCTGTCTGTGCGAATTACGCATGACCTGGTTCCGTTATTTATTATTCTGTTGGAATAACCTGTCTATGTGAAGTACCGCATACATGGTGAAATTCTTCTGTTATTCCATTCTTTATTATTATGTTGGAACATCCTGTCTGTGCGTATTACGCATGACCTGGTTCCATTATTTATTATTTTGTTGGAATAACCTGTCTGTGCTGTCTATCGCATGCATGGTGAATTCTTTTGTTATTCCATTCTTTATTATTCAGTTGGAATATCATGTCTGTGCGTTTATGCATGACTTGGTTCCATTATTTATTATTCTATTGGAATAACTGGTCTGTACGGTCTATCGCATGCCTGGTGAATTCTTTTGTTTGTTATTTCATTCTTTATTATATTCAGTTGGTTAAAGTTTTGGCTTTTATACTCCATGAAATTAGTGGAATATCCTTAATATTTGCGCTTCATCCAGTATCTTTTCATGGAAATATTTTTCTGAGCATTCTTGAATTTTACTCCACAAAGCAGTATCATGTTGACAATTTGGACGTTATTGATTTCTGGATAAATTAAATTATAAATCTTTAAAATTTATCCTTGAACTTGTTTTATTGAATTCTTATATCATTGTCATCATCCTCATGCTTATAATATGTTGAAAGTCATATGTGGCACATGAGTGCGTAGATGGACTTGGTATGATTATGACCAGGATTATTCTAAGATAATCATGACCGTAATGTTACAAATGATGTGGTAAAAGTCCTTATCGGCAGTAGTGCATTGATGGACAGATTGTTGGCATGATCATAACCATTGATGAATACACGAATATCCTCGGCCCGTAGTGCATGGATAATTTATGGTCGTGATACTAATGAATATCATTGGTCAGAAAAGGTGGATGATGTGGTTTATTTATTAAGTCGAGTCTCAAATGATAAAAGTGATGAAAACCTTTTAAATCATAGAAGATAGTAGATTTTATCCTCTATTTGACTCTTCTAATGGATTGCTTGTTCCGCTGCGCTTAAACTTGATGTTTGTTATATTTTATCAGTTTAACACTGTTGAAGGCTAACGATAAATTATTCTCCATTATCTTAGTCATAATATTTCTTCTTTGGGCTAGTTGAGCTCACCCTTTCTTTCACCGTTCTCTTCGTGAAGTGAGAACGTAGCCGTGACTAGTCTGGAAGGCAGAGACTCGCCTAGATGATAGCATTAGTAGTCCTCACTATTCTGTTAAATAGTGTGAAAATAAATGTAATGAGGACTCCATTGAGTTTGTATATTGTCTAGATGACAATATTCTTATAAAAAACTCTTAGATTATAGTCGTATTTTACACGACTGTTGTATAATTAAGTTGTATTTGAATTTTATACCATGTATTTGGCGACCCAAGATGTGTGATGTATACCTATTTTGGGGGCGTCACAGTTGGCATCAAAGCTTAGGGATATGATCCCTGGCTGAGATGTCAGACAAGAACTAGGAGGGGAGAGACGGGGAATTCCTTCGCTAGTATGACCTACCTAAGTTTATTTGGTATTTATTTGGTCGGTCGGAGTATAGGGATAATATGTGATATGTCAATTAACCCTTATTTTGTGGCAGTATTTGAAATGACATCCGAGAATGTTGAGAATAGCAATGGAGCACAGGAGACCGTTGAGTCTCCACAGATCAATAATCAGGATAATGTGCATCAGGAAAGCGATAATCCTCATGCAAACAACAACACTGACCAAATGATGAACGATGGAATATTCAGAGGCTTTATGCAATTCATGCAACTTCAGGCGAGAGCGGCTCCTGTCCAAAATGTAGGTGGAAACACTGGAAACTCTCGAACGGTCACCGCTAAACAGTTCAAGGAGCTGGGACCACCGGATTTTATTGGAGAGCCAAAACCACTTAAGGCGGAAGCGTGGATAAAGCAGATCACCAAGATATTTAATGTTTTGGGATGCTCCGAGGAGCAAAATGTTCCATTTGCCACCTTTATGTTGCGAGGAGAGGCAGATTACTGGTGGGAATCGGTAAAGCTTACTCAACCTGGCGCACTGAAGATGACTTAGGAGAAGTTCAAAGAACTATTCAACGACAAGTACTTTTCCAAAAGTATTCGTCACATGAAAGAGGTAGAGTTCATCAAGTTGGAGCAGAACAATATGACCGTGTCGCAGTACGAAGCTAAGTTTGCCGATTTGTCCCGGTTTGCGTCTCACTTAGTTGACAATGAGGAGAGAATGACGCGGATGTTTCTAAGAGGTTTGAATCCCGAGATACGTCAATATCTAATTTCCCATAAACTGTGTTTGTATTCAGATGTTGTTAATAGAGCTCAGTTATTGAAGCGCGATAACGAGTCAACTCAACCAAGAAAAAGCAGCCGGCAAAATGATAATACCAGTGGTAGCAGTCATCGAAGCGGTGACAACAAACGTGGAGGGAATCAACATGCCAGAAATGGTAACCACTTCGGTGGTAATCATGGCCAAGACAGTAAAAATGGATATTTCAAGAAACGGAGATTCAACAATGATGGAAAGACGTCAGCACCAGCACTCATTGTTAAGGAAGGAGAACGACCACCTATCATATGCTTCAAATACGGAGGGGAGGGACATATCAGTCCAAACTGCGCGATGTAGTCCAAATCGTGTTATAATTGTGGAAGAGAAGGTCACCTAGCCCGATTTTGTCGTGCACCAAAGACAAGTCCAGCTGGGATGGAGGCACCAAAGGTCGTCCCAGAAAAGTCAAAGCCGGTAGTTCAAGGGAGAGCGTTTGTCCTAACCTCCCAGAAAGCAAGGAACCTGAACGAGGTCATCACGAGTAATCTTATCATAAACTTGAGCGAAGTCTATACCTTATTTGATACAGGTTCTACCAATTCTTTTATTTCTTCTACTTGCGCTCAACGTTTAAATTTGAGTCCAGAGAAATTAGACTTTGACTTATCGGTTGAAACTCCGTTGGGAGAAACCTTCATTACATCCATTGTTTATAAGTCTTGTTTGATTAAAATCGGTAACCGCGCGTTACCTATCGATCTTATTTCTTTAAAAATACTTGTATTTGACGTGATTCTAATTGATTGGTTAACTACTCATCATGCTAAAATTGATTATTTTCGTAAGGTTGTTAGCTTTCATATTCCTAATCAACCTATTATGCGAATTCAATCAACCAAACCATTAAAATCAATCACGGTCATCTCAAGCCATAAAGCTATTCGTTTATTGAAAAACGGATGTCAAGCTTTCTTAGCTCATGTCACAGATTTAAACAAAAATACGTCAGATTTGAAAGATATTTCTATTGTTAATAAATTTCCTGACGTATTCCCTGAAGAACTTCCCGCCCTACCCAGGCGTGAAATTGAATTTTTATCGACCTTGAACCCGATCAAAACCCATTTCCAAAACCCTATATTGAATGGCTCTATTGAACTTCGAGGAGTTAAAGACCCAATTGCGAGAATTATTAGACATCGGTTTCATTCGTCCCTAAAGGCGCCTAACGCCTCCTTGGGGTGCTCTGTTCTATTCGTGAAGAAGAAAGATGGGAGTATGTGACTTTGTATTGATTATCGGAATTGAATCATGTCACCATCAAAAATAAGTTACCCATTGCCACGTATTGATGACCTGTTTGACCAATTGTAAGGAGCCAAATTCTTTTCAAAGATTGATCTTCGTTCCGGATATCACCAATTGAAGATTAGAACAGATGACATTCCAAAGACGGCTTTTCGAACTTCGATGCGGGCATTATGAATTCCTAGTCATGTCCTTTGGATTGGCTAATGCTCCTGTTGCCTTCATGGATATGATGAACCGAGTATTCAAGGATATTTGGATCACTTTGTGGTTGTCTTTATTGATGACATGCTCATATACTCCAAAACCCGTGAAGACCATGAGCAATACTTGAGGCTGATACTCCAAAAGCTTCGTGAAAAAAGGCTATATGCCGAGTTGAAGAAATTCAAGTTTTGGCTTGAGGAAGTTGCATTTCTTGGGCACGTGATATCAAATCATGGGATATCTGTTGACCCGACAAAGATTGAAGTAATTTAAAGCTGGGAACAACCTAAATTAGTGACCGAAGTACGTAGCTTTCTCGGCTTAGCTGGTTATTATCGGAGATTCGTAGAAGGGTTTTCTCGAATCGCTACTCCATTAACTCAGCTGACTCAAAAAGATACAAAATTCAGTTGGAGCGAGGAATGTGAGAAGAGTTTTCAAGAACTCAAGTGGAGACTCATTTCAGCACCTGTTCTGACAATACCATCTGAAGCTCGGAGGGATTTGTCATCTCTGATGATGCTTCGTGCAAAGGGGTTAGGATGTGTTCTCATGCAACATGGGAAAGTCATAGCTTATGCCTCACGACAACTCAAAGAATATGAGAGGAATTATCCTATTCATGATCTAGAGTTGGCGGCCCGTGCTTTTTAACGCTTAAGATTTGGAGGTATTACATATGGAGAGAAGGTGGAGATTTATACGGATCATAAAAGCCTCAAATATTTCTTCACTCAAAAAGAACTCAACATGCGGCAACGACGATGGCTTGAGTTGTTGAAAGATTACGATCATACCATTCAATACCATCTTGGAAAAGCGAACGTAGTAGCTGATGCATTTAGTAGAATATCATATGCGAGTACGAGTGCATTATTGTCAATGCAAAGGCCCATTTTATATGAGTTAAAAAGGATGGAGATAGAGTTAAAGACTCCAGGGACCCATGTGATGATGGCGAATATCTGAGAAGAAACCGACTTTAATCGATAAAGTTAAAGCCGCTCAAGCTACGGACTGGAGGCGATCGTATGAGGAAGAAAGTGCAAGAAGGTGCTGTGCCGAAAGCAAGAATCATCGATGAAGAAGGAATACTTGAGTCAACTCCACTTTATGTTCCTAACAACCCTGATTTAAAGTATAAAATCATGATGGAGGCGCACAACACACCGTTTGCAATCCATCCTGGGAGTACCAAAATGTAAGACCCCAACTTATTATTAATGAAATTTAATTTTCTCTATTTATTATTTTGAAATAGTAAGGGTTGATTTGATTAATGTGGATAGTTAGGGGTAAAATACACAAATATTTCAAAATAAGCAAGTGGTTATAAAATATTCATTGTTGTCGGGAATATTCGTTTGGTCGTGGAATATCCGTCTTGTCGGGAATATTAAATGCATTTGACGGCATGACCATGTGTGGGCCCCATAACTGGAAAGTGATTGGATGAAGAAAACGATAAATATAAGTTGTTTAAAAATAACTAGGCGTGGTTATTACCAAGTTAACACTGCTTGGAATACCGGTGGTTAAAACACAAGAATACGCGTTGTTGCGACAAGAAGACACCATTATTGCACCAATTATTGAAGGCACTACTCAATAATGGTTACGATAATTCTTGCTCAATTATTTTATTTTATTGATTCAATAATTGCTACGTTGATATTTTATATTGCTGTTGTTTCAATAATTGTCATTACAACGTATTTTCTATTATCGGAGCAATAATTCATATTATCTGAATAATATTAGATAACATTATTGACAATGTCTAGAAAGTTCTATCTAAGGAGAGATTTGGTCATCTAATTGCGCTACGCGAAGATGAGAGATCCTTATTGAAAGCCCCTCTATCTGAGGACCGCTTGGTTGTCAATAATGTGATTCTCATAATATTATTTATGAATAATTAATTATTGATATATATGATGAGGAAAATATTGATTTTATGAGGATATAGATGGAGAAAATTTTAATGTGACAATTGTTGAAAATTAATATTTTATCTTTTTACGATAAAATAATTCATTTAAATATATTATTTTAATAATATATTAACGATGATATTTTTACAATGAATGTGGGATATATGAGTATATGAGGAGGAAGAGTATTTTTGTGGCATTAAATGTTTAACACATATTTTGTGTGTTGGTGGACACAATTATTGACCGAAATTTAATTATAGCTTGTAAAATCGGCCGTTTGTGGATTTCGGTCAATTTTTGTTTGGAATTCGGAAAAACTTTCTTCTGCAAAGTTGTAGAGAATTGAATTTCCTATAAAGAATCGCGAGATTTGAATTTTCTGATTAAAGGGCTATTTATTATGAATTATTGAAGTTCCGAAGTTTCGAAATAATTAATTTTTGGGAGTTTTAGTTAATTATTTTGAGAAAAACGTTTTTTTCAACTAAGTTGGCCTCACATGTGATTCAAATGGGCTGAGATCAGTTGTCTAAGGTGGGCTAAAGAAAATATGAAAAATATATTAAAATTATATTCAATTTTCTACTTTGGTGTTAAAGCATTTTCTATATAAATAGGGTGCTTAGGTTAGAATTGAAAAACACACCGTAAACTGAAGTCTCTCTCTATTTCTCTCTCGATATATTGAGCGTATTCTTGTGAGTATACTTTGAGTATTGTTAGATCGTTGCAAGTTCCCTTGAAAGACTTATACTCGGTATTCCAACTAAAGTACTAATCTTTCGAGGTAAGGGATGTTATTTTCTTCTCAAATGATATTATTTCTTCAATATCATTATCTTTGAAATATTGGTTGAAACTTTTTATCAAATTTGGAACTTTTCCATGTCGGGGTTACTATTCATGAGTTCTTATTCACGAAGTTACTATTCATGAATTATTATTCACGAATTACTATTCACGAGTACTATTCATGAAGGCGTGAAGATGTTTTTTGGGAAATTTTTATCTTTTGGTGTCGGAGTTACTATTCACGTATCTGACACTTATTCAATTCAATATTAAAAATAAAATTCTTCTTTTGTCCAAAATATCTATTCGGATACTAGCTTTGATTGTATCCATATTTTGATCATTCTTGAATTTTACACCACTATACGATTATTTTTAAGGTATTTTTGAACATGGATAAAACAAAGTACTAATCCTTAATCCTTAATCCTTGTCATTTCGTTTCAATTGGATTCGTTTCTTTAAAATATTTTCATCATCCTCGGTCTTAAATGATGATATTATTGAATATCTTTGGCTCAGTAGTGCAAGATGAATGATTTCTCAAGAATATCTTTGGTAGTAGTGCAAAGATGAACAGTGTTGAGATGAACATGACCAACCGATGAATATGTTTGGCTCAGTGTGCAAAGATGAATATTTGATTCGGATGTATATTGATTGATGTTACGGGGATAAAAGATGAGCGATGAACTTTTAAATTCATACAAAGAAGATAGTAGTTTGCATTCTCTACTTAACTCTTCTAATGAATTATTATTTCATTGCGAATATTGATTTAAAATTTGTTGTCTATTGTATTCTATTAGATTTTTCCTGTTGAAGACTAACGGTAATTTGTTGTATATTATCTTAGTCATAATATTCTTTCTTTGGGCTAGTTGAGCTCACCCTTTTCCTTTTTGTTCCATTTTTCTTCTCGGAGGCGAGAATATAGCGTGTAATGAGTCGGGGTATGGAATGAAGGTTTTAGAAAGGATTGTTTAGTAGTCCTCACCATTTTTGTAAAATAATGTATCAATAAATGTGATGAGGATTTATTTGAGTATAGATATTGTCTAGAAGATAATATTTGTATTCAAACTCACAGTTTTACTGTTGTAATAATAAAGTTGTAGTTGTTTCTGTACCATGTATTGACAACTCAAAATGGGTGATGTATACCTATTTTGGGGGCGTCAAAGTTGGTATCAGAGCCATAAGTAAAGAGCCCCGAGCCTCTATCTGGTGACTTCCTGTTGATGGGGATGCACCAAAGCCAGACTCTCTGTAGGGGACGCCGCTTCTGCGTGTAGCAAACCGATAGGTATCATCCTTTGGTGAGGTGTCGACACACGTTGGTGTCCAGAGTCACAGTTGGTATCAGAGCTTAGGGATATGATCTCTGGCGGAGACCGGGGAATAGAACTAGGAGGGGAGAGACGAGTAAATCCTTCGCTAGTGTGTCTTACCTATGCTTATTTTTTAGTTGGTCAGTATATAATGATATTATGTGATATATTGATTTCCTTAATTAACCCTTGTTTAATGACAGTATTTGAGAATGTCGATCGAGAATATTAACAATGGAAATGAGACCGTGGAGCGCTTTGTACTCACCAACGAGGAGAACGTGCAACAGTGGGCAAAGTTCCTCCCGTGAACAACACCACCGAAAGAGATGATGAACGAGGGGATGTTTAGAAGCTTTTTGCGGTTCATGCAAAATCGACGAGGAGACTCGTATTCAAAATACGAGAGGAAATGATAGCAATTCACGGGTTGTCACAAATGAAAGCGATTCAAAGAGTTGGGACCACCGAATTTAAGGAAAACCGGATCCGATCATACGGAAACATGGGTCAAAACAAATTACCAAGATATTCGATGTCTTGGGATGCACGGAGAAGACAGAAGGTTCCATTCGCCACCTTTATGTTCCGTGTGGCGAAAGGCGTATTCATCGGTGGGAGTCTCATGAAGCGTACCCATCCAAACAAGACGGCAAGATGTCTTGGGGAAACGTTTGAAACTATTTAATGACAAATACTTTCACGAAAGTGTTCGTCGTATGAAGGAAGTAGAGTTCATCGATTAGAGCAAAACAACATGACGGTGTCTCAATGACGAGGCAAAGTTTGCGAGTTATCCGTGTTTGCACCTCATTTGGTGGAGAATGAGGAACGATGACGCGGATGTTTCTTAGAGGTTTGAAACTCAAGCATACGTCGATATCTCATTTCTCATAAACTTTCTCTCTATTCGGATGTTGTAAATGTGGCTCAATTATTAGAGCGAGATAACGAGTACGGTCAACCGAGGACCACAACCGAGGATCGTACTGTAGATAGCGATCAATGTAATAATGATAACCAATGGAGAAAGAAAAGCAGACGGACAAAAATGGTAACCACTCGGTGGTAATCATGGCCATGAAAATAGAAGAAGCGAGTCGGGAGGAGATTTTAAAAGAGGAGATTTAACAACGACCATATGAAGACGATAAAGGCTTGGCAAAGAATCGGGTTCTAAGGGAGGAGAACGACCACCGGTCATATGCTATAAATCTTTGAAAGAGGGACATATCGATCAAACCGTCCCACAACAGCTTCAAGGTATGCTATAATTGTGGAAAAGAAGGAAATATCGCTCGAGATTATACGGTAGCGAAACCCTAGTTCAATGAGGACGGTGACTCAAAAGATCGTCCCCGTAAAAGTCAAAGTCAACGATTCCGGAAAGCGTTTGTTGTGGATCGGGTCAAAATCGAGAACCCAAACGAGGTGATCACGGGTAAGCTATTTATAAATTCTTGCGAAGTTTATACCTTACTTGATACCGGGGTCTACCCATTCATTTATCTCTCCTGCTTGTGCTCAACGCTTAAACTTGACTCAAGAGAAATTAGACTTTGACCTATCTCGTGGAAACTCAGATTAGGAGAAACTTTCATCACATCCAATCGCTTATAAATCTTGTTTGATTCAAGTTGGCACCATTACCTTACCCGTTGACCTTATCTCTTTAAAGATACTTGCTTTTGATGTGATTTTAGGGATTGATTGGTTAACTACTCATCATGCCAAAATTGATTGTTTTCGTAAGGTTGTTAGTTTTCATATTCCTAACCAACTTTTGTTGTATTTAATTCAAGCAACTAAACCATTAAAATCGATCACCGTCATATCTAATCATAAAGCTATTCGTTTATTAAAAAGCGGATGTCAAGCTTTCTTAGCCCATGTTATGGATTTGAATAAAGACACGCCAAATTTGAATGATATTCCCATTGTTATTGACTTTCCCGACGTATTTCAAGAAGAACTTCCTGCTCTACCCCGTAACGTGAAGTTGAATTCTTTATTGATCTTGAACTGGTACAAAGCCCATTTCTAAAACCCCATATCGAATGGCTCCTATTGAACTTCAGGAGTTAAAGGTCCAACTACGAAAATTGTTGGACATCGGTTTCATTCGTCCCCAAGACATCTCCTTGGGGTGCTCTGTTTTATTCAGTAAAAGAAGAAAGACGGAGTATGCGACTTTGTATTGACTATCGGAATTGAACCATGTCACCATCAAGAATAGGTATCCTCTACCTCGTATTGATGACTTGTTTGACCATTCTGCAAGGGCACAATTCTTTTCAAAATCGATCTTCGTTTTGGATATCATCAATTTGAAGATTAGAATCGAGGATATTCCAAAGACGCCTTTAGAACTCCTCGATGCGGGCATTATGAATTCTTAGTCATGTCTTTCGGATTGACTAATGCTCTTGCGGCTTTCATGGATATGATGAACCGAGTATTCAAGGAATATTTGGATCGATTCGTTGTTGTTTTTATTGATGACATCCTCATATATTCCAAAAGTCGTGAAGATCATGAGCACCATTTGAAGTTCGGTACTCTCAAAGGCTTCGTGAAAACAAACTATATGCCAAATTGAAGAAATTCGAGTTCGGCTTGAGGAAGTAGCATTCCTTGGGCACGTGGTGTCGAAACATGGAGTATCTGTTAATCCGTGAAGATTGAAGCAATACAAAGTTAGAAGCAACCAAGTCGGTGGATCAAATACGTAGCTTTTGGGCTTAAATTTGGTTATTATCGGAGATTCGTGGAAGGTTTTCTCGAATCGCTACTCCATTAACCCAAATAACTCGGAAGGATACAAAATTCGTTTGGAGCGAAGAATGCGAGAAGAGTTTCCAAGAGCTTAAGAGGAGACTTATTTGGCACTGTTCTAACAATACCATCCGGTTCGGATGGATTTGTTATCTCTGACGATGCTTCGTGCAAAGGGTTAGGATGTGTTCTCATGCAACGTGGGAAAGTCATAGCCTATGCCTCGCGATAACTTAAAGAGTATGAGAGGAATTATCCTACTCATGATCTAGAGTTAGCGATGAGTCGTTTTCGCTTAAAGATATGGAGGCACTATCTATATGGGGAAAAAGTGGAGATATATTCGCACCATAAAAGCCTTAAATATTTCTTCACTCAAAAGAACTCAACATGCGGCAATGACGTTGGCTCGAGCTATTGAAAGACTACGACCACACTATTCAATACCATCCTGGAAAAGCGAACGTGGTAGGTGACGCGTTGAGTAGAAGATCATATCACGAGGAACGAGTGCGATGATGTCAAGTATACGCGTAGAGCCAACTTTAATAGAAAAAGTTAAGGTTGCTTTCGCCACCGAATCTTGGAAATGATGCGTATGAAGAAGAAAGTACAAGAAAGAGCTATTCCTAAGCGAGAATTGATGAAGAAGGAATACTTGAGTCCACTCTAGACTTTGTGTTCCTAACGACTCGATTTGAAGTACAAGATTATGATGGAGGCACACAATACACCATTTGCAATCCATCTGGAAGTACTAAAATGTATCGTGATCTTCGACATACATTTTGGTGGAACAATATGAAGAGAGAGATTGCAAAGTTTATCTCAATGTGTTCGACTTGTCATTAACGTGTAAAGGCGAGCATCCGGTACCTAAGGGCCGTTGCAACCACTTGAGATTCCGAAATGGAAGTGAGAACACATTACCATGGATTTCGTTACACGGGTCTTCCTACGGTTTCTCGTGGCATCAATGCTATTTGGGTTATTGTTGATAGATTAACCAAGTCTCGCTTCATTTCTTGCCGATCGGAGACTTATTCACTTGAACGCCTTACTAGTATATGACGTGAATGAGATTGTGAGGTTGCATGGCATGCCCAGTATCCATAGTTTTGGATCGTGACCCAAGATTCACTTCAAGATTTTGGGTTAGCTTGCAAAAAGCTATTAGCACAGATTTACGATTGATTCGGCATACCATCCTCAAACAGACGGACAATCGAAAGGACTATTCAAACTCCTCAAGATTTATTAAGACTCGTGTCCTAGACTTCAAGGCGGTTGGGATAAGTATTTACCATTGGTGGAATTCTCCTACACAACAACAGCTTATCGTGCAAGTATAGGTGTAGCTCCATTTGAAACATTATATGGACGAAAGTGTTGCTTCTTCAAGATGTTGGGACGAGGTGGGTGAAGCAACATTGTTAGGACCCGAGTTGAGTACGTATGACTACGAAAAAGATCCAAATGATTCGACAACGATACAAAACCAAGCACAAGATCGACAAAAGAGTTATGCGGATCTTCATCGAAAGGACACGGAATTTAGTGTAGGGGATCATGTATTGTTGCGAGTTGCTCCATGGAAGGGAGTTACAAGATTTGGGAAGAGAGAAAGCTCAATCCACGATTTATTGGTCCATTTCAAATTCTTGACCGAAAGTAGGAAATGTAGCCTATAGACTCGCTGCGTTACCTCCGAGTATGTCTCGTGTTCATAATGTGTTTCACATATCCGTATTTCAGTAAATATGTGAAAGACCCAAACCATGTTATAGAGTTAGAACCCACGAGATAGCGAGAAGACTTAACGTATGAGGAGGTACCACAAGATCTTGGATAGGAAGAAGCATGTCCTACGCCAAGAAAGGTCATACCACAAGTTAAAGTTTTGTGGAGGAATCATGCTATATAGAGGAAATGACCAGGAATTGGAAGCGGAAATGAAAGCGAGGTATCCTCACCTTTTCAAACACTGAATACGTCACGTCAATTTCGAGGACGAAATTTCATAAGGAGGGAGGTTGTAAGACCCCAACTTATTATTAATGAAATTTAATTTTCTATTTATTATTTTGAAATAGTAAGGGTTGATTTGATTAATGTGGATAGTTAGGGGGTAAATACGCAAATATTTCAAAATAAGCAAGTGGTTATAAAATATTCATTGTTGTTTGGGAATATTCGTTTGGTCGTGGAATATTCAATCTGTCGGGAATATTCGTATGCGACGATTTGCAGCAATGCATGTGTGGGCCCCATAACTGAAAGCAATTGGATGAAGAAAACGACAAATATAAGTTGTTTAAAAATAACGGCGTAGTTTTTACCGCTTAACACCGTTGAATACCCTATGGTTAAAACACGATGAATACGCTGTTGTTGCACAAGAAGACACGCCAGTATTGCACCAATTATTGAAGGCACTACTCAATAATGGTTACAGTAATTACTGTTCAGTATTTTATTTTATTGATTCAATAATTGCTACGTTGATATTTTATATTGCTGTTGTTTCAATAATTGTCATTACACCGTATTTTCCATTATCGGAGCAATAATTCATATTATCTGAATAATATTAGATAACATTATTGACAATGTCTAGAAAGTTCTGCCTAAGGAGAGGTTTGGTCATCTAATCATACTACGCAAGAAGAGAGAGAGATCCTTATTGGAAAGCCCCCTCTATCTTGGGAACTGCCTAGTTGTCAATAATGTGATTCTGTAATATTATTTATGAATAATTAATTATTGATTTATATGATGAGAAAAATATTGATTTTATGAGGATATAGATGGAGAAAATTTTTAATGTGACAATTGTTGAAAATTAATATTTTATCTTTTTCTGATAAAATAATTCATTTAAATATATTATTTTAATAATATATTAACGATGATATTTTTACAATGAATGTGGGATATATGAGTATATGATGAGGAGGAAGAGTATTTTGTGGCATTAAATGTTTAACACATGTTTTGTGTGTTGGTGGACACAATTATTGGATCGAAATTTGATTATAAATTGTAAAATCGCCTGCTTGTGGATTTCATCAATTTTTATTTGGAATTCGAAAAACTTTCTTCTGCAAAGTTATAGAGAATTGAATTTCCTATAAAGACTCGCGAGATTTGAATTTTCTGATTAAAGGGCTATTTATTATGAATTATTGAAGTTCCGAAGTTCCGAAATAATTAATTTTTGAGAGTTTTAGTTAATTTATTTTGAGAAAAACGTTTTTTGCAACTAAGTTGGCCTCACATGTGATTCAAATGGGCTGAGATCAGTTGTCTAAGGTGGGCTAAAGAAAATATAAAAAATATATTAATATTATATTCAATTTTCTACTTTGGTGTTCTAAGCATTTTCCTATAAATAGGGTGCTTGGGTTAGAATTGAAAAACACACCGTAAACCTGAAGTCTCTCTCTTTCTCTCTCGATATATTGAGTGTATTCCTGTGAGTATACTTTTGAGTATTGTTAGACGGTGCAAGTTCCTTTCAAAGACTATATCCCAGATTCCAACTAAAGTACTAATCTTTCGAGGTAAGGGATGTTATTTTCTTCTCAAATGATATTATTTCTTCAATATCATTATGTTTGAAATATTGGTTGAAACTTTTTATCAAATTTGGAACTTTTCCATGCTCCAAGTTACTATTCATGAGTTACTATTCATGAGTTACTATTCACGAGTTACTATTCATGAGTTACTATTCACGAAGTTACTATTATTCACGAGTACTATTCACGGTTAAGCGTGAAGATGTTTTTTGGGAAATTTTATCTTTTGGTGTGTGAGTTACTATTCACGATACTGGCACTACTATTCAATTTAAAAATAAAATTCTTCTTTTGTCCAAAATATCTATTCGGATACTAGCTTTGATTGTATCCATGTTTTGATCATTCTTGAATTTTACACCACTATGATTATTTTTGAGGTATTTTTTTGACATTGATAAAACAAAGTACGAATCCTTAATCCTTAATCCTTGTCATTTCGTTTCAATTGGATTCGCTTTTTAAAAATATTTTCATCATCCTCGATCTTAAATGATGATATTATTGAATATCTTTGGCCTTGTAGTGCAAAGATGAATGATTTCAAGAATATCTTTGGTCAGTAGTGCAAAGATGAACAGTGTTTAGATGAACATGACCAACTGATGAATATGTTTGGCTGTAGTGCAAAGATGAATATTTGATTCCGGATGTATATTGATTGATGTTAAAGGGATAAAAGATAGATTTATGAACTTTTAAATTCATACATGTAAGATAGTAGTTTGCATTCTCTACTTAACTCTTCTAATGAATTATTATTTTCACGCGAATATTGATTTAAAATTTGTTGTCTATTGTATTCTATTAGATTTTTCCCTCAAGACTAACGGTAATTTGTTGTATATTATCTTAGTCATAATATTCTTTACCGGGCTAGTTGAGCTCACCCTTTTCCTTTTTGTTCCATTTTTCTTCTCGGGAGGCGAGAATATAAGCGAGTATGCAGTCCGGGATATGGAATGAAGGTTTTAGAAAGGATTGTTTAGTAGTCCTCACCATTTTTGTAAAATAATGTATCAATAAATGTGATGAGGATTTATTTGAGTATAGATATTGTCTGAAGATAATATTTGTATTCAAACTCACAGCTTTCTTGTTGTAATAATAAAGTTGTAGTTGTTTCTGTACCATGTATTGACAACTCAGAATGGGTGATGTATACCTATTTTGGGGGCGTCACACAAAATGTATCGTGATCTTCGACATACATTTTGGTGGAGCAATATGAAGAGAGAGATAATGAGTTTATCTCAAGGTGTTTAACTTGTCAACGAGTCAAGGTGAGCATCAAGTACCAAAGGTCCATCAGCAACCACTTGAAATTCCGAATGGAAGTGGGAACACATTACCATGGATTTCATCTTGGTATTCCCAAGGTTTCTCAAGGCATAGATGCAATTTGGGTCATTGTTGATAGATTGACCAAGTTTGCTCATTTCCTACCTATACGAGAAACTTATACACTTGAACGCCTTACTCAGTATGTATATAAACGAGATTGTAAGATCGCATGGTATCTTTGGTATCCATAGTTTCTGATCGAGACCCAAGATTCACTTCAAGATTTTGGGTTAGTTTGTAAAAAGCTATGGGCACGGATTTACGATTTAGCTCGGCATATCATCCTCAGACGGACAGGCAGTCGGAGAGGACTATTCAAACTCTTGAAGATTTATTAAGACTCTGTCTCCTTGACTTTAAAGGAAGTTGGGACAAGTTCTTACCATTGGTGAGGTTTTCCTACAACAACAGTATGCTGGGATGAGGTGGGTGAAGCAACGTTATTGGGATCGGAGTTGGTACATATGACTACGGAAAAGATTCAAACGATCCGACAACGTATAAAAATCTCACAAGATCGACAAAAGAGTTATGTTGATCTTCATCGAAAGGACGTGGAATTCGATATTGGAGATCATGTGTTGTTACATGTTGCTCCATGGAAGGGAGTTACGAGATTTGGAAAGAGAGGAAAGCTCAACCCTCGATTCATTGGCCCATTTTAATCCTTGATCGAGTAGGAACTCGCTGCTATAGACTCGCTTTTACCGCCAAGTATGTCTCGTGTTCATAATATTTTTCACATATCTATGTTACGTAAATATGTGAAAGACCCGAACCACATTATTGAATTAGAACCAGACGAGATAGAGGAAGATTTAACGTATGAAGAGTTACCTGCTAAAATCTTGGATAAGAATGATCATATTCTACGCTATAAAGTTATACCTCAAGTCAAAGTTTTGTGGAGAAACCACGATGTTGAGGAAATAACCTGGGAGTTAGAATCTGAAATAAAATCAAGGTATCTTCACCTCTTCGATATACCAAATATGTACCCTAATTTCGAGGACGAAATTTCATAAGAAGGGGAGGTTGTAAGACCCCAACTTTTATGAATAAATTATAATTTTCTCGAAATATATTTTTGAATATTATGGTGTGCATTTGATATAATATTATAGTTGTGGGTAATATTTACAAATTTTGCAAAGTAAGTAAGCAGTGGTTATATAATATTCGATTGGCTCGGGAATATTCGTTTTAACAGAAATATTCGTTACGGCGACGGCACAATCATTAGTGGACCCTACAACCAAGTATTGTCGTAGTTAGAAAATGACGAAATTATCTTTTATAAAAATAACTACGAAAGTGTTACCGCGTAAAAACTCGTTGAACTACCCGATAGTAAAAGTACAATGTACGCTGGCATTGCATAAGTAGTAGAACACAATATTAATTATTGATGCTTACGTGAGAAGTCACTCAGTTATACTCAATTATTGCTACAGTAATTGATGCATCATATCTCTCATATTATTGATTCAATTATTGTCACAGTATCATCTGCATTATATTTATTATTATTAAATCAATAATTGAGACGACAAAGTTATTCATATTATTATTTGCAATATTGACAATATCTAGAAGTTCTGTCAATGAGAGGTTTGGTTACCTAATTGCGCGCTAATAAGGAGAAATTCTTATCGGAAAGCCCCCACTTTCATGGGAACGACCTGGTTGTTAAATATTGTGAGTTATAATATTAATGATGAATAAATTGTGTTAATTAAAGATGAATTTGATAGTTCCATTGTGTTGGGATTATTAGTGTTAGTGGAAATCGACATCTATTCCGATGATAATTGATGTCTGGGGGTTATATTGATAAATCGGGTAATTTATCGGAGAAATGAGCAATTATTTGCTACTAATTCACATGCTTATATAACTATTTGTTCACATGTGTGTACTATTGAATCACATTCTTGTACTATTAGGGGAGTTGGTGCAAGATTGATAATACTTGCATGACTAAGTTAAAAATGGAGGTATAGTTGAAGGTACTACACTGTAATTAGTTTTTTTCACATGATTATACTATTGAGTCACATGAATGAACTATTAATTCACAATATTTACTATTAGGGGAGGTGGTGCAAGTTTGATAATACTTGCAGGACTAAATTAAAAATGAAGAAAAAGAAGAAGGTATTATACTATAATATTTCGAGCCCAAAAACGTGTAATTATCGAAACTATATTTTCCTATAAATAGAAGCTCATTCTTCCTTCATTTCTCACCAATTCACAAAAGCTTTAGAGCAATTATTATAGAGAGAAATTATAGAGAGAAAGAAGAAGTGAAGTCTCCTACCTCACTATTCCAGTATCCAGTTTTTCTAAGGTAAGTGGTATTATTTCTTTCGTGTTCTTGAAAAGAGCTATTGTTATTCCATCCCTTATTATTCTGTTGGAACATCCTCGTAATGCGCGTAATTACGTGACTTTGGTTCTCTCGTTATTTATTATTCATTAGAATAACTCATCTATCTGAAGTACCGCATACATGGTGAAATTCTTCTCATTATTCCATTCTTTATTATTCTGCTGAACATCTTCGTCATGCAGAGTATGTGACGCCCCAAAATAGGTATACATCACCCATCTTGAGTCGCCAGATACATGGTACGTAATTCAAATACAACTTAATAATACAACCGTCAGTGTACAATACGACAAAACATAAGCTATGAGTTTGAATACAAATATTGTCTACTAGAGATTATACAAACTCAAAAGGAGTCCTCATTAAAATTATTATCACACTATTTCACAGAATAGTGAGGACTACTAATGCTATCATCTGGTCCGTCACTCCGTTCCCCGACTAGTCCCTGCTATGTTCTCATTTCTAAAGAGAACAATAAAAGTAAAAAGGTGAGCTCAACTAGCCCAGTAGGAAATATTATGACTAAGATAATGTAGAATATATTATCGCTAGCCTTCAACAGAGTTAAACTGATACAATATAAAAACCATCAAGTTTAACTGCAGCGGAACAAGCAATCCATTAAAAGAGTCAAGTAGAGAATAAAATCTACTATCTTTATGATTTAGAAGGTTTTCATCACTTTTATCACCGGGACTCGAAATAATAAATAATCCACATCATCGAATCACCCCTCGCACTACTGGCCAGGATATTCTTTAGTATCACAACCACAATTATCTATGCACTACGGGCCAAGAATATTTGTGTATTCAATAATGGTCATGATCATGCCAACAACTCGTCCATCAATGCTCTACTAGGCCAACGAGGACTTTTTCCACATCATTTGTAACATTACGGCCATGATTACAATCAATAATCCTCGTCATAATCATACCAAGTCCATCTATGCACTATAGGCCACGTATGACTTTCAACAAAATATAAACATGAGGATGATGACAATGATATAAGAATTCAATAAAACAAGTTCAAGAATTAATTTATCCAGAACTAATAACGTCCCAAATTGTCAACATGATCATCGCTTTGTAGAGTAAAATTCAAGAATGCTCGTAAAGAATATTTCCATAAAAAGATCTTTGGATGAAGCACAACTATAAAGGATATTCCACTAATTTCATGAAGTATAAAGTCAAAACTTTAACCAACCGAGTATAATAAGGAGTGGAATAACAAAAGAAATCACCGTGTATCGATAGATCAAGACAAAGGCGAAAGTTATTCCAATGAATAATAAATAACGAGAATCGTAATATGCGCAAAACGCATGCACAAGATATTCCAATAGAATAATAAAGATTTTAATCGAGTCCCACGTAAAACGCATGCATGTGATATTCCAAATGTAATAATAAAGTCGAAATTAGGTCCCGCAGAAAACGCACAAACAGGATATTCCAACGTAATAATAAAGACGGAACCGTGTCCTGTAAAATGCATGATGTGGATGTTATAACGAATGATAAAGAATGGAACAATGTAAGAATTTCACCAAGTATAGGGTAGCTCACAGATACAAAGTTATTCCAATGTAATAATAAAGAATGGAACAATGTAAGAATTTCACCAAGTATAGGGTAGCCCACAGATACAAAAGTTATTCCAATAGAATAATAAAGAATGGAATAATGTAAGTTCTCTTCATGGATAAGAAAGAAATAAACTCCCTACCTTTAGAAAAATTGGATACTTGAATAAATGAGGTAGCGAGACTTCTTCTTCTTTTCTATAATTTCTCTCTATAATAATCGCTTCTAAAGCTTTTGTGAATTGGTGAGAAATGAAGGAAGAATGAGCTTCTATTTATAGAAAAATATAGTTTCGATAATCAGACGCTTTGGGGCTCGAAAAATTTCAAAGACAATACCTCTAACTTTTCTTTTATTTTAATTTAGTCATGGAAGTATTATCAAACTTGCACCACCTCCCTAATAGTAAATAATGTGATTCAATAGTAAATTATGTGAATCAATAGTTCTAGACACGTGAAAATACGAATTACAAAGATAATACCTCCATCTATACCTCCATTTTAACTTAGTCATGCAAGTATTATCAATCTTGCACCAACTCCCCTAATAGTAACAAGAATGTGAAACAATAGTATACACATGTGAACAAATAGTTATAATCATGTGAAATAATAGCAATCAATTGCTCATTTATCCGGTTAAATACCCGATTGGTCAATATAACCTCCAGACATTAATTATTATCGAAATAATTATCGATTTTCACTAACACAAATAATTCCAACACAATGAAACCATTTTTATCAAAAATATAAATTTTGAAATTTCAAAGTTTGACTTTTCCCAAAAAAGTCAACTGTTGACTTTTTGACCAAATAAAGAATTCTAAAAATTGTGTTTATAGACTATTTTACTAATTTCATCGTTAGGACTCAAATATCACGTCTCAAGTCTCCAAATTCAACTCCGAACACAACTTTAATTTTAATAACATTCATCATTAATATTATAACTCACAATACTTATCAACCAGGTCGTTCCCAGGAAAGAGGGGGTTTTCTAATAAGGATTTCTCCCTATTGGCGCGTAATTAGGTGACCAAACCTCTCCTTGACAAAACTTCTAGACATTGTAAATATTGCAATTTAATAATATGAATAACTTTGTCGTCTCAATTATTGATTTAATAAAATAACATATTATGCAGATGATACTACGACAATAATCGAATCAATAATATGAGAGATATGATCAAAAGAATTATCAGTAAAGCAATAATCGAGTATAACCGAGTGACTTCTCACGTAAGCATCAATAATCAATACCGTGTACTACTACGCAACCACGCCAGATTCTCGTACTTTCTTTTACTACCGGGTAGTTCAACAGCTTAACTGTAAAACTTCCGCCGTTATTTTCATAAAATATTTTTGTCGCTTTCAATCCGACAATAATTCCGCTGTAGGGGTCCACCAATGATTGTGCCGTTGTTATTTAATATTCCCTGTTAAAACGAATATTCCCCACCAATCGAATATTATATAACAACTTGCGTACTTTGCAAAATTTATAAATATTACCTGACTATAACATTATATCAAATCCACACCATAATATTCAAAAATATATTTTGAGAAAATTTAATCTTTATTCAAAAGTTGGGGTCTTACATATTACGCATGACTTCGGTTCCATTATTTATTATTCTCGTTGGAATAACTCATGCATGCGGGCCTATCGCATGCGTGGTGAATTCTTCATTATTCCATTCTTTATTATTCATTGAATATCCTCGTCTCAGATGTTTACGCATGACACAGTTCCATTATTTATTATTCATTGGAATAACCTATTCAATACGGCCTATCGCATACGCTCGGTGAATTCTTTTGTTATTCCATTCTTTATTATACTCGGTTGGTTAAAGTTTTGGCTTTTATACTCCATAAAATTAGTGGAATATCATTGATATTTAAGCTTCATCCAAAGATCTTTTCATGGAAATATTCTTACGAGCATTCTTGAATTTTACTCCACAAAGCGAAGATCATGTTGACAATTTGGACGTTATTGATTTCTGGATAAATTAAATTATAAATCTTTACAAATTTATCCTTGAACTTGTTTTATTGAATTCTTATATCATTGTCATCATCCTCATGCTTATAATATGTTGAAAGTCATATGTGGCCTGTAATGCATGGATGGACTTGGTATGATTATGACCAGGGATTATTCGGTATAATCATGACCGTAATGTTACAAATGATGTGGTAAAAGTCCTCATTGGCCGTAGTGCATTGATGGACAATTGTTGACATGATCATGACCGTTGATGAATACACGAATATCCTTGGCCCGTAGTGCATGGATAATTTGTGGCCGTGATACTAATGAATATCCTTGGCCGTAGTGAAGGGATGATGTGGTTTATTTATTAAGCTGAGTCTCAGCGATAAAAGTGATGAAAAACCTTTTAAATCATAGAAGATAGTAGATTTTATTCTCTATTTGACTCTTCTAATGGATTGCTTGTTCCGCTGCTGTTAAACTTGATGTTTGTTATATTTTATCAGTTTAGCACTGTTGAAGGCTAACGATAAATTATTCTGCATTATCTTAGTCATAATATTTCTTACTGGGCTAGTTGAGCTCACCCTTTCTTTCACTGTTCTCTTCAGGAAATGAGAACGTAGTCGGGACTAGTCGGGGAGTGACGGTCCAGATGATAGCATTAGTAGTCCTCATTATTCTGTTAAATAGTGTGACAATAAATATAATGAAGACTCCATTGAGTTTGTATATTGTCTAGATGACAATATTCTTATAAAAAACTCTTAGATTATATTTTGTCGTATTTTGCACGACTGTTGTATAATTAAGTTGTATTTGAATTTTGCACCATGTATTTGGCGACCCAAGATGGGTGATGTATACCTGTTTTGGGGGCGTCACATGTTGAGTACACGGTTAATTCGAAAACAGGCATGAGGTGGATAATTAAACCCTGAGGCAACTTTCTCAAGTGAATATTCAAATGCTTTATCAATACCACAAGATGTGTATCTCACATTATCTGAACTCAAGGATTGATTTGAATCAACATGAAGTCCCTGAGAATTCCCAACAGTATTGTTTGCATTTTTAAGACACACGTGTTCAAACAGGCCATCCTCCACAACCTTGTTCACATTTCCAACCCCTTGCAAATTAACATTATAACCTACATAATCTGATCAGCTATGTCAACTAATATCAACATGTTCTATATTCAATGTTCCTACTCTATCATCCAAATTTATACCTTGTTACAAAATTTCTGAATATATCTTTCCCTTAAATTTATTTACTCTTTTTGTGTTTCTTCTCCTTCCATTACTAACCTAATAAATCCTCCTACAATTATATACAATACATTACCCCATCAAAAAATTGAATTACATTTAAAACTTTCCTACTGCTGTTTACCATGGTAATTGATCAAGAAGTCTCTTTTATGCGAGTGTATTTATGCTTTTGTTTTCTCAAATAGCATCAGTAAAGCAGGATCAAGTTGCATTATATTTTTAACCATGATATGGTTCCAACTCCAGCTAACTAGCATAATTCAAAGTAAGAGTTTTACCATGTAAAAGAAACACAAACATAGCCCTATAGCCATGAATGCTACATAAACATGAAAATGTAATGCAAGTAAGATTAAACCACCAAAAAGTGTGGGAAATAACATCATCAAAGAACTGAAAATAAGTTATACTTTGTTTGAGCGAAAGCCACAATTCAAGTTAAAGGATTTTATCCAAAGAGTGGGGAAAAATAGAACAATTAGGAAATAGAACCTGCTAACCATAAAGTATACAGAGTATGGCTTAGCCTGTGGCAGTTTTTGTAAATCCCAGCTCGTCAGCAGGCTAAAGCTCATCTCCAAAGAAGTTGCTAGTGTAAACTACCTGGTCCCCAACCTTAAGCCCTGTTTTTGCAACATTTCCACCTCTCTCTATACCCTATAACTTTCATATATATATAAAATTTTCCCTCATAAAAAAATTAAACAAAATAAAAAGTGATTCAACAACTTATTGAGATAGAATGAAGAACTCACAGTGATGACGACTCCACCAACTTGTTTTGGGCCCAAAGTGAGGCCCAACGACTTATCAACTTCAACATCAATGCTCTTTGAAGCCTCGACAGTTCTTACTGTAATACCAAGCCCACATCTCCTTACAGCACAAAACTAATAAATGGCATTGGAAACTCCATAATTCTAGCAAAATTAACAAAACCCATATGTCAAATAGCCAATAAGTCCAACACAGTCTACTAAATAAATTAAGTGAATTGAACTCCTTAGTGCAAACAATAATTCCATACGAAATAATATAAATAAATTAGCATTAAAAAATCAGGCATCATATTAGGATGGAAAGAATGGATTCTTGGCACATACCTAAAGAAAAATGAGTACGTACTTTACAATGTTCTATTTTCTTCCCCAATAGCAAAGCAGATTATGGTTGCAGGGTTGAACTGATGAGATAAAAATCACAACATCACTGGTTTAGCTTTGTAACTCTATGAATTCATGAAGTTGAATCAAGATTTACACAAATATGCTTAAGAAACACGTTTTAATAACAACCCACAAAAATATTAAATACCCACACAATTGAACTTGAAAATACTATGAAAAATTGAAAAGGAGTATAAAAACGAAGAACACATTCATACCATGTAGATGTGCACTGAGATCTCTACCAAAATTTTATATCCAAATCAACATATGCGCCTCCGTCACATAATGAGAGACCCCATTCAAAAGCCAAATGTGGAAATAATTTATGAATGTAAACTCAAAGCTAAATTTTTAAGTTAAACTATATATGAGTGTAACATCAATATTTAGAAGTACGTACCAAAGTCCAAAGCAACACTGTGAATAACTGGAGACTGATCGATTGAAGAATTCCAGCAACATGAAACCATAACAATATAGTGAAAGATTTCCTTTTTGAACAAACGGATGAAAATAAAATCCCATATCACAAACCCAATTTGTTATTTAGAACAAATTCATGAAGAAAGAACCCAAATCATGTGACGCCCCCAAAATTAGGTATACATCACCCATCTTGGGTCGCCAGATACATGGTACAGAATTCAAATACAACTTACTAATACAACTGTCGTGTACAATACGACAAAACATAAACTGTGAGTTTGAATATAAATATTATCTACTAGAGATTATACAAACTCAAAAGGAGTCCTCATTATAATTATTATCACATTATTTCACAGAATAGTGAGGACTACTAATGCTATCCTCTGGACCATCACTCCGTTCCCCGACTCGTCCCATTTATATTCTCATTTCACAAGAAAACGAAGGAAAGAAAGGGTGAGCTCAAATAGCCCAGTAAGAAATATTATGACTAAGATAATGCAGAATAAATTATCGTTAGCCCTCAACAGTGTTAAACTGATAAAATATAACAACATCAAGTTTAACTGCAGCGGATCAAGAAATCCATTAAAAGAGTCAAGTAGAGAATAGAATCTACTATCTTTTATGATTTAAAAAGTTTTTCATCACTTTTATCGCCGAGACTCGACAATAAATAATCCACATCATCCACACTTTACGAAGGATATTCATTAGGTCACGACCACAAATTCCATGCACTACGGGCCAAGGATATTTGTGTATTCATCAATGGTCATGATCATGCCAACAACTTTCCATCAATGCACTACAGGCCAATGAGAACTTTTACCACATCATTTGTAATAATACGGTCATGATTACACCGAATAATCCCTGGTCATAATCATACCAAGTCCATCCATGCTTTACAGGCCACAGATGACTTTCAAAAAAAATATATAAACATGAGGATGATGACAATGATATAAGAATTCAATAAAATAAGTTCAAGAATTAAGTTATTCAGGAACTAATAACGTCCAAATTGTCAACATGATACTGCTTTGTAGAGTAAAATTCAAGATTTCTCAGAAGAATATTTCCATGAAAAATACTGGATGAAGTGCAAATATCAAGCATATTCCACTAATTTCATGGAGTATAAAAGTCAAAATTTTAACCAACTGAGAATAATAAGGAATGGAATAACAACAGAAATTACCATGCATAAGGTACTTGTGATAAAGCGAAGTTATTCCAACAGAATAATAATAATGGAACGGTAAAATGTGAAAATCACAAACGGGATGTTCAAATGAATAATAAAGAATGAAATAATAAAGATTTTAACCAGTCCGGCGTAAAAGCCGAATGCGAGGATGTTCCAACGAAAAAATAAAAAAGACGAGAATCGTAAAAAGCGGAACCGTGTCCGGCGTATAATAGACGAATGAGGATATTCCAACGGAATAATAAAGACGAAATAATAGAATAATGTCACCACGTATATGGGTATTCCAGCGTATCTGAGTTATTCAAATGTAATAATAAAGAAATGGAATAACAGAAGTTCTCTTCTTAAATACAAAAGATTAATATCCCTTGCCGTAAAAGAAACTGAATATAAAAGTAGTTAAGTAGCAGAATACTTTTCTTCTATCTCTCTATAGTTTCTCTCTCTAGAGTTCAGTGAATTCATAAGAAAATAATGAAGGAATGAGCTTCTATTTATAGGAAAATGGAATGCATAGTAACTAATCCATGAAAGGTCCAGATTGATTTACTTTAATCTGACGGTCCATAAGTAAAGCAAAATCTTTTAAATAAAATATAATATATTCTATTTATAATCTAATAAAACGAATAACTTTATAAAAGATTTTACTATGCAAACACTACGCAGAGCACTATCTGAAACACTATGCATAATAAAATATAATATATTCTAATTATTGTCTAATAAAATGATAACTTTATAAAAGTATTACATTTTATATAAAAAAGATTTTACTATGCAAAACACTATATCGAGACACTTATGCACAACACTATGCGTAATAGAATATAATATATTCTATTTATAGAATAACTTTATAAAAGTATTACATTTTTATATAAAAAGATTTTACGTATTATTACATTAATAATACCAACAAAACTGAGTGACTTATCACGTAAGCATCAATAATCAATACCGTGTACTTCTTATGCAACCCACGCGTATTACTATACTTTTACTACCGAGTAGTTCAACGATGTAATAATGGTAAAACTTCGTAGTTATTTTCATAAAAAATATTTTTGTTGTTTTCTCAATCGACAATAATTACATTATGGGGTCCACCAATGATTGTCTTGCATCATCTAATATTTTCTACATTTAAAAAGCGAATATTCCCAGACCAATCGAATATTATATGACAACTTGCATACTTTGCAAAATTTATAAATATTACCCACAACTATAACATTATATTAAATTCATTCCATAATATTCAAAATGATAATTATAGAAAATTCATTTTTATTCAAAAGTTGGGGTCTTCTGACCTCCCTTTCTTAAGAAATTTAAGCCCTCGAAATTAGAGTGCGATACACGGTATATCGAAGAGGTAAGGATACCTTGACTTCATTTCAAATTCTAACTCCCGGTCATTTCCTCAACATCGTGGTTTCTCCACAAAACTTTGACTTGAGGTATAACCTTGGAGGCGCGAGAATATGTTCCTTCTTATCCAAAATTTGAACAAAGAACCTCTTCATACGTTAAATCTTCGCTTATTTCATCCGGTTCTAACTCAATAATGTGGTTCGAGTCTTCCACATATTTACGTAACATGGATATGTGAAAATGTTATGAACACGAGACATACTTGGCGGTAAAAGCGAGTCTATAGGCCACGGTTCCTACTCGATCGAGGATTAAAATGGGCCAATGAATCGAGGATTTAGCTTCCTCTCTTTCCAAATCTCGTAACCCCTTTCCATGGAGCAATACGTAACAACACATGATCTCTTATATCGAATTCCACGTCCTTTCGATGAAGATCGGCATAACTCTTTTATCGTCGATCTTGTGAGGTTTTTATCGTTCTTGGGATCGTTTGAATTTTTCCGTAGTCATATGTACCAACTCTGGTCCCAACAATGTTGCTTCACCCACCTCATCCCAAAGATCTTTGAGAACGACACTTTCTTCCATACAACGCTTGAATGGAGCCATGCCATACTTGCTTGATAAGCTGTTGTTGTAGGAAAACTCCACCAATGGTAAGAACTTGTCCCAACTTCCCTTGAAATCAAGGATACGAGTCTTAATAGATCTTCAAGAGTTTGAATAGTCCTCTCCGATTGTCCGTCCGTCGAGGATGATATCTGCCGAAAATAAATCGTAAATCCATGCCCATAGCTTTTTGCAAACTAACCCAAAATCGCGAAGTGAATCTTGGGTCTCGATCAGAAACTATGGAGACTGGCATACCATGCAATCTTACAACCTCGTTTATGTACATACGAGCAAGACGTTCAAGTGTATAAGTTTCTCGTATCGGTAAGAAATGAGCAGACTTGGTCAATCTATCAACAATGACCCAAATCGCATCTATGCCTTGAGAAACTTTGGGAAGACCAGTAACGAAATCCATGGTAATGTGCTCCCACTTTCATTCTGGAATTTCAAGTGGTTGCAATGGACCTTTTGGTACTTGATGCTTCGTCTTGACTCGTTGACACGTTAGACACCTTGAGATAAACAACGCTATCTCTCTCTTCATATTGCCCCACCAAAATGTATGTCGAAGATCATGATACATTTTTGTACTCCCAGGATGGATTACAAACGGTGTGTTGTGCGCCTCCATCATGATTTTATACTTTAAATCAGGGTCGTTAGGAACACAAAGTCTGGAGTTGACTCGAAGTATTCCTTCTTCATCGATTCTTGCTTCCAGCATCGCACCTTCTTGCACTTTCTTCCTCATATGCATCAGCTCCGGATATGTAACTTGAGCAGTTTTAATTTTATCAATTAAAGTCAGTTCTACTCGTATATTTGTTATCATCACGTGGGTCCCTGAAGTCTTTATCTCTATCTCCATCCTTTGCAAGTCATACAAAATGGGCCTTTGCGTTGACAATATTGCACTCGTAGCCGCATACTTCTACTCAATGCGTCAGCTACCACGTTCACTTTTCCAGGATGGTATTGGATGGTATGATCATAATCTTTCAACAGTTCAAGCCAACGTCGTTGTCGCATGTTGAGTTCCTTTTGAGTGAAGAAATATTTGAGGCTTTTATGATCCGTAAAGATCTCAACTTTCTCTCCATACAAGTAATGCCTCTAAATCTTTAGTGCGAAGACAACAGCTGCCAACTCTAGATCATGAGTAGGATAATTTCTCTCATATTCTTTGAGTTGTCGTGAGGCATAGGCTATGACTTTTCCATGTTGCATGAGAACACATCCTAACCCTTTGCCCGAAGCATCACTGTAGATGAAAAATCCCTCCGAACCAGATGGTATTGTCAGAACAGGTGCTGAAATGAGTCTCCTCTTGAGTTCTTGAAAACATTTCTCACATTCCTTGCTCCAACCGAACTTTGTATCTTTTCGAGTTAGCTGAGTTAGTGGAGTAGCGATTCGAGAAAACCCTTCTACGAATCTCCGATAATAACCAACTAAGCCGAGAAAGCTACGTGCTTGATCATTGATTTAGGTTGCTCCCACTTTGAATAGCTTCAATCTTTCTTTGGGTCAACGGATATTCCATGACTTGATACCACGTGCCCAAGGAATGCTACTTCCTCGAAGCCGAAACTCACATTTCTTCAACTTGGCATAAAGCTTATATTCACGAAGTTTTTGGAGTATCGACCTCAAGTGTTGCTCATGATCTTCATGGTTTTTGGAATAAATAAGGATGTCATCAATAAAGACGACCACAAAGTGATCTAAATATTCCTTGAATACTCGGTTCATCATATCCATGAAAGCGGCGGGAAGCATTAGCCAATCAAAGGACATGACTAGGAATTCATAATGCCCGTCTGCGAGTTTACGAAAAGCCGTCTTTGGAATGTCATCGATTCTAATCTTCAATTGGTGATATCCTAAGCGAAGATCGATCTTTGAAAAAATTTGGCTCCTTGCAACTGGTCAAACAGGTCATCAATACGTGGCAATGGGTACCTATTTTTGATGGTGACATGATTCAACTCCAGATAATCAATACAAAAGTCACATACTCCCATCTTTCTTCTTCACGAATAGAACGGGGAGCACCCCAAAAGAATCTACTAGGATGAATAAAGTCGATGTCTAACAATTCCTGCGATTGAGTTTTTAACTCACGAAGTTCAATAGGAGCCATTCGATATGGGGCTTTAGAAATGGGTTTTGTCTGGGGTTTAAGGTCGATACAAAATTTAATTTCACGCTCTGGGGTAAGCTAGGAAGTTCTTGAAGAATACGTCGGAAATTCATTAACAATAGAAATATTATTCAAAAGCCCGACTTATTTTTGTTTAGATCGTGACATGAGCTAAGAAAGCTTGACATCCATTTTTCAATAAACGAATAACTTTATGGCTTGAGATGACAGTGATTGATTTTAATGGTTTGGTTGCTTAAAATTAATTATAATAGGTCGATTAGGAATATGAAAGCTAACAACGTTACGAAAACAATCAATTTTTGCATGATGAGTAGTTAACCAATCAATCCTAGAATTACATCAAATGCAAGTATTTTTAATGCAATAAGATCGACAAGTAATGTGTGGGTACCAACTTGAACCAAACAAGACTTATAAACCATGGATGTAATGAAGGTTTCTCCCAACGGAGTTTCCACGAGATAAATCAAAGTCTAATTTCTTGAGTCAAATTTAATCGTTGAGCGCAAGTAGGAGAAATAAAAGAATGGGTAGAACCCAGTATCTAATAAAGTGTAAACTTATTAGAGTTTATCATAAGCTTACCCGTGATGACCTCATTCGGGTTCCTTGCTTTCTGGGAGGTTACAACAAATGCTCTCCCTTGCACCTACTGGCTTTGACTTTTACGGGGACGACCTTTGGTGCCTCCATCCTAAATTGAATTTGTCTTGATTGAGCGATAAAATTGGGCTAAGTAACCTTCTCTTCCACAATTATAACATGCTTTGGACGGCATCGCGCAATTTGGACTGATGTGTCCCTCCCCTCAGCATTTGAAGCATATGATAGGTGATCTTTCTCCTTCCTTAACAACGGGTGCTGGTGCTGACGTCTTTCCATCATTGTTGAATCTCCTCTTCTTGAAATGTCCATTCTTATTGTTTTGGCCCTTATTACCACCGAAATGGTTACCATTTCTGGCATGTTGATTCCCTCCACGCTTGTTGTCACCGCTTCGATGACTGCTCTCACTGGTATTATCATTTTGTCGACTGCTCTCTTTTGGTTGCGTTGACTCGTTATCGCGCTCCACCAACTGAGCCCTATTTACAACATATGAATACAAACACAGTTTATAAAAAATAAGATGTTGACGTATCTCCGGCTTCAAACCTCTTAAAAACATTCGCGCCATTCTCTCATCATTATCCACCAAGTGGGATGCAAACCGGGATAACTCCGTAAATTTTGCCTCGTATTGCGACACGGTCATATTGTTTTGCTCCAATTTGATAAACTCCACCTCCTTCGTGTGACGAATACTTTCGGGAAAGTATTTGTCGTTGAACGGCTCTTGGAACTTCTCCCAAGACATCTTTAATGCGGCGTGTTTGAGTACGTTTCTGGATTCCACCGATGTCGCCTCTCTCATGCAACATAAAAGCGTGAAGGGAACCTTTTACTCCTCGGAGCATCCCAAGACATCAAATATCTTGGTGATCTGCTTTATCCATGGTTTCGCCATAAGTGGTTTTGGCTCTCCCTTAAACTCCGGTGGTCCGAGCTCCTTGAACTGTTTAGCGGTGACGTCCGAGAGTTTCCAGTGTTTCCACCTACATTTTGGACAGGAGCCGCTCTCGCCTGTTGTTGCATGAATTGCATAAAGCCTCTGAACAATCCATCATTCATCATTTGGTCAGTGTTGTTGTTTGCATGAGGATTGTCGCCTTCCTGATGCACATTCTCCTGATTATTGATATGTGGAGACTCAACGGTCTTTTGTGCTCCATTGATATCCTCAATATTTTCGGATGTCATTTTCAGATACTACCACAAAACAAAGGTTAATTGACATGTAACATAATATCTCTAAACTCTGACCAACCAATTTAAATACAAAATAAATTTAAGTAGGTCATACTAGCGAAGGAATTCCCCGTCTCTCCCCTCCTAGTTCTAGTCTCACATCTTAGCTAGGATCATATCCCTAAGCTTTGATACCAACTGTGACGCCCCCAAAATTAGGTATACATCACCCATCTTGGGTCGCCAGATACATGGTACAGAATTCAAATACAACTTACTAATACAACTGTCGTGTACAATACGACAAAACATAAACTGTGAGTTTGAATACAAATATTATCTACTAGAGACTATACAAACTCAAAAGGAGTCCTCATTACAATTATTATCACACTATTTCACAGAATAGTGAGGACTACTAATGCTATCCTCTGGACCATCACTCCGTTCTCCGACTCGTCCCAACTATATTCTCATTTCCTGAAGAGAACAGTGAAAGAAAGGGTGAGCTCAACTAGCCCAGTAAAAAATATTATGACTAAGATAATGCAAAATAAATTATCGTTAGCCCTCAACAGTGTTAAACTAATAAAATATAACAACATCAAGTTTAACTGCAGCGGATCAAGAAATCCATTAAAAGAGTCAAGTAGAGAATAGAATCTACTATCTTTTATGATTTAAAAAGTTTTTCATCACTTTTATCATGAGACTCGACAATAAATAATCCACATCATCCACCTTTTACTGACGAGGATATTCATTAGGTCACGACCATAAATTCCATGCACTACGGGCCAGGATATTTGTGTATTCATCAATGGTCATGATCATGCCAACAACTGTCCATCAATGCACTAGGGGCCAATGAGGACTTTTACCACATCATTTGTAACATTACGGTCATGATTACACCGAATAAACCCTGGTCATAATCATACCAAGTCCATCCATGCTTTACAGGCCACAAATGACTTTCAAAAAAAAATATAAACATGAGGATGATGACAATGATATAAGAATTCAATAAAACAAGTTCAAGAATTAAGTTATTTAAGAACTAATAACGTCCAAATTGTCAACATGATACTGCTTTGTAGAGTAAATATTCAAGATTTCTCAGAAGAATATTTCCATGAAAAATACTGGATGAAGCGCAAATATCAAGGATATTCCACTAATTTCATGGAGTATAGAAGTCAAAATTTTAACCAATTTGAGAATAATAAGGAATGGAATAACAATGAAATCACCATGCATATGGTACTTGCGATAAATGAGTTATTCAACAGAATAATAATAATGGAACCGGTAAGGTGAAAATCACCTGCAAGCGGGGATGTTCAACGAGAATAATAAAGAATGAAATAATAAAAGATTTTAAGTCGGCGTAAAAGCCTGAACACGTGATGTTCAACGGAAAATAAAGACAGAATAATAAAAAGCGGAACCGGTCCTAGAGTATAGCCTGAGAGCAGGATGTTCCAACGGAATAATAAAAGATAGAATAATAGAAGAATGTCACCACGTATAGGGTATTCCGCGTGATCTGAGTTATTCCAACAGAATAATAAAGAAATGGAATAACGAAGTTCTCTTCTTAAATACAAAAGATTAATATCCTTACTTAGTAAAAGAAATGAATATAAAAGTAGTTAAGTAGCGAGAATACTTTTCTTCTATCTCTCTATAGTCTCTCTCTATAGTTTCTCTCTAGTTCGGTGAATTAAATGAAAATAATGAAGGAATGAGCTTCTATTTATAGAAAAATGGAATGCATAAGAACTAATCCATGAAGCGGTCCAGTTGATTTACTTTAATCGACGGTCCATAATTAAAGCAAAATCTTTTAAATAAAATATAATATATTCTATTTATAATCTAATAAAACGAATAACTTTATAAAAGATTTTACTATGCAAACACTATCGCAGCACTATGCAAAACACTATGCATAATAAAATATAATATATTCTAATTATTGTCTAATAAAATGTATAGCTTTATAAAAGTATTACATTTTATATAAAAAGATTTTACTATATCAAAAACACTATACGAGACACTATGCAACACTATATCGTAATAGAATATAATATATTATATTTATAGAATAACTTTATAAAAATATTACATTTTATATAAAAGATTTTTACGTATTATTACATTAATAATACCAACAAAAGCGAAAGTGATTTATCACATAAGCATCAATAATCAATCTTCGTGTATTACTTATGCAACCAGCGTATTCTTTATACTTTTACTACCGAATAGTTCAACGAGTATTAATGGTAAAACTTCCGCCGTTATTTCAATAAAATATATTTTTATCGTTTTTTCAATCAAACAATAATTACATTATGGGGTCCACCAATGATTGTCTTGGTAAATCTGAATATTTCCTCGCTTAAAAAGCGAATATTCCCCAGACCAATTGAATATTATATGACAACTTGCATACTTTGCAAAATTTATAAATATTACCCACAACTATAACATTATATTAAATTCATTCCATAATATTCAAAAATGATAATTATAGAAAATTCATTTTTATTCAAAAAGTTGGGGTCTTACAAATCACATACCCACTTTTCATGAAGAAAAAACCTCAAAACACAATACCCATTCATTTTTGAACAAATTCATGAAAAAAAACTCCAAATCAAATACCCAATTCACTTTTGAATAAATTCATGAAGAAAAAGTAAATCTCAGAGAGAGAGAGAGAGTGTGTGTGTGTGTGTGTGTGTATATATATATATATATGTGTGTGTGTGTGTGTGTGTACATACAGATAGAGAAGCATGAAAAAAAAGGATCGATTCACCTCCATTGATCTATTGCTGATTTCGATTTCCAAATTAGTGGGCACATGAAGTTTTCAAAAATCAAGTTGTAGAGATGTATCTGTAGATTATAGAAGTAGAGATTTTTTTATTGTAAATAAAAGGGTTTAAAATCCCCATGTTGACTTAGAAGATTAATCAGGGATAAAAAAATTTATAAAATCCCATATCAAAAACCCAATTTGTTATTTAGAACAAATTCATGAAGAAAGAACTCAAATCACATACCCAATTTTCATGAAGAAAAAAACTCACATCTACAAGTTAATCGATCAAATTATCCATAAGGTCACTGAACTTTTCTTCTCTCTATTTCTGTCGGACTATGGAAGCAAGTCTCGCTGCCGGCGAGATATCGCCACGGGTCGAGGCGGTGGCGGGGGAGGTGGAGGAGTAGGAGGAAGAAGAAGGGTTCGTCGGTGAGGCGTTGGACCAAGTTCATGAACTCGTTTTCGGTGGTGAAAAATTGAAATGAGCGAGAGAATGGGAACATGTATATGAAAGTGAAATAGGGGTGAGAGTAATGAGGAAGAGGATGAGGAAAAATACATTTCAGCGACCGCATGCGGTCGCTGATAAATATTAGTCGCAAAAAAAAAACAGCGCCAAGGTTTCGCACCAAATTTTTGGGGGGGAAATTCATAGCAGCGACCGATCAGCGACCACATGCGGTCGCTGAAATGTATATTAGCGACTAGAATTTAATACGGTCGCAGATAGCGGTCGCTAAGACTAATATCAGCGACCGGATATGCGGTCGCTGATATAATTGGTCGCAGAAAGAGCTTTTTTTTGTAGTGAAAGAAGAATTGGGAAATTTGAAGAGACGAACAATTATGTCGATTCGATTTCAATCTGGCGTAAATTTTTTCCAATTGAGCGAGTTAACTTCTAATTGATTTAAAATTGACTCAATTTGAGATCGTCTTTACTTTCTTTATATATAAGATATTAAAATTGACGCAGTTTAGGATCATCTTAATGCATAATTATGTTTTTTGAAATTGGAATTAACTCTCCTTTTCCCTATTAAGTAATTGCATAGTTGACTCCCTGGACAAAAACTGTTACTATAAAGAAAGTGTGGGTATCAATGATGGAACCCAATTTGCTCTTCACTTTTTCAAGTGGAAATCTGGATTATATCTAAAGAAAATTTGAATTTGGCTCATATTTAAATTGCGTACGATATTTATTAAAAAAACGATATCGTTTCTCAATTGGCCAAAAATACTTAGCGTCCGTAGTCTGCGGACGGGGGACTTTTATAAAGAGAGGTATTTTGTTCATTTGTCTCGTCCGCAGTATTAAACTGCGAAATACTGAAAACTAAATTGTGAACGTCCTATTAACTGTTTGATCGGGTCACGATGTGTTATAAGGATATCCTTAAATTGACAATATTAACTATGTATTGATTATCATATATATATATATATATATATATATATATATATATATATATATATATAACAATAGTTGTAGTAATAGTTTTTCACTTCAAAGATAATAAGATGGAACAAAATTTGTTCTATATATCACAGCTGATAAAATGTGGAGTGCTATTATAATCAACTAAATAATGAACTGTGTTTGTGGTATTAATATCAAAATTATTTCCATAAGTAATAAAAAAATTGTCATTTTCAACAGAACAGGCAGTACTGCTAATTATTAACATCCAGGCTCCAATTTAGTGTGCATGGATGTTGAGGTGCATTTAATAGAAAAAAAACAAGTGAACTCATCCCTCATGTCTTGTCTGTGATTACCAGCTCTATCATGATATAGCACTTCTTTTTTTAAATTTATATTATTATTATTATTATTATTATTATTATTATTATTATTATTATTATTGTTATTTTGACTATTAAAATAAATTATTCTGTCATATATCAAATGGGTAAAAGTTGTTATATTTTGCTGCTAATGAGAGTCAATAGCACAGTAGGTGGTTTTACTAACTAATTACACTACACTAGCCGCACCATTTGACTACATAGAAAGCACAAACTCAACTTTAATTTTTGGTGCTGTAAAATCATTTAAGATCAATAATTATGTAAATATTAAAAATCCATATTAAAAAATTAAATAGCATAAATAAATAAATATATCTTGAAATTAATAAAATAATTAGGGCTAGGGCTAGGGCTAGGGCTAGGGCTAGGGCCTAGGGCCTAGGGCTATGAGAGTTGATTGTTTGGAAGCGAGAAAGGAGAGGAGCAGAAGATAAATGGTGGGAGCAAGATTCTTGACAAAAACAAGTAGTAGTAGTAGTACATGAGACCATCAATTCTCCTACCTAACACTAACAGAACATCTTACTGCAAACTGATTATCACAAGTTCCCAACTCACTCTATATATAGACAATTTGTATGTGTGAGTTTATTTATGTACGTGGGACCATCTACTCTTGTTGGGATGTCTGATGAGCTCCTAATAACGATCAAGAACATGGGAAATTAAGCTAATTAATACTATATACCACATTAATATATATTTGCTGCATTCTTCTTCCCTATGGTACGGTACGTAACAATTTTATCCTTATTTTCAACAAAAAAAAAAATTATGTGGACATAAAAATTGGATATGCATGAAAATTAGACATGAGTGTATTTGAATTTCACTTAATTAATTATATTTTGACTTCTAATGGTGGGTTAAAATATAAATAGATACAGTTTAAATACACTCATGTCCATCTAAAAAACCTCTACTTTCAAATAATGGGCCCTAGAAATTAGAATCTCTCTCCTCCCATCCATGAATTATAATCCTCTTTGGACTGAGGAATAAGTAGCCATGCAATATTCCCTGTGGAAATCCAACATGTAAGCAGGTTTTCAGCACTATAAGTAATGGAGTATATGTTTACATGTGTGTAAATGTTTAGTTGTCCTAATATTATTTTAATATACTTTTATGGTTACTATAACGATGATAATCTTTGAAGAAATAAATATATTAATTAGCATATTATATATATATATATATATATATATATATATATATATATATATATATTCACCATAGTTCTTTCTCTTTCTTTTTTTAAAGAAGTAAATCAAGCATGTAGCGCAATGAGCCTTGGTGTTGACCAGAACACCCCCGCCCCCCCTACTCTCTTTCATATTATATACTTATAATAATAATAATAATAATAATAATAATAATAATATTATATATATATATATATATATATATGTGTTCTCAAGATCGCACGAGTGTGTTTTGTTTTGTAAGATAGGAAACACCACTCTGAGTTCCCATGCCCATGTCTTGTACTGAGATTTCAAAACATATCTGCCTCATCCGTAGCAAAATCCCACAATATATTAGAAAATTAATTAAGAAGGCGACACTAAGAACAAATACTATTCAATTTATTATTATTATTATATATATATAAAGAAAATATTATGTAAGGCACACCTTAACCGCGTTACCACATTAATGGAGTATATATTAACTGCGTTACCAATCAAGCTTGACCAAAGCTATTTAACAATTTTTTCTTAATATTACCGACCTCCAATATGACAATAATGAAAAAGATGTCAAAGAAACTTTGCATGGTCCAGAGAAAAAGTGTTTTAATTACTATCTTTTAGTTATTCTGGTAAAGGGGATTGTACCGAAAGGTCAGATGCTGAAGGGAGACAACATATCATATGGGACATACTCGTAAACAAAGAAGATTAACAATGCATATGATGAATGAGAAACAAATTAAAAGGGTAAGAGGATATATGCATCGAGAGCAACCATGCATCCAGATCCCAAACTTGAACACGCAAATAAGCATCTTTTGGGCATGTTAGGAAGATCGTCATTAATATGGATGGCTTCTCTGAGTTCTCTCGTCCAAAGAAGATTTACTTTCTTCCTCTCTTTTTTGTTTTTAATGAATTTTAGTTAATTATGCAATAGTGTGCTATGTTTAAAATGTATGGAATGTTTTCCTACCCATCAAATTTTGTAAATGGCCAAAAAAGGTAGGTAATCAATATATCCAAGATATATTTTTCCCAATCAACACTATTTTATTGATGTTAGGCCATTCATTCAAGAATTTCGGTTACAAAAGGAAAAATGAAGATTGAAAATGGAGCTCCAGACATGAAAAACTAACAATTGCACAATGCTGGGAGGTCAATATATCTTAGACATTTGGTCAAGGTCTAGCACCAATGGTTACAATCCGCATCAGTCCATGCAGTATTGCTCGAGGGGTTGGTGGAGCCGGACGGGGAGGTTGTCAAGCAGACAGGTTATGGCTGGAACTTCGGAGCTCACATAACAAAAATAAATCAATCACTCATTTCTCTCGCAACTTCATCACAAGGACTTGTACCATTCACATCAGCTACAAAATCACAATCACTTCCATTCGATATTTAATTAATACACTGAGGCTACGTCGTTTGTTTGTTTTGCAACAATGATAGATGGGAATTTGTTATCACTATGGACTATTTTATCCAGATTAGCCCGTAATTTAATAACACGATTCATCGTAAAACAGAGAAGCTGCAGCATAAATTAAATGGGCAGTTTGGGAGAATTTATCAGAGGTAAAACACATTAAATGTGCGAGTATATATTACACATAACATCTTCGGAAAGATTTCAAGTTCTTTGCTTTGATAGGATTGGTGGTAGGAAAGATTTTGAATATTGATTTTTTATGATCTGACTTAGTTATTTTGGTTTACTTAGTGTTGGTTATGCTTAAAAATTATTTATGTAACTTCCAATTTAATTGGTCTTTTATTTCCTTTAATACCCTAGCCGTTACCTTATTTATTTCTGTAACTCCCAAGCGTTCCATTAAGCCATTACCTTTATCTATGTAACTCCCCAACGTTCTTCTTCTTATCCTTCGGTGAATACCTTTCTAACAATGTTAATGGAGAAAGAGACAGTCTTCTTCTATATACTATTTCTTTGTATTTTGTTCTTATCGATATAGTCAGTTCTTATACTTTGTTAAATGGGCAATCCACATAGACAAGTCCAAAGCCTCCTTCCGTGAGTACACACGATCGAAGACTTCGCCATTGAATTACGGGTAACCGGCCAAGCCCATTTGTACTGTGATTATTATCGATTAGAAAGTAAAATCACTTTTTAGAACAATGAATACTGCTACGCCTCTTTTCAAATAAGTTTGTGTTATTTTCTTATTAATTGCTAGATTTTCCAACAATCTAAAAAGTGATTTAATCTATTAATAAAAAATACATGTTGTTTTAGTTACAAACTATGAATTTGGAATGTTAGAATGTTCGGCTAATGTTATTTCTTATATGTATTTAATTATTCATTGGGGTTAGACTATGTGTATATTGATCATATATATGATATATATAGATATTGAATCCTTGCTACCACTAAAATTAATTTAGATAATAATTAATTACACTCTATAAGTGAATATATTAAGATGGTTCTTGCATTCATGATTATATCATACATGATAATGAGATGGATGATCAACAAAACGAATAAAGTTGGACTCTAGGCTGTTAGGTGATGGTTACGTATATGTTTAAACATGATTTTGAAATGCTTAATTGAAACCTGAGAAATGGCCAATATTTCTCTTTGAACAAACATAAACATAAAATTTAAAAATTTGTATATGTAGAGTACCTTGTATTGTTCACAAGGTTCTTATATGCCTATTTTCTCACGTTTTGTTTAATTCAACTTATTATGCATACAAACATGCTTCTCCTTGGCTTTTGAATTTGTTTGAAGCCCTCGATAAAACCTCAAAATTTAATGGTTTGTCAAAGTTTGAATCATGAAAATATATAATTTATTTGATACACAAAATGACAGATTTTTATTTAATTCTAGAAAATGTTTTATTAATTATTTAATCATGGAAATCAATTAATAAATAGTTATTGTGATTATTAAATTCTGAAAATTTAAAAGATATTAATTATTGGCATAAAATTAATATTTCCACTTGAAGTTTTGGAAAATTAATATATTTGGATAATTTTAGTTAATCTCTAATTTAATTATGCAATAATTAATTAAGAGGATTTGCTTGATTTGCATAAAATTAATATCTGTTTATCTGCAAAGTTTGCATAATCCAAGTGTAAAGTAGAAATCACCTTTGTAATTTAAGAGGATTTGCTTGGGTGCTTTTTAGAGATTACTTCTCTACGTCTTTTTGTTAGTAGTGCTCCTTTTATGATAATTTTCAAGCACTTTGAAAAAGTGTTGGTGTGATGTAAATTGCACGATTTTTTTTCTCCCTACTCTTGAGAAGAAAGCAGCATTAATGAATTTGACGTGGGTTCTTTACTTGACATCTTGATGTTTACTTAAATCTTATTATTTGTAAAATGGGCTTAAACGAGCCCGCAATAATTTGGGTGTTGGTGAGAGAATTTGTGGTCGAACTCGACACAGTAAATTTACTTGGTTTGAGGCTTTGAGCTTGGAGTGCGAATATTTGAGTCCATTCTTTGCGGAGTTCACCTTTTTAAGCATCGGGGTTGAGCTAAGGCTCACCTTAAAGCCAATCCGATCTTCTGAGTTTTACCTACGTGTTTATTTACCTTCTGCAAGCGATAATATGATAACTTTTGGTTGGGTTGGTGATCGAATATAGTAGACATGTATATCGCCATGAAACCAAGTATTTGTACTTAAATTTCAGTTTCTAGCAAGATTTTATGTTTTTTTTTAACTTGTGTTCTAGGTCACATGTTAAAATAATAATCTTGGTGATCCAAAAATCTAGACTTCTCATTTGCGTTTAGCAGCACATGTAAAATCTTGTGGTCACAATGTGAACTAAAATTATTTATTAAAAAATTAAATCTTTTGGTCATGGTGAGAGTGCTCGTTTTTCAATTCAAGATATATTACTGAGGCGATTTGGGCGAGGTGAATAATAATACATAATAGTATGTAAGTATTAGTGTTGTTGTCTTCTTTGTAATTTTTGGAATTTTAATGTGTTTATAGCATACTTGGAATATTAATTGAGTAATATTATGCATTATTTAATTCCTTTGTTAATAATTTTGAAATATTAATTGTTGGTGCTTGGAATTAAATTACCATGTTGTAATAACACATGTACCCTTGTTCTAGTGGAGTAATTTAGGTTTTAGTAATTTTATTGAATTATTCCATAAATTCACGTCTTATGAGCTGAAAGATTAATGGTAAATAATTGAGCATTTATATGGATTGTGTTTCCTAAGCCTAACGAAGTCTTTCTTCTATTTTTATATATGTTCTATTATTTTATGTTAATTTGGTTCATGTGGCAAAGATGGTGAACAATGATGATAATTCTAGATATACTCAAATCTATCTTATTGTTTTTAAAAGATGAAGCGGAAGAAATGTTTATTAAATAAAATTGAGGTTGAAAATTAGTTAGAAAGGAAAAATAGATTGAAAACTTAAAGATATGGTGAATGTCATCATCGCACTCATTCCTGCATCATCGCACTCATTCCCGCATATGATCTTCTACTCAACGCGTCGGCCACCACCACGTTCACTTTACCGTGATGGTATTGAATAGTGTGGTCGTAGTCTTTCATATAGCTTTCGAACCAACGTCATTGCCGCGTGTTGAGTTCTTTTTGAGTGAAGAAATATTTAAGGCTTTTATGGTGCTGAATATATCTCCACTTTCTCCCATATATAGATAGTGCCTCCATATCTTTAAGCATGCGAACGATCGCTGCTAACTCTAGATCATGAGTAGGATAATTCCTCTCATACTCTTTAAGTTGTCATGAGGCATAGCTATGACTTTCCCACGTTGCATGAGAACACATCCTAACCCTTTGCACGAAGCATCGATGTAGATAAAAATCCATCCGAACCGGATGGTATTGTTAGAAACAGTCTTAAAATAAGTCTCCTCTTAAGCTCTTGGAAACTCTTCTCGCATTCTTCGCTCCAAACGAATTTTGTATCCTTCCGGTTAGTTGGGTTAATAGAGTAGCGATTAGAAAACCCTTCCACGAATTTCCGATAATAACCGGTAGACCCGAGCTACGTATTTCGGTCCACCGACTTGGTTGCTCCCAACTTTGTATTGCTTCAATCTTCGCCGGATCCACGGATACTCCATGTTTTGACACCACGTGCCCAAGAAATGCTACTTCCTCAAGTCAGAACTCGCATTTCTTCAATTTGGCATATAGTTTGTTTTCACGAAGCCTTTGGAGTACCAGCTTCAAATGGTGCTCATGATCTTCACGACTTTTGGAATATATGAGGATGTCATCAATAAAGACAACAACAAACTGATCCAAATATTCCTTGAATACTCGGTTCATCATATCCATGAAAGTCGCAGGAGCATTAATCAATCCGAAAGACATGACTAAGAATTCATAATGCCCGTCTGCAGGAGTTCTAAAGCGCCTTTGGAATATCCTCGGTTCTAATCTTCAATTTGATGATATCCGAGCGAAGATCGATTTTGAAAAGAATTGTGCCTTGCAATCGGGTCAAACAAGTCATCAATACGAGGTAGAGGATACCTATTCTTGATGGTGACATGGTTCAATTCCCAATAGTCGATACAAAGTCGCATACTCCCGCTCTTTTCTTCTTTACTGAATAAAGCAGGAGCACCCCAAGGAGATGTCTTAGGGCGAATGAAACCGATGTCCAACAATTCTGTAGTTGGACCTTTAACTCCACGAAGTTCAATAGGAGCCATTCGATATGGGGTTTTAGAAATGGGCTTTGTACTGGGTTCAAGATCAATAAAGAATTCAACTTCACGTTACGGGGGTAGGCAGGAAGTTCTTCAGAAATACGTCGGAAAATCAATAACAACAGAAATATTATTCAAATTTGACGTGTCTTTATTCAAATCCATAACATGGGCTAAGAAAGCTTGACATCCGTTTTTCAATAAGCGAATAGCTTTATGATTAGATATGACGGTGATTGATTTTAATGGTTTAGTTGCTTGAATTAAATAACGGGTTGGTTAGGAATATGAAAACTAACAACCTTACGAAAACAATCAATTTTGGCATGATGAGTAGTTAACCAATCAATCCCTAAAATCACATCAAAAGCAAGTATCTTTAAAGAGATAAGGTCAATGGGTAAGGTGATGGTGCCAACTTGAATCAAACAAGATTTATAAGCGATGGATGTGATGAAAGTTTCTCCTAACAGAGTTTCCACAGATAGATCAAAGTCTAATTTCTCCGAGTCAAGTTTAAGCGTTGAGCACATGCGGAGAGATAAATGAATGGGTAAAGACCCCAGGTATCAAGTAAGGTATAAACTTAGCAAGAATTTATAAATAGCTTACCGTGATCACCTCGTTTGGGTTCCTCGCATTTTGACCAGATCACAACAAACGCTCTTCCCGAAATCGTTGACTTTGACTTTTACGGGGCCGATCTTTTGAGTCACCGTCCCCATTGAACTAGGTTTCGCTCTGCATCGTATAATCTCGAAATTATATGTCCTTCCTTTCCACAATTATAGCATACCTTGAATGTTGTGGGCCAGTTTGGGTGATATGTCCCTCTTTCCCACATTTATAGCATATGACCGGTGGTCGTTCTCTTCCCTTAGAACCGATTCTTTGCAAGACCGTCGTCTTCACATAGTCGTTGTTAAATCTCCTCTTTTTAAAATCTCCTCTCGACTCGCTTCTTCTATTTTCATGGCCATGATTACCACTAGAGTGGTTACCATTTTGTCTGTCTGCTTTCTTTCTCCGCCGGTTATCATTATTACATTGATTTGCTATATCTGCAGTACGATCCTCGGTTATGGTCCCTCGGTTGAACATACTCGTTATCTCGCTCTAACAATTGAGCCTCATTAACAACATCCCGAATAGAGAGAAAATTTATGAGAAATGAGATATTGTCGTATGTCGGGTTTCAAACCTCTCGAAACATCCGCGTCATCGTTCCTCATTCTCCACCAAATGAGGTGCAAACACGGATAACTCTGCAAACTTTGCCTCGTCTTTGAGACACCGCCATGTTGTTTTGTTCTAATCGATGAACTCCACTTCCTTCATACGATGAACACTTTCGGAAAGTATTTGTCATTAAATAGTTTCAAACGCGTCTCCCAAGACATCTTTGAGTGTGGGTGGATGGATACGCTTCACGGACTCCCACCAATGATCGCCTTCGCCACGGAACATAAAGGTGGCGAATGGAACCTTTGTTCCTCCGTGCATCCCAAGACATCGAATATCTTGGTAATTTGCTTGACCCGTGTTTCCGCCATGATCGAATCGGCTTTCCCTTAAATTCGGTGGTCCCAACTCTTTGAACTGCTTGCAGTTTGTGACAACCCGTGAATTGCTATCATTTCCTCCTATATTTTGAACACGAGTCTCCTCGTGCGATTTTGCATGAACTGCAAAAGCTTTCTAAACATCCCTCGTTCATCATCTCGCTCGGTGGTGTTGTTCACGGAGGAACATTGCCAAACTGTTGCGTTCTCCTCGTTGTGAGTCTGAAGGCCTCCACGATCTCATTTCCATTGTTAATATTCTCGATCGACATTCTCAAAATCTTGTCATAAAACAAGGGTTAATTAAGAAATCAATATATCACATAATATCCCTATATCTTGACCAACTAACAAATAAGCTTAGGTAGGACACACTTTAGCGAAGGATTTACTCGTCTCTCCCCTCTTAGTTCTATTCCCCAATCTCCGCCATGGAGATCATATCCCTAAGCTCGATACCAACCGTGGCGCCCCCAAAATAGGTATACATCACCCATTCTCGAGTTGTCAATACGTGAGTACGAAAACAACTACAACTTTATTATTACAACAAGAAACTGTGAGTTTGAATACAAATATTATCTTCTAGACAATATCTATACTCAAATAAATCCTCATCACATTTATTGATACATTATTTTACAAAAATGGTGAGGACTACTAAACAACTCTCTCTAAACCTTCATTCCATACCCCAGCTGCGTACTCGCTATATTCTCGCCTCCCGAGAAGAAAAATGGAACAAAAAGGAAAAGGGTGAGCTCAACTAGCCCGAGAAAGAATATTATGACTAAGATAATATACAACTAATTATCATTAGTCTTCACAACAGGAAAAATCTAATCTAATACAATAGACAACAAGTTTTTAAATCAATATTCGCAATGAAATAATAATTCATTAGAAGAGTTAAGTAGAGAATGCAAACTACTATCTTCTATGTATGAATTTAAAAGTTCATCGCTCTATCTTTTATCCTGTAACATCAATCAATATATATCCGGAATCAAATATTCATCTTTGCACTATAGGCCAAAGATATTCATCATTAATCATGTTTATCTAAACACTGCTCATCTTTGCACTACTGCCAAAGATATTATTCAGAAATCATTCATCTTTGTACTACAGGCCAAAGATATTCCATAATATCATCATTTAAGACCAAGATGATGAAAATATTTTTAAAGAAACGAATCCAATGAAACAAAATGACAAGGATTAAGGATTAAGGATTAGTACTTTGTTTTATCCACGTCAAAATACCTCAAAAATAATCACAATGGTGTAAAATTCAAGAATGATCAAAACATGGATACAATCAAAGATAGTATCCGAATAGATATTTTGAGACGAAAAGAAAATTTTTCATTTTTCGATGAATAGTCTTAGTATTCGTGAATAATGTCATTATCGTGAATAAAGTGTCGTATCGTGAATAGTAACTCTCAGACACCAAAAGTTCTAAATTTGATAAAAACTTCATATCAATATTTCAACATAATGATATTGAAGAAATAATATCATTCTGAAAAAATAATATCCCTTACCTCGAAGATCAAGACTTCTAGTTGAAACAGGGATATAGGTTATGACTTGAACTTGCAAGTATAGCAATACTCAAAGTATACTCAATATACTAACAAGAATACGCTCGATAATATAGAGAAAACTTGATTTTTGGTGTGATTTTCAATTCTAACCTAAGCACCTATTTATAGGAAATTGCTTAGAACACCAAAGCGAAAATTTAATATAATAATATTATATATATTACAAATTCTCTATGCACACTTAGCATCTGAAATCAGTAATCTTAACATATGTTAAATGAGTCCCAACAATGTAAAAAACGTTTTTGTAATTAAAAATATTTTAAACTTCCAAAAATTAATTATTTCGGAGCTTCAGAACTTCAATAATTCATAATAAATAGCCCTTTTATCAGAAAATTTGAATCTCGCAATTTTTTATAGGAAATTCAATTCTCTACAACTTTGCAGAAGAAAGTTTTTCCAAATTCCAAATATAAATTAACCGAAATCCACAAACGGACGATTTTACAAAAGTTATAATCAAATTTCGATTCGATAAATGGGGTCCAATTTATGTTTAACATGTTTTAAACATTTATTGCAACAAAAATACTCTTCCTCCTCGTATACTCATATATCCCACATTCGTTGTAAAAATATCACCATTATTATATTATTAAAATATAATAATACATTTAAATAATTATTTTATCGGAAAAAGATAAAATTTCAATTTTCAACAATTGTCACATTAAAATTTTTTTCATCTATATCCACATAAAATCAATATTTTCCTCATCATATGAATTAATAATTAATTATTCACAAATAATATTACGTAATCACAATATTGACAACCGACGGTTCCTGAAAGAGGGGCTTTCCAATAAAATTTCTCCTTCTTGGGCGCTGCAATTAGGTGACCAAACCTCTCCTTAGACGAACTTTCTAGACATTGCCAATAATGTTATCTAATAATATTATTCGGATAATATGAATTATTGCTTCGATAATGAAAAATATTGTGTAATGACAATTATTGAAACAACAAAGAATATAAAATATCAACGCAAACAATTATTAAATCAATAAAATCTTTGAGCAAGAATTCTCGTAACCATTATTGAGTAGTGCCTTCTTACGTAAGAATCAATAATTGGTGCAATACTGGTATCTTTATATGTTTTAACCACAAGTATTTTAACAATGATAATTGATAATAACTTCTGTTTGTTATTTTTAAACAACTTATATTTGTCGTTTTCTTCATCCAATCGCTTTTTCAGTTATGGGGCCCACAAAAGATATGCATGTAAATTTAATATTCCCCGAAGCAATGAAGAATATTCCACGACCAAACGAATATTCCCCGACAACAATGAATATTTTATAACCACTTGCTTATTTTGAAATATTTGCGTATTTTACCCATAACTATCCACATTAATCAAATCAACCCTTACTATTTTAAAATAATAAATAAAGAAAATTAAATTTCATTAATAATAAGTTGGGGTCTTACACATAATATGTCACAAGATCATTGGAATGCATTATCACGTCTAATGAGGTATTTAAAAGGAATAGTTAATGTAAGTGTACATTTTTTTGACCATCCTAATGTTTTTGAAGGATATTGTGATGCTAATTGGGTATCTGTTAATGATGAAACAAGCTCCACTAGTGGATATGTGTTTACTTTAAGTGGATGAGTTGTCTCTTGGAGATCTGCTAAACAAACTTGTACTGTTAAATCACTCGTAAAGAGGTACAGAAGCAGAGTGGATAAGGAATTTATTGGCTGATATACCATTGTGGTATAAGCCAATTCCTTCTATTTCTCTGCATTGTGATTCTCAAGCAGCTATTGGCAGGGCAATGAACCATGTTTATAATGGAAAACATAGACATATTCGCTTGAGGCATAATATTGTACGAGGACTGATCAGTAACGGGGTTATTTCCATGGAATTTGTAAGGTCTGAAAAGAACCTAGCGAATCCGCTTACTAAGGGATTGAGTAAAAAGGTAGTCCAAGAAGCATCCAGAGGGATGAGACTATTGCCAATATTTTGAATAAATAATATGTGATGGAAACCCAACCCATGTGATTGGAGATCCCATGAATTGGGTTCAATGGGTAATAACAAGTCATGTAATTATTTAATTAAAGCACTACAATTATTTATATCTCTCCCTGTGTGTATGTGGTGCTTACTGACAAATTATGATAGGATGAATCATTTAGATTCTTAATGAAACTCATAGCCCTAAAGGGTGGTGTATGTCAGTATACACTTGATGGGTTCACCTATATAAAGGTGGAAGTGTCGGTAGCTTCCCTATGAGAGTCTTTAACCAAACTCTCTAGAGCCTTTATGAAAATCTCGGATATGGCGCGTGGCTGAAACGCATGACCCGCGGACTTGTGTGGATTCAGATTTTTAGATATGTGTGCAAGTTCAATTGATTGTATCATAGATAATGGGTTCAAGAATATAATTCACCTATAATCTACAATCATGAGCTTGTTCCACTAAGTGTTGATTCAAACCCACAAGGTATCGATGTTATGTATCTAAAATCCATTGCTCTTCTCACTTCTTTTTAATTTTTCTATCTTTGATAATTTTGAATCGTGTGGGGGATTGTTGGTTATGCTTAAAAATTATTTATGTAACTCCCAATTTAATTGGTCTTTTATTTCCTTTAATACCTAAAGCTGCTACCTTATTTATTTACAGAACTCCCAAGCGTTCCATTAAGCCATTACCTTTATCTATGTAACTCCCCAACGTTCTTCTTCTTATGTTTCGGTGAATACCTTTCTAACAATGTTAATGGAGAAAGAGACAGTCTTCTTCTATATACTATTTCTTTGTATTTTGTTCTTATCGATATTGTGGCGCCCCAAAATAGGTATACATCACCCATTCCGAGTTATCAATACATGATGCGTAAAAACAACTACAACTTTATTATTACAACAAGAAAAGCGTGAGTTTAAATACAAATATTATCTTCTAGACAATATCTATACTCAAATAAATCCTCATCACATTTATTGATACATTATTTTACAAAATGGTGAGGACTACTAAACAACTCTCTCTAGAACCTTCATTCCATACCCAGACTGTACTCTTTATATATTCTCGCCTCCCGAGAAAAATGGAACAAAAAGGAAAAGGGTGAGCTCAACTAGCTTTCAAGAAAGAATATTATGACTAAGATAATATACAACAAATTACCGTTAGTCTTCAACAGAAAAATCTAATAGAATACAATAGACAACAAATTTTAAATCAATATTCGCAATGAAATAATAATTCATTAGAAGAGTTAAGTAGAGAATGCAAACTACTATCTTCCATGTATGAATTTAAAAGTTCATCGTCTATCTTTTATCCTGTAACATCAATCAATATATATCCGGAATCACATATTCATCTTTGCACTACTGAGCCAAAGATATTCATCGATTAATCATGTTCATCTAAACACTGCTCATCTTTGCACTACTGGGCCAAAGATATTCTTGAAATCATTCATCTTTTACACTACTGGGCCAAAGATATTCCATAATATCATCATTTAAGGCCAAGATGATGAAAAATATTTTTAAAGAAACGAATCCATTGAAACAAAATGACAAGGATTAAGGATTAAGGATTAAATACTTTATTTTATTCACGTCCAAAAATACCTCAAAAATAATCACGATGGTGTAAAATTCAAGAATGATCAAAACATGGATACAATCAAAGCTAGTATCCGAATAGATATTTTGGACGAAAAGAAAATTTTTCATTTTTCGATGAATAGTCTTGTGATAAGTGAATAGTGTCGTATCGTGAATAGTCTTTGAGTATCGTGAATAAGTAACTCAGACACCAAAAAGTTTCAAATTTGATAAAACTTGGATCAATATTTCAACATAATGATATTGAAGAAATAATATCATTCTGAAAAAAATTAATATCCCTTACCTCGAAGATCGGTCTTTCAAATTGAAACAGGATATAAAGGCTATGACTTGAACTTGCCTTAATAATAGCAATACTCAAATTATACTCAAAATACTCACAAGAATACGCTCGATAATATAGAGAGAAAACTTGAGTTTACGGTGTGATTTTCAATTCTAACCTAAGACCTATTTATAAGAAATTGCTTAGAACACAAAAGAAAAATTTAATATAATATTAATATATTATATATAAATTCCTACGCACACAATCTATGATCTGAATTCACCATGCTTGACAAACAAATAAGTCTACCAAACAAATCAAAAACGTTTTTATTATTTAAAATAATTAAAACTTCCAAAAATCAATTATTCAGAATTTCGAACATCAATAATTCATAATAAATAGCCCTTTTATCGGAAAATTGAATCTAGCTTGAGTTTTTATAGGAAATTCAATTCTCTACAACTTTGCGAAGAAAGTTTTTCCAAATTCCAAGCGAAAATTGGCCAAAATCCACAAACGAGGCGATTTTACGGTTTATAATCAAATTTCGATCGATAAATGGGGTCCACAAGCATGTTTAACATGTTTTAAACATTTATTGCAATAAAAATACTCTTCCTCCTCGTATACTCATATATCCCACATTCGTTGTAAAAAATATCACCATTATTATATTATTAAAATATAATAATACATTATCTTATTAGAAAAGATAAAATTTCAATTTTCAACAATTGTCACATTAAAATTTTTCTCCATCTATATCCACATAAAATCAATATTTTCCTCATCATATGAATCAATAATTAATTATTCACAAATAATATTACGAATCCTGATATTGTGACAACCTGGCGGTTCAGGAAAGAGGGGGCTTTCCAATAAGAATTTCTCCTTCTTGGCGCGCAATTAGGTGACCAAACCTCTCCTTGATGCGAACTTTCTAGACATTGCCAATAATGTTATCTAATAATATTATTCGGATAATATGAATTATTGCTTCGATAATGAAAAATATTGTGTAATGACAATTATTGAAACAACAATGAATATAAAATATCAACGCAGAATTATTGAATCAATAAAATCTTGAATAATTAATTACTATAACCATTATTGAGTAGTGCCTTCTTACGTAAGAATCAATAATTGGTGCAATCTGGTAATCTTCTTGTGTTTTAACCAATTTAGAGTATTTTAACGAAATTAATGGTAACTTCTACGCCAAGTATTTTTAACCAACTTATATTTGTCGTTTTCTTCATCCAATCGCTTTCAGTTATGGGGCCCATTACGCATCATTACTGGCCGTCGCATTTAAATATTCCCAAACGATCTGAATATTCCACGACCAAACGAATATTCCCCAACAACAATGAATATTTTATAACCACTTGCTTATTTTGAAATATTTATGTATTTTACCCCTAACTATCCACATTAATCACATCAACCCTTACTATTTCAAAATAATAAATAGAGAAAATTAAATTTCATTAATAATAAGTTGGGGTCTTACAGATATAGTCAGTTCTTATACTCTGTAAAATGGGCAATCCACATAGACAAGTCCAAAGCCTCCTTCCGTGAGTACACGCGATCGGAGACTTCGTCGTTGAATCTTTTGAGAGTAATGGCCAAACAACCCATTTGTACCTGTGATTATTATTAGTGAAGCGAAATCACTTTTTTTAGGACGATGAATTTCTGCTCTTTCTCGGTTTTTCAGCTAAGTTATTCCAATTTACTGTGTTATTTTTCTTGTTAATTGCTATATTTTCCAACACTTAGATATGGCTATGTTGTTGACTTAATTATTTTTTGGCTTTTATACGTTGATGATGATATGTAATATTTGATGGTACTGTTCTTTTCTGACAGAAACTGTTTAGGTGGTTCCTGCTTATATTTTGTCCATGGTGGATATATTATTGGTTATGTTGATTGGTTACTTTGAAAAGGTTTCTTATAGTTTCTTAATTTTATGAAAATGCAAAATTTTAGGGGAATTTTAATTTTATGCAAAATTTTAGTTTCTTAATTTTATGCAAAATTTTTATGAGAGATATTTGCATAGATACTTTCAATGATAGAAAATAATAAGCATGTAAAATAATAATAATAATAATGAAGAAATAATATCATTGAAAAATGATCTTGCAAAATTTATTCAAGTAGAGAAGAAAATTTGAATATAATGTTGGGTACCGAAAGATCAAGTCTTGATAAATAAAGAATTAGGTACAATTCAATCAAAAATGTGAGAAGTAAAACTAATAAAAATAACATTAGAATAATTAATAGTAAACTAAAGCATAAGCCACTTTATTGCTCACCATTTGTTACTTGCAAAAAATGTGGTTTAAAAAGACATTTTGATTCTAATTGCAATAAAATAAAAACAAAACAGATTTAGGTGAAAAAATGTGATTTACATGCAACTAACATAAACGAACTCAAACAGACTTGGGTATCAAAAGGTTGAGTTATTTCTTTGTTTTGTAGGTATGTCTAAAGGCTAAAGTTCCAATATCAAATAAATGGGTGCTAGATATTGGGTGTTCTGAACATATGACAGTTGATAAGTCGAAATTCACTTCACTTGTTTCAAAGAAAGGTGGAACTGCGACATTCAGAGATGACAATACATGTCAAATTATTGATAAAGGTAAAGTTAAAAATAGTAAGATTTTTATTAATAATGTCTAATATGTTGAAAGTCTGAAATATAATTTGGTAAGTGTAAGCCCGCTTATGAATAGTGGTCACAAGATAATTTTTGATAAAAATAAATATGTCATTATACACATGTCCCATAATGTTCCTCTAGTAGTTAACAGTGAAGGAAATATTTATACAATCAACTTTGAACATCAAAATGAAGACGTCTGTTTAGTTGTTGTTCAAGATCAATCTATTTATTTTATGGTACACGTTCGCATGAAACTGATTAGTAAGTTAGCTGCAAAGGACCTTGTCAAGGGTCTATCGATATCAAATCTAAGATATGAAAAGTATTTGTACTGCATGCCAATTAGGTAAACATGTATGAAATTCATTTACAATTACAAACCAATCTAGGTTTGTATACAGGTTTTTAACAAGAAAGAATTATATGGTTACAAGATATATTTATGAATTTCCAACAATAAGATATTAAAAATTTGTCAATATCAATTTGGTAGAAACTTTTTTGTGTAAGCACTATGTTTTTCTTGATTCGTTATCCTGAAACTTTTGTCATGAGGAATAAATAGAGAAGAGAGCAACCGCACAACAAAAATTAATTTCCAAATTGATATAACTTCCCAACTGATTAGAACTTTAAGCTCATTAATCTGTTAAAAGATTTTTCTAGCAAAATAAAATTGTCTTGTAATTAAAAAATTATGTTAGAAATACTTACAAATTTTCCTTAATAATTTCCTAAAGACCTAATCCAGTAGTAGTGTCTCTATAGACTTTTTCTCCAACTACTTGAAATCACTTAACAGCAATGTATAATTAGCCCAACTTACAAACCTGAAAAAACCAAGTATCTCCGTACCAAATATGTTGACATCATTAAAAGAAAATATATAAATCAACACCAGCTAGATGTGATAGTTTGCAGAAGATGATAGATTGGTAAGGACAGTTAAGTTAGTGCATGCCAGCAACACATTCAATGTCACATGAATATTGCTCTCTAATATGACGAGCAGAATACTTATGATTCAGATATGTAAAAACATAATGATTGGTAGTTACTGTTCACATATAGCCTTGACATCATCCAAGTTGTAGCTTATCTCCCTTGAATGCACAAGTCTATTTCTCACACCCTTTTTCCCTTTAATTTCTTTTGTTTTTTTTCACAGAATAAATTTTAAATGAGCTGAATTCACAGTCTAATTCATTCAGCAGTTGATGATGAGTTGAATTTGGACCAACATTCGGGTTTCTTATCAATAAGAAACCAATGCCAGACTACCTTAAGGTAATTAAGGCTGTGATCTAGTAATTAAAAAGTAGGCCTAGCTTCTATATTGACTTGTGTGATTAGCATATATTGGTTAGATGTGAATTATAAGAATATTATTGTACAACTCATGATAAACCTAGGAATTAGGATATATACCAAGAACTTGTGTTTCAGGCTAGGTTGCTTGAAAAGCAAAACTTGAGCAGCAGAAATTCATCCCTGAACTATCGATATAATTCTCATGGCATAAGTACCACCTCCATTAACTTGAAGCTATTTTAAGAAACTGGTCATATATGTCGATATGTTCACCTTCATATTCAAAGTACAAGCTGGGTGCAACAGTCAGTTTCTATATATTATTTAACGCATCAATTAATCAACTAAATGTTGTTGCAAGGATTTTGGTTTACCGACCAACACAAAGCAAGTCTTTTGTTTCATGCATTTTAACTAAACGTAACATATTGTATTTAAGAAAAGGTTATCAATTCTACTCTTGAATTCTGTCATTTCACTCTCAGCCAGAGGATTTTGGGTATTCCTACTTAAAATAAAGGCATAAAACATAACTAGGAAAATATGATTTACTATACAACAAATACGTCAAACCACACACACACACACCACACACAAACCCCCTTTGCACTGGGGTCACCCTGTGTTACCTTTGTCTCACTTTGTTCCACCATAAAGTTGACAAGAAAAGCACGACAGACTAATAAGAATATTAGCTAGAAGAACAACAAAACTATTTTGAGTGTAACCCTAAATTTTTGTCCAGCATCCGATCAGAGATGATTTATCAAACACCTTTTAATTAAAAAATGACCCTTAATAAAGTGAAAATACATCATAACTTGCAGAACACAATGGTAGCAAAGTAGCATGAAAAAAACTTATCAAAGAACCAATTTGTAATTATGACCTGAAGATTGGGTCCAGATTTTCAAGATATAACCCATTCTTTTTATGAATAAGGTCCTAGACTACTCTTCAGATTTCAGGAACGGCAGAGGACATAAATTGAATAAACCGATTCAGACACCATAATCTGAAGTTCTCAGGACAGAATTATAGCAGGAGTCACAAACCAAGTCTTGAGTTCATAGCTGTGAGCCAATTGTTGGGGTTAACATCAGATCTCAAGTCATTTCCGAGTTTTACTAAAACACATGATAATATAAGCACCAACTCACCAACCACATAGAAAGTATTCATAGATCGAATGAGAAACAGTCAACTACATAGTTTCATGAGAATATCTAAATAGACCCAACTCCATGTCTAAATTTTATTTCTGGACAAGTTTATCATTATTTATATAACAAGCCTTATTCAAGTACTGCTTTATGTTTCGTAGTGAGAATCTTGCAACAGCACTTAAGATAGAGAAATAGATACACTTGAGCATGCATGCCACCTTTCATATTGAACTCCAATTCAAGAAATCGAAACCAGATGCACTGTAATTTTACTATATCCAGACTTATAACTGACTCACAACTACACGAATATGGAACCAAATACAACAAATGAGTCATTTGTTCACGATATATTAGTATGGTCTGCCCAGCGAAAGAACAGAAAAAGAAATGCATAACAAGTCTTGATGTGAAGATCTCCAGTCCATTTTGTCGGTGCAAATTGTTTCATAATGACCTTGAACCTATGGGCAAACTTGGTGAATGTATTATAATACTGGTTTCATGACTTTGCAAGAGGAAGGGAATTAAGACAGATTTGATATACAGTCAGTCATAGTGGCTGTCAAGGATGTGGATCCTAGATTAAGGGAGTGGAGACAAAGAGTTGGTTGCATATTAGATATTGAGAAATCATACCTGCAGCTTCACATGCATGCTTCAGATGACGGGATTTTGAGTGTAATCAAATGTCTACAGATTGAGATACTTTGAGTTCCACCAATAATCTAGCTCTAGCGTGGGTGTGTTAGTGTAACATGTGAAGCAGTTTATGAGAATCTAAATTATCTCCTGGTCACTAATTTATAGTTTCAGGTCAAACACCTGTTGCACTCAAAAATAAAATTCACACACACACATAGAGAGATGGTAAGAACACCCAATTAAGACAAGATGGTAAAAAAGAGTCGCATTTGCTAATTTTTACCAAAAAATAGATTCTCATATCTTTTGATGGTAATATTACAATGCCATCAAGTTTACTTACTATCATCATGTCATCAAATATTTAATAAATTTTTACAAATGCATGGGACTGTTTTCGTGAAACGGGGTATATGCACGGCATCAACAGCTAAATTCTTAATACATTCTAGGGGGGAAAGGGCGTTAATCTTTAAGATGCATAACTGAGTTAGGAAGTGAACACTCATAAGTCAGATGATGAATTAATGGAGACATGCATTAATAAATGTTACTAACACCATCTTCAAACTTCATATTTTTGAGATGCATGCATGTTTCAAAACCATTAACTAATTATATCAACAACATTTAAAATGCTAATAATTATTCAAGCAAAGCTGCAATTAATTTACCTCTACTGAAGGGAAGAGCCCTTGCAACTACACAAAATCACAAACATTACAAGGATTGGAATAGAACTGCAATCATCAGATTGACAATCAAAAACATGGAAGATCGATTAACCATTACTACTAAAAACTACCTTTTCTATGAAGTCCAACTCAAGACCGTTCATTAATTTACAAAGTCTAGTATCCAAAAAGCTAGTATATATATGAAATTGAAAAAGTTACAAACATTAATGGCGGCCGACTGACTCTCGTTTGGAGGGAAAAGACAAGGAGCAGGTCAAAATTGGCAGACAAATTCATGTAACATTATAATAATAATAAATATTATTCCATTATTTATTTTTTAATCACCAATTTAAATGTTTTATGTGAATATGGTAAAGTCAAATCACAAATTATGTGGACATATAAATTATATATTCATGACTCAGTTCCTCGTCAAAAGTGTGAGCACAATATAATTTGTGACATATTATTATTTTTTATGCTAATAAACATATATTTATGCTCCATTTTATATATTTTATCTCATCTTTTTTAAGACAAATTATCTCTAACTAGTCATCGGAAAATATAATTTTATATATTCTAAAGACAAAATATACTGAATTATAAATTTATAAAATCATTTAAACAATGTAGGGGTTGTTTTTAACCACGAGGAACAAGCATTAATGCAGTTGAACAAAAACTGAAAAAAGTACTATATTATTTATTTATTTTTATGGGTGCAAAAAGCAATAAGTATTCACTACACAAATAAATGGGGCTTTCTTAAAGTCCTTTCCAAACGCTGCCTTATTAGGAAAATGGAGTTCCCTTGTTGCAAGCCTTGGCCTGTTGGCCACCCTTTTTTTTCTCTAGTCTGCTAACTTGTGAAGACTCTTAGATTTAGCAGGCAAAAACCCAGAAAAGTTTAGCAGAAATCCTTGATCCCCAAATTTCTTCCCTCCTAATTTGACACTGATTCTCTTGAAAACCCTAATTTCTACCAATGATCTAAACACGAGTTCTGAGGTAATTCTTACTTTGTTTATACCCACATTTCATTTCTGTCTTTTTGTTATTAATTAACATCCAGTTATTAAATTCATTAGTTTTTTATCATTCGTACTGTTTATATGTATTTTTATACTATTAGTTCCTCTATCTCTCTCTAGAGTTTTGTTGATTAGGAAGAGATCAAAAGATGAGCCAACAACCGTCGGTGATTCTGGCAACGGCTAGCTATGATCACACCATCCGATTTTGGGAGGCCAAAAGTGGGCGTTGTTATCGGACTATCCAATACCCTGAATCGGTGGGTTTATAAAAATCTGATCTTGCTCACTTTTTTTTTTATTGTGTGCAATTTTTAGTAGAGTTATATGCACACCTGTACTTGTTATTTTGTATATGTGAGTGAGAGAGTAGTTATGATCATAACATTTTTGAGTTTTGCTCTTTACCTAAAGTTAAACCCATGGTTGTTCATTTCTTTGGATATAGATTTACTATTCCTGAAGTTTAGTCATCTTTTTTTTCCCTCAATCAGTTAAAAAAATGAGTCAAAAATTTATATATTAAATTAACAATGTCTACAAAATGAACTGTTCAAGTAATAAAAATTGGAATAGTATTATTAAAGCAATAGCTTTATCTAGTTAGAAATTCAGTCTACTATAACCAAGCGGGTCTAACCGAAATGGTTGTTCTACCTCCTGTGCGGAAGCTCTCTTCAAATTATGTTAAAATTGCAATTGAAGCTTTAGAAATAGCCAATGGGACAAATGTAAATGGCCATCAAGCTTCTCAATGATTAATTAATTAATTAAAATGAAAAAAACGGTTTATAACCATTACAATTGCACAGTTGTTAAATATATTTATTTAAGGAAATACTTATCGTTTACAGGCCACCAGTATTGTAACAAGAATTAATAAACAACTGGAGAAGTAATTACAGGTTATACCTTGAGATTTAGCACACAAAAAAAAGGTTATATCTATGTGAGAGTAAAGTAAATTATCACAAAAGAGCAAACGTATCAAAAATAACAATACGAAACTGATAAGGAATTCCAATTTTAAAAAATTATTATGTTAAAACATATACATTATATACCATCATAATTAAAATATATTAAAAAGATAAAGAAAGGTAAAATCCTTTTCTGGACTTTATAAATGCCCCATCAGATCTTGAGTATTGCACCCATCCTGTTTCTATGCTTGTATATCATTAGTTAGCGACTTATAAGTATTTTTTTTAAATGAATTGTGTCTCTGTTTATTTCGATTGTGTTTTTTTTTTATACAAATTAAGAACATGTAATCAGTGTTTTATGTTTGAAATCTGATTTACCAATGTTATGCACACAGCAAGTTAACCGGCTTGAGATAACTCCAGATAAGCGGTACCTGGCTGCAGCTGGAAACCCTCACATTCGATTATTTGATGTTAACTCCAACAGCCCTCAGCCTGTACATCTCTATCACTTTAGTATCGGATGGTTTGTTTTTCATCTGTTTCCTTTGAGCTTTCAATAGGTTTTGTGTTTAATGCACATTGAATTTTTTTGCAACCATGGCAGGTAATGAGCTATGATTCACATACTAACAATGTTATGGCGGTGGGGTTTCAATGTGATGGAAACTGGATGTATTCTGGTTCTGAAGATGGTACAGTAAAGATTTGGGACTTAAGGTACATGCAAATAGATGTTGTATTTACTTATATAATGAGCCCTTATAGTTAGAGATTTAGATATGTTCTCTTTTGAAAAAGAACAGGGCTCCAGGTTGTCAGAGGGAGTATGAAAGTCGTGCAGCTGTTAATACTGCTGTTTTACACCCAAATCAGGTTTTTTGCTTTTCCCCTTTCCCAAGCGATTGTACAAGTTTCTTCCAAGTTATAGATTTGTATATTTCTTGTGAGATAAAGGAAAACTGAAAAAAAAATTGGTAACTTGTACTTTTGTGAAGCTTTGGGTTTGATTGGTTACCTAGAATTCAACTTCCGTTTCTTATCTGAAGGGATTTTAAGACTAAATGTGATAGCATTTCTTCTGTGATAAATTATGTTAGCAATTTTGTTAAAGCCTTGAATACGAGATGATGTGTGTTTGCGTCTCTTGGAGGCACTTGGCGAAAAGAAATGCCAAGCTATTCCGTAGTTACTTGCGTATCAAAAAAGTTCTTCATTGGTCACTTTGTCCCATTCCATCTGTTGATGGACTGCGTTTCCTTTTTCTGCTTAGTTGTGAGCCAAGTCCTCAACTAAGGCTTACTATAGTGGGTTTTTGAAGGGTGGAATTTACTGATATTGCTATGAATTGGAGTGCTGTTCTTGTATGATTGTTTTGGGTTTTGGGTGCGTCTTTCATAGCTTTTCCACTTGTTGTGGAATCCCCGGTCCTTCATTTTTGCATTGTTCCTTTTCTCTATTAATATTTTATTATCTGTTGAAAGCAAGGAAATAAAATTCTGTCTAGTCTTGGTTTTCCAGGCACCATTTGATTTCATACATCTTGCTTTGAGTGTTCTATTATGTTAATATCTCTGTACTTTTCTGGTTTTGCAGACCGAACTGATATCTGGGGACCAAAATGGCAATATTCGTGTATGGGATTTGACAGCAAATTCATGCAGCTGTGAACTGGTATGTAAGTTTTTATATTTCAGAGACACATTGGGTAGTTAAGTTGAGCTATTTGTCCAGTCAAGGATTTCATAGTGGTGTTCAGAAAGAATATAATGTGCATTGAGTAGATTAAATAACAAGGCTGATAATATTATATAGCAACACAGTCTAAAGATTCATAGAAGTGGTGAAGGCTATGCAATAAATTATATTTCATGATTTGATGTTCTCTCCTCGAGTTTGATGTTCCATTTACATATCCATCCTTCCCTTTAAAATTCTTAGTCATAACATATGGTGTGAATTCAGGTACCTGAGGTAGATACAGCTGTCAGATCTTTAACAGTAATGTGGGATGGGAGCTTGGTTGTTGCTGCAAACAACCGTGGAACATGCTATGTATGGCGCTTGCTGCGAGGAACTCAGGTATTATCTCCATGAACTTCAGAAGTTGCTGTTTTTTGCCTTTAGCAACTGACGGCGAGAAATATGATTAAACTAAAATTGTTTTCTGTTGCAGACTATGACCAATTTTGAGCCACTCCATAAGTTACAGGCTCACGATGGGTACATTCTTAAATGTGTCCTTTCACCGGAGTTGTCTGAGCCCCACCGGTTAGATTACTCTGATTTCCCTTTTTCCAGTCTTACAATTTCACACTTCTGCATCAATAATTAATGTGTGTCCTTACCAGCTTCCAACCTTTCCAAGATTTCTTGTTGTATATGAGATTATGTAATGACTGTTTTGACAATGATGTTTCTAGGTATCTTGCTACTGCATCTTCTGACCATACTGTTAAGATATGGAATGTTGATGGTTTCACCTTAGAAAAAACTTTAGTGGGTATGCATGAGCCTCAACCAAATGCTCATTCTCTTTTAATTTGCCTCTTACTTTTAAAGCTGTATGAGGTCAATCAAATTATTGTGTTTTCCAGGGCACCAACGTTGGGTGTGGGATTGTGTATTCTCCATCGATGGTGCCTATCTTATCACAGGTAATTTAATTTAATAAGGGAAAACCTGAAATCTAGATAGTTACCTCAGCAAGCACCTTTTTCAATTTAAGTTGGCCCAAATATACTAAAGCAACCCGAAATTGGCGAGTCTTGGCTGTAAATAAATTTGAGCTTCTTGGGTGTTGGTGAGGTACTGTTATATTTACTCACCAGTCACCACTGCGGATCAGGAAAAAACAAAGAAATCGTCTAATTATGCCTGCCCACTTCATTCAGAGCAATTATGTTTTGTCAGGACACTTTTTTTAACTTGTCATGTCTAATAGATACAAAAGTATGAGTGTTTAATCTTTGAACTGTTTGATTCCTAAATTGTGTTTGTGAATTGGAGGGATGGGGAGGGAAGGGAAAGTGTAAGTGGGAAAGGGGGGGAAGGGATTGGACTCTTTTCTTTGATATGTTTGTGAGTTTAAGAAAGGAAGGGATTTTTATTGTACTTTCCATTGTTTGAGAGTTTAGAAGAAGGGAAGGGAAGGGAAGGGATTTTAATTGGTAAAGTACAATACCATATCACCCTTTATATAAAAGTCATTAAAAAAATGGTGGTTTATTTGATATGGTTGTTTTTGGTATTACAAAAAGTCTTAACTTTCCCATCCTCTTACTCATTCCATTTTTTAGGGAAAGGTTTTGAGATCAAAGTCACATGAACTTTACCTCCAAATCCCTCCCCTTCCCCTCTTTAAAAAACTCACAACATGGGATTTGGGGGGATTTTAAATACTTTCCCTTACCCCAAATAAAGTGCAAGAGATCTGCCTGCCATTGAGTGTTTTTGTCCTTCATTCTTTCTGCTGATTAGTCCTGAAATTTGAATATTCCATTTCTTGAATGAGCCTTGTTGCTTCTGAGGCCTGATTTACACCCACACCGACCCACCCACCCACCCACACACATTCAACTTTTATTCTTTTTCCTCCCATGCAGCTTCGTCTGATGCAACAGCCAGACTCTGGTCAGTGTCTACTGGTGAAGACAAAAGAGTATATCAAGGGCATCATAAAGCAACAGTATGCTGTGCTCTCCATGATGGGGCTGATTCCACTCCGTGCTAAAAGAAACTGAAGCTTCGCTTATTGGGTTTGATATATAAAGATCTACAACCGCTGCAATTAAAATCACTAACGCTCTTTGTACAAAAGGGGTTATTTTTGGTCCACTAATAGAGAGTAGTAGGCACTAGGAGTCTAGGACTGATGTTTAAGTGTACTTCCTCAGTTGTGTACATGCCTGTCCAGGAATTTACCATGCTAGCTAGGAATGGTCTCACCCTGCATGCTAATCTGTATCCTAATTTCTCCTTGGAATCAAGTATGGAAGAATATTAATATTCGAATAACCTTTTTAATTTTTTTATGACAGGAAGTATATTACATGAAAGCATACCTTTCTGTAAACTTTTTCTCTGTATTTATTGATAACTATTTCTATGTTAATTGTCTTTTACACTATTTGTAATTAGTGGCTCTTACATGTTTATTTAAGGTAAGTATCCATTATAAAATGTGGTGTTTAATCTTAGTTGTACAATATCTGGATAAAAGAATACTCTTATGCAACATTTGGATTGAAGTAATGAAGGTGATAATGGCATGAAACAACGGATTGAATCCTCTCAAATTTATGAATTTTATTTCTTGGGGAGGGAAAGTATAGAATAACTTATTCCAACTAAAATGGAATGAATCATTCTACTCTCCATTTTGTTCCTTCAATTCAAACTTGGCATTATATTAAAGCTGAGAGGATGTCGAATTACAATAAAAGCTTTATCATGTAGTTGGTATGAATTATTTCGGAATTTTACTTATTATACATCTCTCCAAAAAAAGCTATTGCTAATACTAATTCACGTAATTAGCAATTAAAAAGTCGACTTAAACTATAAGTCTACATGCTTAAAGAATTAACTTTAAGTCTACATGCAGCTTCTCTCATGTTAACGGACTGATAATGTAGTCGCTCATGAATTTAGCTAGATTAACTCATTCTTCTGAGTTTTCAGTTTCTTTGTACTTAACGGAAGAAGTTTTGTGTATTATAAATATTACTACTATAATTTTTTTGAGAGTCAAAATAAAAATAAAGCCAGATCCCTAATTCCCGGTTGCCTTAGAATTTTTGTTTGTAGAATCATAGTTACGTTTCCAAACTGCTGTTAATTGTAATCACCTAATACACACAACATTGGCATATTTAATAGGTGAAAGGAATTTAATTTTATTAGTCGAGCTTTTATTCTAGAACAAAATTTACTTCATTTTAAATTTACATGAAACACAAACAGTAAAAATTGGAGTCCATATATATGCAATGCTATGCAAGAACAACATAGGTTTGCTGGTTCTTGCCAATTTGGCACAATGATGTCTTTTTTCCTTCTTAGATTCTACAAGTTGATTAAAAATCCTATAAAACATGAGTTGGAAGAAAACCTTTTCTTTCCAACGGTAAAAGAAACCCCAAGTTCAGAGCATACTGTACAAGTACAACCTTATATAAAGACCAATCACCCCAACTGTTTATATTCATACAGTTACTACCACTCTCACGTGTCTATATGTAAAATCAAATTTCCAATTTCTGCATCAACTCGAAAGAACCAGTACCCAACTTAACTGGTAAGCCAAGGCAGATCCTAGCCGACGGTGTCTCCATGTTATCAGTCATCTTCTGAGATGCAGCTTCCACTATGAACTTGGAAGGGGTTTCAAAAGACATCTTAAGCAAAGGTGATATTGATTCGGATATCATCCCATGTCTGCTCATCGGCCTGTACCCACCAGAGTGGGTCATGTAGTCTGCAATAAGACTTAAATGCCTGTAATCAATCTCAACTCCATAAATCTTAAACACGTCCTGCACCTCCTTTATGATGGTTCTCCTGGCAACTTCTACTCCATAGCAGGTCAGCATAAGATGTATGTTATTAGAATATATATGATTAACATCAAGAACATCCTGCATCTCCCAAAATGCAGTCAGGTTCACTCCAGCAGCTTTCAGCGCACAAAGCTTAGCAAGATCCTTCTTAACCTCGCTCCTTTGCTTCGCAGCCGCATTTTGTTCTTTCTCCCATAAAACTTGTTTTTCAAGTACATCATATGAAAGTTGTTGACAGTGCTCAATCTTACCAGAGCCCTTGAGAGGAACCTTCTTGGCAGCCTTCTGAACAATCTGTATTAAAATTAGAAATTACATGTTAACGTGATCAGAAGACTGAAATGTTTTCACATAGGGTGAAAGAGAAGGAAAACAATGGTAAGGGAATTTTAGATGGCTACCAAATCTATCCAAAAATAAATAAAAGAAAATTTGCAAAAGGTCACCAATCAAGACTATGGTTGGAAAATAATCCAAGTTAAGCCAGTAGTAAAATAGGCTTTCGATTGAATTTTAACATTTACATTAACTTCGTATCCCTCATTTTCTTTTGCAATGAGAAAGGGGGAAGAGGGAGGGGGTGACTGGAAGGTTGAAGGGAAATCACATAAAGACTAGGAATTTGTGCCAAGGTTCTTATGAAATCTTTCCTTTTCTATTTCTTTTTAATCACCAAAGGAGGCTTATTTAGAGGAAATTTTAATACTATTTGACTAAAGTTTGCAATTTCAACTCATTCAGGCTAAAGAAACTAAAATGTGAGAAGAAAAAAGTCAACACACAAATGACGTTTTTTTTGTCGCTAAAAAAATGTGAACTTCAACACGAGTTAGAGCACATGCGTTAAATAACATATAGTAAACCATATTGCAAACAACGCAGACTTATATTTAGCACGCTAGATGCATCAAAAGAATAATAATTATGCTTATAATAGCACTGAAATATTCATTTGCTAAATTAATGAAAGAAAGATGCATATTTAATGAGAAAAGAAATTGTCCAAAAATTTGAGTTTAAGAGTACCTGAGCCAACAAAATATGAGGTTCATTAGTAAACCTGAAATGGACCTCGAGCTGCAATCCTTTGGTTTCCACAAAGAATGCCCTATCAAAGTCCTTTTTCACTAATTTTGCTTTCACCTTTTTGTTTTTTTTGGTTTTTGATTTGGCTTCTCTGACACTTGACGTGGGTTTAGAAATAGCAACATGTTCATATTGCATCTTGGAAGCTCCATCTTCGACCTTAACATCCTCAATTTCACCATTCATACTTTCTATTCCATCATCAGCCTGATCAGTCTCGCTTGCAAGGTCAGACGATGGCTCCACTTCATTCAGTTCATCTTCTGAACCATCCTCATAATCTATCTCATCTGCTGCTTGTTGTTTTCTTTTCTGAACATCTGATCCGAGATCCTCGGCCCATTCATCATCATCAACATCGTCATCACCATTATTCCCTTCTTGGGATCTGCTGTCTGAAGCATCTTCACCCCTCTCATTTACGATCTTTGACTGTGAATTTTCAGTGAAATCTTTAATTCCACTAATCCTAGAGAGCAAAATTATATGATTTTCTATAGCATCCTCCAACTCCCTTAAGAACATAACCTTCAGGGTTTCTTGACAGTCTTTTACAGATACAAGTTCATGCTCTTTAAGCTTCATCCTAAGCTTATAAATTCTTGAGATTTGCTGATTTTGAATGGATAACGGCAGAACACGGATTTCTACATTATCTATCATATCTGCAACAGTGACCTTTTTCATTTTTGCCACAAGAGCCTTTGCATCATCCCTGCACAGGCAAATTTTACATAAATATTGACTAAAAATCTTTGTGTTGGTGTTTGCTAGATAGCTATATAGGTAGATATATTTGTGCATATACATATATACATACATATATATACTGACATGTATCACGTATACGTTTCGAACAATGATAAAATGTTTCCACTTTGAATAAATAGAATTTCCCTTTTGTGAGGGTAACCGAAACAAACCATAAGCAGTTTTCTTCTTGTTGCCGATGCTATTGTTAATTTCTTCGAGTATTTATAATTGTTAGCATTATTAAAATCAAAGATAACGAAAAAGGTCAAAAAGGAATTCAGCAATACATTTAGTGAAAAAAACAAAGACAGACACGTTCCATTTATTAAAAAAAAAGACAATCAACAAAAAGGAGGGGAAAAAGAAGAAGATTCTCAATCACTAAAATTATGCAGGTAATGGATCGGAAACAACTCACTTCGACTTTCCCTCAAGCAGGCGGCATGTCACAATAGGAGTTTTAATTTCACTTGAAGCGGTCATTAAGATCTCTTGTAGACGTGGAATACCAAGTGTAACATTCATTTCCCCACGACCAGCAAGATGGAAAGTGTTCAGCCTGAAACATTGAAACAATGTCCAAATTTGTTACTATAACATGGTCTTTGGTAAATTAGAGAGATGGAGGAGGGAGAGTGAGAACGACAGAGAGAACAAATAAAGCAGATCAACTCAAACAGAAATCCACACAATTATGATATGTAAAATGACATACAGCAAAGAGATTTGCCATATGAAAAGTTCTTGATGTTCTTTTACAACTAAAGTTACAAGCTTATTCCTAAATTAATACTACCTCCATCATTCAAAGGATTTCTCAAAGTACAAAAAAAATTGTCCAGGGAATATTTAAAAGTACTCGAGTAAGATATAAACATATACCACCAAGAATAGCTGACACTCAAAATGTATACTTAGGAGGGCCCTTCTGGTTTTTTTTTTTGAAAAAAAAGGGGAAAGATTCAATTGTTTGCGGGGTCCAGGCAAAAATGGAACTTATTTCGTACTTTCTCCTTTACTTTAATTTTCTTGTGAAAAGTGTACTTAGACATCTGGGGAGACTGAGGGAGTAATTTTATATTTTTGGATAAAAGAAGAAGATTTTATTGATTTAGAAGAGGAGATTTTTTACTGAGGGAGTACATTTTTTATCGCTCTGTAAATGAAATCATGCAAAGACTTGAGTGCATTTTTACTTTTTTTTTAATAATACAGAGTACATACTCTAAACATGAACTTGAAGTCAAGTCCCGACTTGGTACAGAAAAAGTGATGGGCATGAATATAATGTGGTCAGTCCCATATACAGATTTTTTCAAACAACATTTCAGTTATACCTGCACATTATAAAAGGGAAGTGCACACTGACAAGTGTTCCACAAAGGTTACTGAATAGGTTCATTTCCCTGAACTAAAGAGTAAAGACTAACCAACTTTTTTAATCCCCATTTTTGGGAGTACAATGAATTCCCATAATCAAGTAAACAATCACAATTATGATATCAAGTCTAGCACAAAGGAGGAAGCAAACTTCCATGTAAATGAATAAATAAACTCACACTATGTGAGAATCAGACCTGAGAACTAGAGAGCACAAGGCCTCAGTATTAACCATGATCAGGCTAAGACTCATTGACAAAGACAAACCAACTTGATAATGCAGGAAGTTGCAAGCTTGCAATTTCTAGACCTCTGCTTCAGATCCTTGGTGTGAAAACAACTATTTATTGATCATTATTTATCTATATATTACATCCTATGGAAAAGGAGTATACAACCTGAAGTTTACTGCTTTAAATTAGTCAGCTCCAGGGAGACGAAGCTTCATATACACCTGAAGTTTAGGGATTGCTAAGAGAATTGAAATAGCTTGCCAATAAGAACTGCCAAAGGGGCAGCCATTGACACATAACAATAGAGATGATCAGTGCCAAGGGAAGCATTAACAAGCCAAATCAAGCATTTCAGTTGCCTTGCAGGTGTCAATTTGATAACAGTAGAAGAAAGAATACTAATGGGCTCGTGGAACTAAAGCTCATAGCTCTTTGATCAGCCCCTAAAGTGGATGACTTGTGATTACTGTAAGATAATTAATTCAGCATTACCAAACCAAGTGGCATTTTAGATGTCATCCAAGTTGATATGTGACAATAAATAGAAGATACTAATGCTAAGGGGATCGTGGACGAAAAGATCATAGCTCTTTTACCATTAATCACCATACAAAGGACGGCTTCTACTCTGGTGCAAGATGTGTTGTTAACTCGTTTTTAAGGATTTGGAAGCAAGAGGGGCACTAAAATTTTATGGAAGTACGCTTTCTTTTCAGTTTTATGAAGAATTTGGAATGAGCGAATTGCGAGGCTGTTTAGGCTGAGCTGTTTATTTTTAAGTTGTCAAGTGATATGGTCAATTTTTTTTGCTTCTGCTATGGAGGACTTTAAGGGTACCTTTTTGACCAACTTGTGTAAAGATATGAGGGTTGCACTTTTTTTAATTGCTCTTTTGGTCTTGTTTTTCATTAGCCTAATGAGGTTGGACTTCTTGTCTCCCATTTTATTGTATCCTCCCTTTTCTATTAATTATATTTCTTTTTATATCAATAAAAAAATATTTGCAAAGGACGCCTTGTGATCGCAATGCAATCAATAAATTAAATGTCACTGTATCCATTCATAATTACGAGCTAGGAAGCATGCAAGACATATCAGTAAGATCTATATCATCAAATGGGCTTAGGAGCTGTGCTGAATGAAAAATGGTATCCAAAAGAACAGATAGATTGGCCGAATGACATTTTTTGTTTGTTAAAGTGGTTAATAGCAGACTTCCTCTTTATTGGATAGTCGCTACAAAATGATGATGCACTAAGGAATCTATCCTCATGCTAGAAATAAGCACCATGATGTTTTCTAACCCGAAATGTACAAGGAAAAAAGAAATTTTTTGCAAATACACCACTAAAGGGAAGATTGAATTCTCGCAACAAAGAATATATACTCTTGGAAAAATGAACATCTAAATGGAACAAATCACCAGAGAAAACACATTAATACATTGTAATTTTCTATTGGCTTAACATAGTTGAAAATAAAACCATATACGATGATATATACTCTTGAAAAATGATCTTAATTGAACCAATCACCAAAGAAAACACATTAATACAAAATAAATTTCTATTATTTTAACATAGTTGAAAATAAAACCATATATACTAACTATAAGAAATACGAGGCTTTGGTTGCCATGGTAGGCTGAAGCAACAGCACAAAACATAGTTTTAATAATTGAAATTGTGAAATAAAAATAATTCTATGATGTAGTTCGTGAAATGTCAAAATTATTATTAATGAAATCCCCAAGAACCCTAGAAGCACTTCTTTGACATTATAAAAATAAACAATAGTATTTTGAAGAAAAATGTAGAGAACAAGAATCAAAGCTCTTACGTCATTTGCGTTGATGGTTCACCCACAGATTGAGCAGCAATCACACCAACTGGTTCTCCTGGCTGTGCAAGACTTGAGAGGTATTTTTGCTTCATTAACATTAAAAAGTCCCGCTGCTTCAATTTTTTTAAAGATACTTGCCCATGCAGCAATTTTTTAGTGAGGTCTTTCACTCTCTCTTCTAGCTCTTTAGGCAACTCCTTAATATATGTGTTGTATTCAAGCTGACGCTGAAATTTCTGACTAATAATTTCCCGATTCTGACATCAGTAAAGAGACAATTAAGTCAATTAGTTCTATTTAAAATCGTCCAAAAGAATCTACTATCTATATAGAATTCATTTTGAATAAAGAATATCAGAGTCCTCACTGTTGCTAGTGCCTCAAATTTGTTGAGAAAACTTGTCTGATGTACATCAACACCATCTTCCCCATAATGAAACTGAACAATAGATCCATCTGCATCACGGACGGTATAATCATAACAAACTTTTAGGCACTCAAGATTTTTAACCAGGCACCTTTGTAAATATCCACTGCGAGATGTTTTGACTGCGGTATCAACTAACCTATAGAATAATATAAGTATTAAGGATATACATTTATGAAGACAACCGGGAGATAATAAACATAACCTATGGAGACCAACAAAATAAAGAAAATAATCTCATAATTAGTAGTAATTTTTTTGGATAGTTTTTATAATATCCATTATTGTATTGACAAAAATGTATATGGATTCGTATCCTTTCTAATTTATTTTGCAGTGAGGGAGTATTATCCAACATCAGATGCACAATAAAATGGTGAATTAACAAGAAGACATGATACTAAGCTCATGTTCATGTGTTCAGCATAACTCATAGCAAACAAATTGTAGATCGCACCTTGAGCTTAGTTATGAGTCGGTTGCATTTGCAGCACTAAGTGATATATATATATATATATATATATATATATATATTTGGATTATCAGAATACAGCATTTAGATTGCTTTTTTTTTAATAAAAGGTGTAAGCATAAATTTAAGTTAAAAATATAATATTTCTTCCTGAAGTAACTTTGAAGGGAGAAAGCGTTAGTGGTAAGAACTCAGAAGGAACTGAGGTTGGATAAGGTTATATATACCCTTCACGACCAGCCATGCAGTGGAAGTAATATTCTTGAGGGCGAAGACCAGTAAGAAAGCGATCAGTAATATAACCACCCGATCGAGATGAGAATTCCCAGGGAGGAAAGCAAGGTAAGGTTTTTCCAGAAGTCATTCGTGGAACTCGTTTGCCTTCTAACTCTTGTTGGCCCAGGGAAGAAGATATTTGTTGGAAATTGACCTGTACAACGCATCATGCAATCAGGCAATGATGTTAAGCAATGAATGAACAAATAGAAAATTCAATTAATAAAGTAGACATAATTATTAGTTCATACTCGCCTCACATTACAATATTAAGGGTAACTATTAGATGTCAAGTAAAATGACAGGTGCTGGAAAGTCTGGGATATTAGACTATATTCAACACTACATCTCAAGAAAATTATCAAGGCAGGTAGAACTGTAGAAGCCAGAGACTACTCCCAAAAATAATATAGAATGTGCCTTAAAATGATTACCCATCAATGAAGCTTTCAGGTACAGAATAAAATCACAGACAACCACAACCTGTGTTATAAAATCACATACAACCACAACCTGTTATAAAATCACAGAATAAATTAAAATAATACTCCCTCCCCCCAAATGGGAGCCTTTATGAATTGATGGATTTTGTTTACGCGTAACAATTTATGGGTGATAAAATAGGACTCTCATTCTAGAGAATTGTTTTATAAAGAGGGGACCTGGTATAAAAGCATTACTTTTTCATCTGGGTATCTGCATGCATCTTTACAACTTGATTGTTGGGATCAATGTTGCCCAACATCAAGAGACAGATAACATATTTTCTTTAAAATGTACTGCTTACGTCCTAAAATTATTATCAATTCACTTGTGCACTTTTTGCGTATATCTAGACATAACGTTTTTCGATAATTAATCCTCAACGAAAATTTTAGTTTTGAAATTTAATATTGAAAAAATAAATTGTAAAATGTTATGTCCAAATGTGTGTATACCAAAACTTGGTATGCATAAAATCCACCAAAGTCAACTGGGACTCATCGTTTTCGGACGGAGAAAAGTATAGGAAATATAAATATTCAGTTCTAAGGAGACAAACACAACTATCAATGTAACACCCACATATTTGTAATAGAAGGCAAGTACAATCCAACACGAAGACACCATTTTCGATTTTCGGTGATCAACTCAAAAGTAATAATGACAGACTGACCGGGTCACAATTTTTCGTCAATCTATCGACTCGAGCGTCAAGAGTTCAACAAATGATTTCAAGTAATTGGACTAAAAGTTATTCAAGGATATTTGAAATGGAGCTCAATTCAAGTGATTCACGAGGGGAGGATAAATTATATGAGTTGCTTCTTTTCAAATATAACAATTTAGCTATTACATGCAACCCAATTCAGTAATATGCATGCAAAGCTAACATGCCAATACATGCAAAGTTACTTGCCATTCACATGGGGCCTTTAAGTTTATATCCATGTTGAGGAAGGATCAACTAATATTATGGGCATCAATATAATCTGATTACATTCATGTGGGTTTTGTTTTTCCAAGTCAGTACATGAAAAGGAGGATAAACCATGTCATGTAGGCCTGCCTTTTTCACCAACTTATTCAGCAGCCAAGCTTAACATATTACCTAAAGCATTAGACACGGATTCAGCTCATGTTCAGCTGTATGGGCCCGAGAATACAAAGGATTCTTAGCAACCAAGATATCGTGTTCAGCAGATTCACTTAATCCTTCACGCGGCAATTTCTAGTTCACACGGAAACAAGATCCGAACACGGCAATTGAGGATTTTTGGATTCTAGAAAATTAGTTTTTAAAATTCTATTGTAATTAGGATTTATTATTAGCTAAGATTTACTTTCTAAATAGGTTTCTATTGCTTTTTAGAAATAGGGATTTCTATTTGGTTTGTAATTCATATTAGGGTTAGAATTATTTGTTACTATTTTTATTAGGATTAGGATTACTTTGAGTAGTATAAATAGATGTGCAAGTTGATGTAATTGAAAAAATTCAGATTATTAATAAAATTCTTGTGAGATTATTCTCCTTTTGGTTCCTTTGAGAACTCTCGAATTGTTCATGGTTTTTCTGAGATTCAAACCCGACTTATCATACAACAATACATAGTTGTGTCTGGCATCTTCTACCGCATCAATCGTTGATTGTACCAAGGTTACCGCTTACATATAAGTGAGGGATCAAGGTATCATTGATGTTCCATTCAACGCAACTTCCTTGCGCAATCGATTGTACCAAGGTTCTCGTCTCAATATAAACGTTGGGTTGAAGTGTCGTGAGCATTCCACCTTACAATTTTGCTAGAAATAATCTAGACGACGATCACCTAACGTAAGCGTGCCGTGGAGTCCATCAGTAAGAGGGTAGGGGCAAGGGTGAACCATTTTACTATTTGACTGCATACACTTCCATTTATATACTGAATTGCTATAAACACATATTCAAAGCCTAGGTCAACCATGTGCAAATAGTGCCAACTGCCAACCTTAGGGACCCAAACTAATAAATGTCCTTCCCTAATAATATAAATTAAGGGTTGTTTGATAAAACTGAATGAAAAGTTTGAATACATGTATTATCCTATTTTAACCTTCAAGGATGTTATGAACAAATTTATTATATAATTATAAATAAACAATGTCATCTAAGACAAATTAAATATAAACTTTTGAACAATCTTTGATGAAGTATAATAATATTAAAAATATAATTTTAAGAATAAAACACTAAAAAATATTAATAACATTCTATAGTACATAAATTCAAAACAAAAAACTATAACATTCATTAAATTGGTTATCAAATTTTTTGTTAAACAAAAATCAAAAACAATTTGTTTACAATAGTAAACAAGATGGATATTGAATGTAAATTTTAATTGTCTATGGGAGAATGTAAGTAAAAATATCATTCAACACTACTTCTTACTCATTCAGCCACAAATTTTTGGATGAATTGTTCAGACGCATTCAGAGTTTAAAAACTGTTAAACAAACGTTCTGAATGACTTATTCATTCAGATTCAAACTTATTTCAAACTCATTCAGAAGTAAACAAACAACCACTTACTCTGAATTTAACAATTAAATGCAAATCAGTAAGTACAAAAAAAAGTGTATAATGATTAAAAACAAAAAACACAAACTTACCGTACTACCCTTAGCCCCACTGATTGTCATAAGAGAAATGCAATTCTTTGGGAAAGTTTTTAATAACCCATTAAGCAACAACTCTTTGTTGATCTTAGAACCTTTCTCCCTTAGTTCATTTTTCATCTTTCCATCCAAGCGTGCGGTGGCAGATTGACCATTACGACGAACAACTTTCTCAATTTCCAAGTGCAATTCTACTGGACCTGGAAAGTAAGCATATAATATAGAATAAGTGAATAACCAAATAGAAAGAAGCACATGGGAAGCCGATGCAGACAATAATAGATAGTTAAGCACTTAAAGAATAAGTTTTGAACCAAGAAATTTGGGTTATAAGGGATAATCCTTATTGAGAACAAAAATCACAATACTAAACTTTAAGAAAAGGAAAAGATTTATAAAATAAAGTAGTAAGAACAAAAATCACAATTCTAAACTTTAAGAAAAGAAGGAAAAGATTTATAAAATAAAGGAGTAAAAACTATTAATTTCAATTTTGAAGAAATTTTTTGTGAGGCAATATAAATTTCGTTAAGGTAAAAAAAATAAACACAAACAAACAATCAATAACTTTGGACAACGGCTAGGGTGATGGAAGACAAGGTACATGGTTTCAGATATTTCAACAACAAACAAACAGGAAACGAGACTGAAAAGAGAATTCTACTTTTAGTGAACTCTTCGAAAGAAGATGACAAAGATCAGTATAACCCCTACTATTTTGTTAGGCATGGAAAGTAGAGTTAACAACACTAAAACACTCCGTGCATAATCTCCTTTGAGTTGGGAAAAAAATTCCATATACACAATTCACCATATTGTTGCAAGGCTCAGACAAACTTTTGACTATGACATGCCATTTAATGTCCACTGAAGACAGAATATTATGTAATTAATTCGCCTGCTCTGGGGTCAAAGCTGTTTCTATCTGGAATTCCATTAGACACTTAAGAGGTAGAATGGGGTCAAACTGTGCGGCATAAGTTTTTTGTTCCTAGATTTTTTTTTATTCTCTGGCTTGTTATCTTAAGGAGAGTTCATAGCGCTGATGTTCTTATCAGCTATGCATGGCGGTTGATCCTTCATCCTTTCCACCTCTATGTTGTCTGTGTAAATGCCACTCTGAAACTCTTGATCACCTTCTAGTGTCAATACTCTTTTACAGTACCATACATTGTTTTTGTACCATCCACTGGAGATGGCCGCCAGCTGGGTGGACTGCCATGTTACACAAGGTTTCCAGATATAGGGGATCTACCATCATGTCTCATATTATTATACTATTGTTTGCTGCTACTATCAACAAAATTTGGTTGGAAAGGAATGATAGAGTCTATGATAATGATCATTCAGGAATTACTGCTAGGTTCTTAGCTGCTGAGTCCTAAATCTACCATTCTGGTCAAATGCATACTTCATAGTTCTTCTATTTTTCACAAGGCTTCTCATCATACTGATCTTTCTCCTTGGTTTCTGTAAAAGCTTTCTATGTTTATGATATACTGTAGTAACGAATATGATAGTAGTCTTCTTTTGTTGATAAAGCAGCCACGTCATTGGGTCTGTCCAATTATGCATATGCAATAATCTGCTATTGTGGAATTAATATAATCCAAATTGTCAGAGCATGCTACATTCACTACCTATGCTCACTTCTTTTTATGAAAAGTCAGAATTACATGAGAGAAGTACTACTACTTTCCTAGATTTAGACATCCGTTAGCATTACATCGTGATTGCATTCTGATATATAATAACGATAATACAATAATTTTGCAGTTCTAGCAATATACCTATTTTGCCACGTTTGAAATTCACAAAATCACAATGAACCTCCTCACCAACATCTTCACCTTCGAGTTCCTCCTTCCTTAAACTATCATAATGGGGCAACACTATAAGGTCGTCTACCCCACACGTGAAACCATGCATCTGGAACACATAAGCAAAAACACAAAAAGGATTTGATCAACAAAGAATACAAAAAAAAAAAGAGGGGGGGAGTTAACAATGAAACAGAAAAAGGAAAATAGATTAAAAAATAAAGTTAGCAAACAAAAAAAATAAGCAAACCTGTAAGAAAACAGTAAATAAGCGACTAAATGCAGAGAGCAAAATGCCTGCACTGTTTGAGCCATATAGCTCCTGCACTGTATGAACCAAACCATACTTGCCAAACTGAGCCTTGTCAATCACCCCACGAACAAGTTCGTTATTCCGAATTAACAACTTATTTTCAGCATTAACCTCGTCATCTTTGTTTGGTTGTATTTTCCCACTCTCTCTTGCAAAATATTGATATGGGATCTTCCCCTCATTTTCAACAGTACACGGTCTGCAACCTCGAGTGAGATGATTTAACAACGCAGTAATGACCTATACAGAGAAGTAAATCAGCTTATAAAAAATTGATGTACCTATATGGCTGCCTTAAGTTTTCCAACAGTTTTAACATATCATATACATGAGATATCCTCAAATAAGAGCAATTCATACATGGTTATTCTGAAGTATTACCTGCTTCCCAGTCCATAGAGGTTTTGGTTTCCACACAGCTGGAAGAACAGGATGGATTAGACCATGGGAATCTACTTCAGATATTTTGCAGGAAAGATTGCAAGAAGATGAACTGGTCTCTGCAGCGAACACACCAGAACTGTAGAGAAGTTGATTATATTGGTCGCGAGTCAGAAATGTATTCTTCATTGTCAGAAGCACCGCACCTACAATATGATCCTGCCAAATCAATTATATAATTAAAGATTTTATGATATATAATCACATAAAACATTGAGTGATTCTACCACTTGCATAATAAAAGATCTTTGACTTCATGTTAATTTTCTTTTTTGAAATGAATAGTGCCCTGGAAATTTTGAATGCTCAAACCTGAATCAATCCTCTGACAGTATCACCCCTTGTTGGAACGATGTACTGATTATTAGCATTTACAATGTTATAAGCTTCAGCGCGTGAAACTTCATCTTGAGGTAGATGAACATTCATTTCGTCACCATCAAAATCAGCATTGTAAGTGCTGAAGTCAAAATCAACAACAAGGAAGCTCAAAGGATGCAAGTCTCAAAAATTACAAACAAACACCAAAATATTCATAAAGAAAAGACACCTGCAATTCGCATAATGCATGCGAAGAGTTTTTTCCCCTTTCAGTACACGAACTACATGTGCCATAATACTCGGCTTATGAAGTGTAGGCTGCAATCAACAATTTATATGAAGTTAAACAGAAACTAACAAAACTTACTGAGAGATGCTAATAATCAAAATAAACGAAAGATATTACAATAAGACCAAAATTGTGAAGTAAGATGAAGGGACATTACAATTTTATCGATTTTATTGTTTTAACTGTTTTATTGAAAAAAATATTTTTTTTAGAAATAAGAATAATAATTTATTAATAAAAAAGAAGATAAAGGAGGGAGGGCAAAGAGTCCTATCCAAGTGGAACACAAATAAACAAAGAACACTTCAAAGCAGTGCAGATTTTCAATCTCTAAAGTCTAAACAAATCTCGAAAAGTGAAACCAGGGTTACAAGGAACTCTTCTTGACATACGTTTCGCATACCAGGTACTAGGATTGCAAATTGTGGTACGTGAACTAAATGTCATGTGCAATTTACCGTGGGAAGCGTTTTTCATACCTGATTCCCATACAGTACCCAATCAATCAGCTTTCCAGGTAACCATGAGTGAAACCATGAAAAGAAACCATGACCGACGCCCACAAGAATGCAAGAAAGAAACCTATAGCCCTCAACAAATGTGGAGCCAGACTTCTCTCCCTAAAATCCTAGCATTCCTTCACTCAGAGCCGGCCTTGGCCCAGGGCTACTGCCCTGGGCCCAAAGCTGAAGGGGGCCCAAAAAATTTTAATTTATAAGCTTATACCCACAGCCCACATAGCAATTAATCTTCTCGACTTCTCCTCAAAACCGAACAGTCGAACACTAAAGGTTTCAGCTTCAATTCCCACCGCCTAGAAGCCATCGACAGCACCGAAAATTGTCTTGCAACCCAATACCAATCAAATAGATCTCTGGTACCGTCAAGTTAACAGGTTTTAAGTGGCTTTCAAATCTGATTCTGCTTCTTACTGCGCTCTCTGAGGTATGTTTTGTAGATTGTGTATTTGACTATTTGTGTGTTAATATTAGTTTTTAACCACCACGTGGATGAGACCGGTGGTTCTAGGGTTTGGCGGCGGTTGGAACGGAAACAATATGATAGGCAAAGGGTTTGTTTGAGTTTGTTTGTTAGGGAGGGGGGCCTGGGGGATAAGAATTCATGGGCTCCTTTTCCATGAGTGAGATTGAAAAAGTAGTGTTTGAACTTTGAAGAGAGAAAGAGAATGTTCTATACGAGTGGGTTTTGGGTTTTTTTTATTGTAGAATTGAGAATGAAATATGGTGTATATATTAACTGCATTATTTTTATGTTTCATGGTGTTAGTCTGAAGATAGTGAGCCATACCCACAGCCCACAGGTCATTCATGATTCATTTTTGGTTGAATTTAAGTAAATTGGAATTAGGAAATTTGGTTGAATTTAAGTAAATTGGAATTAGGAAATGTTCGTGGTAATGAAAGAATTGAAATAGTGAGGGTTTCAATTGGTTTTTATTTTTGTTTATTTTCTCCTATTTTGTAAATTGGAATTAGGAAATGTTCGTGGTAGTTTTCGTTTTTTAATGCAATGTTTACAATCCGGGGTACTCTTTTTCCTTCGTTTGGGGTTTTGTCCCATTGGGTTTTCCCCAAACAAGGTTTTAATGAGGCACCAAAGTGTTCTTCCTTATTTTTTGTAAATTCTTATAATTTTAATAAAATTAATTAGTTGATAATTTATTTATTTTTTTGTTTAATTTGTATAAAGGGGCACACTTGAGAAAATTTACCCTGGGCCCTAGACAACCCAGGACCGGCTCTGCCTTCACTCCATAAACCCTACAAGTAGCAAAAACACCACCCTTTGACTTGGTCAATCTTAGCCCTGATATCTAATTAGCAACAAATCCTTAACTGAACTTGGACACAACCCAACTCTGGCAGAATAGTTCAAACAAGAGGACCACAAACTCCATGCCACCGTGCAGTGCTAAAAAGGAGGGGATGAGTCTAACCGCTCTGCATGCACATTAAACAAAATTTGGAGACAAGGTCACGTATATTCTGCACGTTTGGAGAAGATCATTACTCATTAGTAATAAGTCTATTTACAGCCAGCGACAAAACGAAAAAGTTGAGCTTAGTAAAGACATTTTCCTTGCAAATACAAGAAGTCAAAGGAAACCGGTTTGGGGCAGGACAGAAAGATTGAAAATCAAAATACCATTTTCAAGAAAATAATCCTACAACATCAAGATATCACACTTGTCTATCAAGAAGGAAAGGGAACTGATAAGGATTATGCAAACCTAGCAAGGACAACATTGAATAGGGCTCATTCTCATTTAGGTTTCAAAAAAAGTGAAATATTGGTCCCACTAAGGAATAGATACATAAGAGAGCAGTTGTCATAATCAACAGTGCAAGTTCTCCATTCTCCAGATCCAACAAAATAACCAAACAATAGATGAAACACCTCAGTTCCACATCGTAAACATGTGAGATAGTTTGATATGTATATAAGAACTCAAGCTACTATAACTAATATCTTCAGTTGTGACATTTTAAGTGAGCATGTGGTTTGATAAGATAACCTAAGAAGATACTATTGAGACAGTGGATAGTATTTTGAGTGAGCCTGTGGTACGTTATGATTTGATTTGGACCCAGGTTGTTACATTTGATACCTTCTCAATAAGATCTACACCATTATGCAACATGTCCATCCCCGCTTCTAGAGAAATAACCTTACGAAATCTGATAAAATACCTTTGGAGTGATGGAATCAACTATTTAATATTTATAAACCCCATCCCCCTTTAATACATTAAAATTGTGTTATGCAAGCATTGAAATTAATGAATGTTTTTTGCCTACCAATTTAAAATTTGCATTGGGTGCTATGTAATTTTAGTTATTCATATAACTTTAGGTGCATAAATATCTTTGCATATTTTATGGCTATAAATTATTAATAACAAATTTGGTACATTACGTATTAGTTTCCAAGAAATAATTCTCATACAACTTTTAATTGCATGAACTAAACAAAACATCATTTTTTCCCTTACAAATAGACAATCACTCTCCACCACTCAATCCACCTCCGCTCTATTTTCTCTAAAGATCCCAGACCCATGTCAACCATTGATTCATTGTCATCATTATTAAACATTATTAAGCGATCATCATACCTCCCCTATATCTTCTCTCTGTCTAATATAGAGATCTTGCGACCCTCGATGCATCGTCGCTCCACATGGTTAAGACAATTATTATACATTCAATCCTGTGTTACTCGGATTCGGGTGCGGGGTGTCGAGTGCGGGTACGAATCTAAGTGTCGGACACGTGAAGTCAAAAAATAGAGGATACACAGATATAGATCCAAATTTGGACACGTGTGCGAGGATACGGTATGTTATGATTTTTTAATAATAATGTTTATACTGTCCAAATTCTTATAGACATGCATTTATCATGAAACTTCAGGGGTTGAAGTGCAAAAATATAAAGAAACAGGGGAAAAATTGAAACTACTGAAACTTTACGGACTAAAATGAAAGAAAATAAAAGTATAGGGACTGATATGTAATTTTCCAAGGGCTATTTTGAACTTTCAGAAAATTTGAGGAACTAAATTAAAAATTTATAAAAACTATGGGATACCTAACTGTAATTTTTCAGATCAGACAGATCAAACCCGTTGGAGACTGCTCGTTGGAGAAGAAAAAGCCGATGATGGTAAGTTTCTCACTCCTTTTTCTTCGGTCTTTCCTCTTTCTTCTTCATCCTCCTTCCTCGTCTCTTCTTATTCTCCGATGAACAGTCGTATCCGGATTCTGTGACCGAATCCGTCATGATCTCTCGCACCCGTGCCAGGTCGTGTCGACACCTGATTATTTCCATGAAAATGGCGAGTCCGAAATAACTACTGATTCATCTCTAGTCCGATAAGCCTGACTCTGAATTTGGAGTTATATTTAACTATCGGGATAAATAAAGTTTTGGTCATTGTACTTGGGTCCGGTTTTCATTGTGGTTACCGAAACCTTTTTTATTACAATCGAATAACTGTACTTTCAAAAACTTACAAAATGGTCATTAAAATCCAGATTTTCCGTCAAAAAAACGTTAGGAATCTTGGTGTCATAAGATTGACTTGACTTTTTTTTGCTTCGTGGAACACAAAAAATACAAGCGGATTGGATTATTATAGCACAAATGAACAAAACTATTAACTACTTCACCTAAACAATTCCAAAACTAATAATAATAATAATACTAATAATTTCAAAATAATAATAATAATAATAATAAATACTATTAATAGTAATAATTTTAAAATTCTATTTTTAAATTTTTTTTAAAAATCTGTTAATTTTAAAAAGTCTTTTTAAAAAAAAACTGTTTTTTAAAAAAATTGTTTTTAAAATTCAATTTTTAAAAAGCGTCAGTTTTTTAAAAAACGTTAATTTTTATAAAACAGAATTTTTTAATTTTTAAAAAACGTTAATTTTTTTAACTGAACTAATATTTTTTTAAAAAGTCTGTTTTATTAAAAAACGTTAATTTTTATAAAACAGAAAATTTTAAATTTTTTAGAAAATTAACGTTTTTAAATTTTTTTAGAAAAGTAACGTTTTCAAAAAAATTTAGAAAAGTAACATTTTAAAAAAATTTAGAAAAGTAACGTTTTAAAAAAAAATTTTAGAAAATTAACGTTTTTAAATTTTTTAAAATTAACGTTTTTAAATTTTTTTAAAATTAACGTTTTTAAATATTTAGAAAAGTAACATCTTTTAAATTTTAAACTTTAACGCTTTTTTAAAATTTTTAAAAATTAACGTTTTTTAAATTTAAGAATTTTTAAAAAAATATTAGTTCAGTTTAAAAAAATTAAAAATTCTGTTTTTTTAAAAAAGTAACGCTTTTAAATTTAAGAATTTTTTAAAAAACAGACTTTTTTAAAAAATATTAGTTTGGTTTAAAAAAATTAAGGTTTTTAAAAAACAGACTTTTTAAAAAAACAGACTTTTTGAAAAAATATTAGTTCAGTTAAAAAAAATTAACGTTTTTAAAAATTAAAAAATTCTGTTTTTATAAAAAATTAACGTTTTTTAAAAAAACAGACTTTTTTTAAAAAATTGAATTTAAAAACAGATTTATTTTAAAAAACAGCTTTTTTTAAAAAAAGACTTTTTTAAAATTAACAGATTTTTTTTTAAAAATAGAATTTTAAAATTATTACTATTATTATTATTTTGAAATTATTATTATTATTAGTTTTGGAATTGTTTAGGTGAAGTAGTTAATAATTTTGGTCATTTGTGCTATAATAATCCGCTGCCTTGTATTTTCTGTGCTCCACGTAAGCAAAAAAGTCAAGTCAACTTGCACAGTCAGCATTCCTAACGTTTTTTGGACGGAAAATCGGACGGAATGACCATTTTGTAAGTTTTTGAAAGTACAGTTATTCGATTGTAATAAAAAAAAATTCGGTAACCACAATAAAAACCGGACACCAGTACAATGACCAAAACGTTATTTATCCCTTTAACTATCCTTCAGCTAATATCATTTCGTCTCCGAGGACACTTTCAGTAACTTCATCTTGGACTGACAACACACCACATCTTTGATATGGTTCATACGAATCATACCATACTCCATCGAGATTCTGATGCAACTCGAGATTGACTTTAAAAAAAAACTGTCAATTCTAGATCGTTTCAAAGGCTTTGCTGAATTGATGATGTGAAACAACCCGGGTTAAATCCTGAATCCGAAACAAATCTCGGATCAAATCCCAAGTCCAAATCAAATCAAATTCATCCAAATAAGGCCTTAAACCACTGGCCCAATAGTATCTTCTTAGATCATCTTAGCCCACCACAAGCTCACCCAAAAGGTCATGATTTGAAAGTACTATTGGTAATTGACAAATTTTTCACATATCTTTCGATGTGTGACTAAGGTATTACAAACTCCCCCACTTAAATTTCTGACGTCCCCGTCAGAACCAATCACACACACGGTCCATAGATCTTTGCCTCTAGCCATTGTGGGATAATACCGGCTGGCTTCGTGTCCCCACCCCCAAACCTCTTTCTCTCCATTGTGGGATAATACCACCAACCTTCGTATCCCCACCTCCGACAACCAGATCAGATGACCCGACCCGAGCTTTCAAGAGTCGACTCTGATACCATACGAAACAACTCGGGTCAAATCTTAAGTCCAAATCAAATCAAATCCATCCAAATAAAGTCTTAAACCACTGGCCCAATAGTATATTCTTGGGTTATCTTAGCCCACCGCAAGCTCACCCAAAAGGTCATGACTTGAAAGTACTATTGGTAGTTACTTAATTCTTTATATACAAACAAATTTTTCCTATATCTTTCGATGTGGAACTGGGATGTTACATGATGGGTCTTCAGGAATGTATTTGCAACGTCAATGAGTTCGAAATGAAAACTTTATAAATTCTCTTGGTTTTTTAAAGAATCTTCTTTTCACCATAATGATGATGGGGCCATGGGGCAGAGAAATTGGAGATAAAATAGAGATGGAGGGTGTTTAATTGGTTATATGATAACAATGCACAAAGGAGAATCTAATTGTAAGAACAAACAAATATTTTAATTTGCAAATGAATACAAAAATGGGTTTTTGGTGACATTAAATCATGCGAGAAAGGACTAATATTTCAAAAATAAAGTCTCTTTGAATTGAACAATGATTGTTTTACTTTATCACTTTCATCCAATTAAAAGACGATTACAACTCATCAAAGATTCAATCTAATACAAATTATTTAAAGGTTTTTTAAACAATTCACCTAAAAAAGTTTAGACAAAATTTGACCAAAAAATCTGAAATTTTAGATCACTGATTAAATGAGCATGATTTTAATAATTCAAACTTAAAAATTCACGGAGTTCAAAGACATAATAAATCTTTTTTACTCAAAATTGAAGGTCATTTATTTTATCTCTGATGTAGGACAAATTATAAAGTGAATTCTACAATTGATTGATGTATGAATAAATCTAGAATCTAAACTCTACGCTTAAATTCTAGGCTTTAGAGTTTCAACTCGACGTCTATTAACTCTCACGATATAAGAAAAGTGAATACCAATTATATATCCAGAATAATTAGTTACACTGGTATTTATAACAAAACAACCCTAAATTGAACTTGGAAACCAAAATAACCCAACTAACTAAAACAAGTGATTAAAATACTAACTAATTAAAACAAGTCCATAATAATGAAATAAACAAATAAATGATTTAGATCCCCATCAAACTCCTAATAATAATATACTACTCAATAAAAACTCTAGAATAATCTACATAATATAATAGAATATAAGTATATAGATAAAGCTGTAAACGAGTAAAACAGTTAGGCTCGATTCGAGATCGACTTGAAAAAATACGAGCGAGACTCGGATTCGTTAATAATATGATCCAAATCTGAGCATTAAAAATAGTTCGAATAAAAATATGAGTAGAATCTGAGCAAGGTTATACTCGACTCGTTTAAGATTCAAACTACTCGAATTCTTGATTGTGATTCGATACATACTCGGTTAATACATATTCAATTAGATGTTCGATACATTCTCTTATAATATATACAAATTTAAATCAAATTAGGATAATTAGTTATTCTTTTGTTTTGTTTTTAATTGTGATTTTATATTTGTAAAGTGTAATAATAAATATATTTTCTCATTTTTAAGTAAAATAACAAATTCAATTTATAATTATATTTATTATAAAACTAGTTATTATGTGGAGACTCGAATTCGAGCTTGAATTTGAAACTCGCGAGTAGTTTGAATAAATATTCGAGTCTAGTCGGATCGAATTCGAGTAATAAATATTCGAGTCGAATCTGAGTAGGATTTTTCAAATATAATTCGAATTCGAGTACGAATTTATCATTTCGAGTCGAATTCGAGTAGCTCTCTGTTCGCTCCGGTTCGACTCGTTTACACCTTGATATATAGATACCAAAAAAATCATCTCGAAACAATAATATAAAATAATAAACAATTAATCATTTGATCTTAGCTCTACATCATCCTTTCTAGGTTATCCATGAATGGTAAAAGTTTCATCAAGATCAGTCCCCTCGCCATCATCGCCTACCTTTCGGTATGCCTAAAGTTGAAATAGTGCTCTCCAGAATCTCCACTCAAAAGTCGCACGTCCCAATCAACTAAGATTTTGCGTAGTCAAATATAGCTCTTCAATCATAGTCTACTACTATTGCAGCTTAAGCCTATAGTCCAGACCCCCACCACCACATGCAACCACGGAATAGATTAAACACTATTCTAACACAAATTTGATGAATAAAAAGTATTTTTCTTCTTTCTTTTTTATTTTTGTCATTTTCTTTTCAAGTAGTTGAACAACAAAATCAACAATGAGCACATAATGATTAAAGTCATAACATTAAATTAAAGTCTTAGGTTAACGACAATGGAAAGCCATAAATCGGGATTTAATAATAATAAATCATACAAGTTATTGATACTACTTTTAAAGTATCACTAGGGACCTAAGCGGCTAAGCCTTGATTAGGCATGTAGTGCATCTTTTTTATCCTTGCCCTTCAACCTCATTAAAACTAGTGTTCTAAAAATCGTTTTAGGCGGGGGCCTAGGTGTGGGCGGGAGCCTCCACGATTTTTTATAGTCAAGTCGCTTAAAAAATCACCTAGAGCTGCTAGGCGCTCCTCGGCAGCCGACTAGGCAGCTAAGACTATTGGATCAGATGAGTAGAATAACTCGGATTTTAAAAAAACATAAAAGGCTTAACCTCGCAACCTCCATTTGCCGCTGCGAAGAGGCTCGCGGCCTCCGATTTGCAATAATCTTGCGACCTCTGACACTAGTTTAGACCTCGCAACCTCCATTTGTTGCCTCCGATCTCGCGACTCCAACCCCGATCTCGCGACTCCAACTTAGATGTGTTGCTCTCCTCTTCTCATTATTTAAGTACTTTTGTAATACTCATTTGAGGCTTTTATTGAGTCTAGAGAGAGGAGTTTTGTGGTTAAAAAAGAAAACAACACATATAAATCAGAGAAGAGTTTTTGTGGTCAGGAAAATAGGATAAGGATGTGGGTTGGTGAGTGGGTGGGACATCAATAGTATTACTTTTTACTTAATTTTTTAACTTTTTCTTTGCAAGTTAAATTAATGTCAGCCTTTTGATATAACAAAAAAGATAAAATAGTAACACCTAATACGTAAATGATGTAATAAAAAATTAATAAGTAAAATGTTATTATTAACTAATAAAAAATATTATTATATTAATATTATTACATAAATAAAATAAAATATAAAAAATAGTTAGACCGCCTAGGAATCCGCCTAGACCACGCCCAGTCCCCGCCTAAGTCCCTTAGGCGCAGGCCCCCTCTCGGTCGCCTAACGATTTTTAGAACACTGATTAAAAGTCACATGCTAGCAATGACTTTTAAAAACTTGCAACTGAAATAATAGAACATCAATTTTAATGTAAAATAATGGATCCCCACCATCAACCAAAGACAATAGGATCATAAACTTTAAATATTACAAAACTCGTGCAAGAAAAAATATAGAAAATATTTAATAGAAACTCGTGCAAAATTTTGTTAGTGATAATACTTTTTTGCCAAACTTTATTAATAGAGGAAAGTTTTATCAATTTCTTTCCATTTGTATCTCTTTCTCAAATTTAGTGGTTACCCAAAGCTCTTTGGCCTAAGCTAACTAGTAAGAAAGCTTTGAAGATTTCAATGTTCGAACTGCATGTCACTCGGCTTTGTTTTCCCTTTCTTTGCTAACCCAGCTAACAAAGAAGTAGAAAAGAGAGGATACACAAAAGGAGGAACAAGAAGTTCACCCACAACGGATTAAAAAATAATTTTTTTACAATAAATATTAATAAAAAGCAGCCCTCCGATCTCTACACAAATCAGTCACAGAGATGCCTCTAAAGGCCCACGTAGAAGAAGCACGAAGAGAAGCAAGAAAAATAATCCGATCACTCAACAGCATAAGAAATAAGCAACTTTCTCAAAACAGTCTAGCATTTCGCTCATTCCAACTATCCTATAAGTGTATGTAACAATAGTTTGAGTACATTATCTATGGGTTGAGTATCTATGATGCTGGACCCTCTATTTTTCAGGTTCCATCAGCATCTTGGGGATTAAATATTTTGTGGTTTTGGGTTTGGGAACCTTTTCTGTTCTTCTAGGGTTTTCCGTTCATATTTCTATTTCTTAAATTCATCTCATCGGCATGGGTCCCTAGGTGCTTTCTAATATATGTAGCATGTTTAGCAAAATCTTCAAGTGCATCTTGCAGCTTCATTATGACTTGATTTTAGTACGAGTTTTTCTGCTTTTTGATGAATACTAAATTACTAATTGTCACATTCCTTACCGAAAAAAGATTGCATTAACCACCACAAAATAGAAGGCGAGCCCAACTTGACTTCTCCTAGTGTCTTCCCTTGCTAATTATGTACTAAGATAATATTGACCAGGAAGCAAACACAATCATATCCAACATGCAAGAAATGTGTATTATAAGATCAAGAAAAATATGCAATACCTGTCTATTGACGAGCACAATATCCCCATCCTGCAAGTGGCGATAGACAATTTTGCCCTCGATTTCACAGTTAATGTTCTTCCCAGATGCCACACCTCTTGAAGAAGGTAACTTCCTGGATATAGAAATGCGAGCCTTTTTGCTCGATGGTAGTTTCCAGTTAGCAACTTTATCAGCATAGTTTGTTGCCCCAGGATGGATTTCAGAGCCATTGATGATGGCTTTCCTCAAATTGGCAACATTCCAAGGAGTCACTCTCTGCAACCAAATTAGGAAAAGAAAAGATAAAGCACAAAACAAATCAGCAATGAAAGTAAGAAAGCAATAGAATCTAACATAAACGTAGATAAGTAAACGGCTGCTTAGCATCAGTTTGTAAGAGAATTCTTAGGATCCCATACACCAAACTCGACTATTATCCGGAGGAGTTATATAACAGATCTCTAGCACCCAAATCTAAATGGCTGATATGATATAGTGGATGTTGGTTCGAACGAACCAACCACTGATCTACTAAACATGGATTCTTAAATAACAGATTCCCAAAAGCCTAAACCCTTCCTCCATTCCTCGGCTGACAAACTTTTCTCAACAACTGAACCTTCAAATCCTCCCCCTGACTTAACAACTGGTCCCTTACAAAGAAAACTAATCTGCTCCACCTGGAGCTTAAACATATAACCTGAGTAAAGTGGATACTAAAAGACAATCCTAAACTAACTTATTTGTTATTCCTTATAAACAAATCCTTTTAGTAAAAGTATATAACCTTTTTCACAATTTGGGTTCTCAGTATTGTCAAAAGCAAAATGAAACAAGACAAAATATTAAGGAAATACCATAATAAGCCACTTTAATGTAATACTCCCTCCATTCCGAAATATGAGGTTATTCTTCGAACTCAAAATTGACATAGATTTATTTAATTTTAGTAAATACAAAGATGAATATTGTAAACTATCTAAAAAGTAATACAAATTCTAAGATTTATTGTTTCGTAATTGTTAATGAAATCATATCAATTTCGAGTTTAAAAATATCTCAAATGACTTTCAAAAGTCAATAATGATATTATAATTTGGAACGGAGGTCTCCGAGTACTAAATTGAATACATATAAACAATTAGCTTCAGTAAAATTTGATAGGATTTACGCCTGCAAATAAAACGAAGTAGAAATAGATATGCAATTCTACACTATGTACAATCAAAGAGGAATGTAACACTCAAAGGGACCCCAATAGATATAGACTGTCTCAATTCCAAGCACTCGTTCCAAGAGTATATTCAAGAGGCAAAAAATCCCTTTCAGGTACAAAAAAAGGATACCGCAAGGATTCCGAGTTCCTTCATTGTTGTACAGGATGACATTTTTCTGACCTAATTAGTTGTTGATTCACTCGCACTTGGATTTGTGTACCCTTTCTGCATAAAGGGATCATATGCATCCTGAGATGTACTAACGTGAAGGAATGGAGGTTTACACCACCAAAGAATAGATATACATGTTTTTTCATATCCATGCCTAATCATGAATGTAATTACATGGTCAGGGAAATGCATGTGTATATTTTATGGAATAAAAACTACCACTTAATTAAGCAGCATATATTGTCAGCACATACCTCTGGATATGTTAACCTCAAAGCAAAATATGGAGGAATACCAATTTCATTAACTGCCAAATATGGATCTGGGGAAATTACAGAACGACATGAAAAATTAACTCTTTTCCCCATCATTTTCTGGCGAAAGATACCCTCCTTTTTCTCCAGTAACTGGCATATTCCAGGAGAAACATTTCGACCTGCCAGCATGTATATATTAGCTACCAATCAAAAGGATCATTATTCAACAGTTCCAACAACTATACTAGAGAGAAAGGAAATGCAATAATTACCCGCTACATGCAAAACAAGAGAAGGAAGGGACTGCATGTTTAGTGGCAGAAGTCACTAGTGCATCAAAGTGTCATAACATAAGTTTATCTACTTTTTGCAAGAATAATGAGTGTAAATACTCTTTCAGTTTTCAGAATAGGATGCATTTCTCTGTCATCTACACAAAGTTCCTAATAAAACCATCGAAAGCTTACTTTAATGTCCTTTCATTAATGTTATATGTATAAATATATTCAATCAACACGTAAATAACATTCAGTTGTTCAAGATATCTAAAAACCAGGTAGAATATAGCATATGTATGCATCATATAAATAGTAGAAAAGGTTAGACAGTTCACAAGGCCTTCCTTCACTTGAATCAAAATTTCAATTCAAACTCATGGCCAAGTACTTATTACTTCTTGGGTTGTAATTGCTATCTTATTAGGCGCCTAGGAAAGCACGGACAAGCCACTTCCCCGGCCATTGGTCGAGCAGATCAGTAGCCTCGGGACAAGCAGGTTCTGCTGGACAAACAGCAATAACCGTGCTTATCCTTCTAATAAAGAAACTAAACTCTGTGGGAAACCGATTTGTGACTGCTCGAGTTCAATCCCCCTTATTATATAACTGGTTCCATCTCTCTCCAAACCTAACGTGAAGGTAGAGTGGGCTTCTAGTTGCTCGGGTTGGATTGACACAACTACTGCCAAGAAACTGAAATGTTCGCTCTACTCATGGTAACGTACAATTGAATCAGTAAAATCTCTTTCTTCAGATACGCAAAAAGGTAAATATACAAGGTGCTCCACATTATACACGGTGTTTGAATTTTCTATAGCATCAAAAGTGCAGTTGAGTTTCTTGCTTAGGATTTGCCAAATGGTTGACTAAAAACTGAGCTGAGACTATACTTCAGAAGCGACAGCCATGGCTATAGAATACTGTTTATTAATTGTATGGAATCAAACATACATGCAAAAGAACTAGTAACTCCTATAGAAACTAAGGACTCACTCATGGAAGTCTTGCCATCATACAGAAGGTTAATAGACTGTTGAAGATCCCACCAGCGATTAACAATCTTGGAGCGTTCAGAGTTGTTATCATGTGTGTTCCCTAAAGCTATGTTGGATGTCAGCACCTTTCCTAATAGACCAGTTTGAGGATGCTCCATCACCTAAAGGAAACATCAAACTTTGTTTTGTTAAGTCTGAAGGAAATATCAATGTGAAAAACATAAATATTGATGATTGTTACTAAAAACACCCCGGGGGAGAGGGGGGGTATTGATGATGATGATGATGATGATGATGATGTTTAAAACCACAGTGCAATTCAGAGAGTAATACACGTTAGAGAGCTATTGAATACATTGTTTTCATAAAATGTGAACTAATTTTGACCTAGTTCAAATTATATCAAGATAGAGTTCACCAGTACGAAACAACACCACTAAAAGATACAAAATCTGCTGAAATAAGACATTAGCTTAAAGTAAATATACTTACAGAATCAGTACCCATGGTGGGAGGACGGAATTTGATAGGGGATACAAGAAGGGCCTCTATAAAAAACATGGAGTGACTTGCTATCTGTCCAAATGTATTAAGTCCCTCATTCTGAATACCGCAGATATATGAGAGAATATCAGCCTCATTTTCCCAAAGTTGCTTTAGTATATCACGAACCTGTAATGACAATAAATTAAAGACTTCTAAGTGCATCATTACATCAATATAGGTGGTCAGCTCTGCATTACTGGGAATTATGAAAAAACAACAAATTAGGGATGTTAAGACAAATGACAACCATCAGATTTTCATTCAAATATTACTGGCATTGAAGCACACCTCAGATGGTAATAGTGGTCTTGAAAAATTCTTCTGATTAGAAAATTGCGAAGAAACTCCACCTACATTCTTTACATGCCTTTTTGTTCTAGAATCTTGAATCCCGACAGAAGTAGTCGTACACGAATTATTTTCAGCAGTATCAAGATCATTTTCCCATGTAACTTCATTAACACTCACTTCCTCGGTAGAAATTTTGTCTTCTCCATCACTATACGGCCCTTTCAACTTGCAACCCCTAATAATATTTGCTCTCGCATCGGCAGCAGACATGCCACTCTACAATGATTAATTGAAAGTCCATTAGTGCGGAACAAGCTTACATTGCAAAACACCAGCAAATTATTGTAAAAAAGAAGGGTCAAGCTAGCACTACCTAATTTACGAGAAGCATCACAAATCAGCAAGAAGAATAGAATAAGTGAGAGCTTATGAATGATAACCGTCATTCTGGAAACAGCACAAGCAATTCCTCCTCAAGGAAAATATAAGTTCGCCTGGAATCGATCAATTACTTTTCCTTACTCTGTCAGATACTTTCTCGTATTTAAACTTAATTAATTGTTAATGTATGTCTTTTCCCTGGCTCAGCCTATAATTCATATTCTCGTTTGATGTCCTCTTAGAAGTGTGCTTAAAGGTTTATAAATTGTTTGCTTCCTGTTTATATTGGTTTACTCACTTTGATCCTAGAGACATTGTACCTTCCTTTTTTCATTGCATTAGTTACAATACTAGCTGCTTGCCTTTTTTATTAAATTTTCTTGAATCTGTAATTTTTTACTTGGATAAGTTCATCATATCTGCATGTACATATTACACATTTATTTTGGGATACATACACATATAATCGAAAATCTTACTCCCATAAAGACTTAAAGTATTGTTCATGTCCCGGACTAAAGAAGAACTCAAATGCTTTCAACATAACTACAGCCTTCTGTAGTATCACATCAACTTTATCTTTGAAAAGTAACAATGTATTTACCCAGATATCCAAACCACAAACCGAACAAAATAATCATAGAAAACAATCATTTCTCTTATAAATGGAAATCATCATAGAATAGCAATCAAAAAATTATCTTGTCCAGTTTGAAGCATTGTATTGTATCATGAAACATACCGTATGGATCCATCCAAAAGTAGGTTTAGTGATCTGCGGATTTTTAGCACCACAGGTCTTGCACTTAACAGTTTTTAGCTTCCAAAATTTTTTCAAAACAGATCTCGCCTCAGTAAATTGAAGAGAGGACCAAGCATGCTGCTTCTGTGAGTCGGAGCTTTTCCGTTGTGCACCAGAGTGAACTGTAGAACATGATGAGTGGCTCCCATCACTGTCTTCTGAATAGACTGATAAATTTGGTGAGTTTGCTTCATCCAATCTTCTTGCCTCAATAATATCACCCTTTCCAATCATTTCCAATTGTGCAGTATATGTCTCAACCTTTAATAAAATAAGGAAAAGGAGGAAAATTAGTCATCAAAAGTGAATGTGCGAGCACAAGACTACAGTTTTAACACCATAAAGCTTCGCTAGTTTAATTCGAAGGGAAAAGTATAAAAGATTAAATCATACTGAGTGGACTAACCAGGCTTCTCTCTGCCCTAAAATGAAGGCAAAAGAAACAAGTCTGCTGTATGAGATTGTAAAGCTTATCAAACAGCAAAGGATGGTAGACTGGTAAAACAAGCTCTATATGACCGCAATGGCCTGGGCAATCAGACGATTTCTGCCCACATGATTTGCAACTGCATAGATGAAGATTTTAAATTTATCAACAACATGTCATAAGATCTAACAATTCCAATCAATATTAATAAATATCAGACCATAAAAATGTACTCATGGACAAACTCAAATCTTATCAATGAAGCAATTGCGACTATCTGTGAGGAATAAACTAAACTCTCCCATTATAGAGTTGTTTAAGCTACTACTTTTCAATAAAGACTAGGTACTAATGCTACTCTGGTTGCACTACATTCAAATCTAACACTCCACCCTTCTTCATTAGGGCAATCCTCTTCTCCAGTTGTAACCTTCAACTCGAATTAAGTTACTCTTGTTAGCTCTCAACTTATGGAATACTGAATATCTTAGATGAGTTGACTCAGCGATCAGTTTGAGCCACTTATACTAGTCGTGAATGCATTTTTCCTTGATCTATGTTTTATAAGTTCCACCACAGGGACCTGAAGAGTTAAGCCATATTAAATTAGCCAAAAAAGATGTCCGAAAAGACTGATTTAATATCATGAAAATGTGAAACACAAACAAATTGAAATTACATATTTGATGGCTCACCCTCCACAAAACCAGTCATCACAGCAGGAAATAGTAATAGGTAGGTTGTACATATATACACACTAAAGGATCTTAGCCGTGTCACTAAAACACATTTGTCTTTGACTAGATATATGGGAATGTTACAGAAAAATGTAAAAGGCTAGATTTTTATTGAGATATTAAATAGCTACAACTCAAAATGTAATAATGGGTACAACAGTTCGTACACACTTACATTTTATCAAGGAGTGGGCCCAATGCTGAATCGTACAGTCCTCCAGGCACTGGTTCCTCTAGAACATCAAGCAAATTGGGGTTTGTAATCTGCTTTACACTGTGCCTCCGGACATCTTCAGCTGTCATGAAACTGAACCCAACAGCCTCCACAGACTCAGACGCTCCCTGCAGCAAAACCTATTAATTACAACCACACTACATCCTACAGAACCTCAAATTACATACAAGGAAAATAAAACAATCACTGTAAGAGCAAACCAGTAAGCAAATCCTAAACTTCTGAACAAAAAAAATGGCACTTCTTTGCTACTAGCTACTACTTTTCACTTTTTACTAAACTTCCTTGAATCATCAAGCAGAAAAATTTCCTTACTTTATGGCATAAACCCCCACTTACAGAAAAAATACACCAAAAAACGCACTCACAGACGCGCATACACATACACATATATATATATATATGCATAAGAGGACGAATTAATGAGAACAGCTTGAGATATAAAATCATAGTCTTATAAACTGATGTTTCAGTAAATTAACATTCTAAAAATAATCAATAAAAATAGTAAAATACAGCGGTTTGAAGAGAAATACCTCAGTAGTCTGAGCCATCTTCTGAATTTTACACTTTGCAGATTGAGCGGGATATGGAGAGAAACAGAGAGAGAAAGTAGGAAGCGGGACGAAATACAGAGGAAGAGGGAGCGGCGCAAGAAGAAGACGGTGCTCCGATGTTTTAAAGGGCCCGCCCACAAATGGAGTTGTAATTAATGGGTCGGGCTATAGGTTTCCGGTCTATGTCGGTTCAATTAACCTTGGGCAAAGGTAATAATAATCCAGCAACAGTTGAAGATGCCGTCTGAAACGGCGTCGTAAAGTTTCCACTTGATGGGTCTGAAAAGCTTTGCCCGCCCAACGTGAAAAACCGGGTTGTAATGAACAGTTTGTTCATTCTGTCATTCATAATTTTAAAAGTAAATACAGGGGTTAATTTGTAATAACTGCGAAGATGGCTACAAAATTGTTAATATAAAATAATACCGTGGATTATAATTAAAAATAATGGCTCACATAATATTCACATATACATGCATATTTGTGGGTCTCACATGTTAGGTGGGATCCACAGTATGCATGTATATAGTATTATGTGAACGTTTTTATATGATAGTAGCATTGTTGTATAATTAATTGATATTTTACTATACATTAGTAGCTCCAATTGTTATAATCAATCACCATCACTAGGACTGTAAATGGTAATCAAAAAATTCGTATTCGTCCGCATTCGTATTTAAAAAAACGGATATGTCCATATTTGAAAAAAACGAATAAGTCCGTATTCGGTTTAAAGGAATCTGTAAATAAACGGATATAAGCGTATTCGTAATCGTTTAATATCCGACCGTAAATATATTCGGCAGATAGCAGATATCCGGATTCGGATCTGTATCCGGAATTCGTATCCAAAGAACTTATATGTATACATATATATTAATTATTATATAATAAGCAAAATAATTTTTTTTAAGTGAGATTCCTTATATAATAATTAGTTTTCACTATTATACGAAAATTATTTTAAAAATGTATCATTTCACTTCTAAAAGTAGTAGGAAATAACAAATAAATTGATTTAAGTACAGTTAATAGATTTTTACAATTGTAAAGTTAAAATATCTAAAATATATCATTTACCAAGAAAAATATATACTAGAAGAACAAAACTATAGTTATTAGTTTGTTATAAGTTTTTACTTTCAAAACTTACTTGTAATGTTGGGAGGCGGGAATAATGAACAATATAATTTTATTATTAAAATATGTTTAAGTCCTAATTAATTTAGAATTAATCTATATGGGAGTTGAATAATTAATTCATATTTATGAATTTTCGGGTGGAGGGATTATTTATCACTTTCATTTGCCCAATTATTTAAAAATTAGAAGTCCAAATATTTAAAGTAAGTCAAAAGTAAATTTTGAATCAAGTTGGATTAACTAGTTGTCAGTTGTCACATATACTCGCAATCTCCATAAATATAATAAAATAAAATAAACTTGTTATAACTATGTAAATTGTAATCTATGTATTAAGGATAAATTATAAATAAAAATTCTCATAAACATATTATTAAAATTTTAATCAAGTATTTTAGAAAAAATAATTAAATATTCAATGTAAACTTTTGAGTCTAATTATAAATTATAAATATTCGCACAACTACAATATTACTTCACACACATAAAATGAGCATCTAAACATTATTAATAAGTGGAGCATTCATTTTGAAATTTAGGAATTCAAAAATGATGAAAACTGATTTGAATTGTAATTTAGAACATTGATTGTTGTATTTAAATATTTACTATAAATAAATAAATTAAGATTCATTCATTAATCAACTATATTTTAAAACTCATTATTTTTTAATTCTAGTTATAATTAGGGCCGTAAATGATAACCGGAAAATTTGTATTTGTTTGAATACATTCGGAAAAAAAAGTATATTATTCGATAATTAATAATCTGGTCATATATTTTGTATCTGAACACTTGAGTGTCTGTCCCCAGTCCCCTATCCCCTATCCTATATATTAGTGGGCTTCATGACTGCGGTGACCTTACAGATTGAGAGAGCCTTGCCGGATTGGACCGTTCTGACTGAGAGGATTGTATCAGAAATTGCATAAGAAGAGTAACAACAGCCAAGCCAACTGCTGAGAATGTGAGACCCTTCCAAGAAGATAAAGGTGATAACCATTGTAAGAATTTTAAGCTCCCCCATGTCCAAGAGATGATAACCTGTTGAGTTGGGAGGTGAAATATATAAAATGAAGGTCGAGAAATTAAGGAATAGGAGTTTGGAAACATTATTTATAATCTCACCACAACAGGTTTCAATGATCGACCAATATCTTGCACTTCTCCCTCACCAAAAGTGTCGCCAACTTTATGCTTTTCCAATAAATTATCCTAGAAACAAAATTAATTCACAACATATAAAAATACCAGTAGCTAGAGTCAGAATATATAGTCACATATGTGAAGGTAATAATAACATTTTTAGAGTATTAAATGCAAACTACATATACAATTAATATTTCTATTAGTATTTTGTAGTAGTGACATGCTAGTACTTTTGATTATCCAATTTTGACTAAAAGTAAACCTGAAAAAGAAAAACAACCAAAAAATAATAATATGAAGAGGGAGACAGTCCCTAAGCTGCTCTTAAAAAGGGTGGGAAAGGAAATGGATTAACAATATTTTTTGTTGTGAAATTACACTAGGAAAATAATCTGATAGGAGTCATAGCACTTGACGGTAATAACTAAAGGAGAACATGGAAATTGTCTTTTGTTTACTCAATATGTAAGCCATGGAAACATGATAAAAACAAAATCATCACCTTGACCACAAAGGCATCTTTACACCATTGTGTGAAACAGAATCATCTGTTTCAGGCAAATCAGTAATCAAGTGTCGCTTGACATGGACGTGTACCTGCCAGCAGGAAAGTATTCACAGTGGAAAAATAAAAAGGGCATCTTAATATTGTTATAGACTTATCAACTTCTCCCTCCAATTGAGAGCTGATATAACAATCTTGCATCACAAGTACTAATTTTGTATTCCAGATAAATTGTATTGCAAGTATTTTTTCTTCTAAACAGAAATTTTTATTGCAAATATTCAGGTATCAATTTACACTTATCATGGCAAATCAGAATTAATTGATAGTTCAAGAAGTACAGTTCCTATCTTCCCTGCTTTTAATTTGGATGAGGGGACCAGCCGACCAGTTAAGCTTCTTATTTATTTATATGCTGCCTAGCTGCTGCTTTATCCATACTCAACTTCATGAAGGACATTTATAATTGTCCAATGGTCAAGGTAAGACAACAAATTCCTTATTACCAACTTCTTAAACATTGGAATCACAATTAGTGATTGACAAAGTAAGGGTTGCAGACACACTTTGTTGTTAGTAGACCTGACAAAATATGGTTATGGGTTAGTTTTGGTTTATAAAATATGGTTATGGTTCCATTTAAGAACTAAAATCATATTAACTATTTTTAATTTGGGTTGTGTGGGTTGGAACCATATAGTTATGGTTCAAATATAGGTCGACCTATATTTTAAATTTCAAACTTACCTTTATTATGATCCAATTAAATATATTATTATTAGATATATCATGTATACATAATCACTAAGCATTTTGTTTTGGTTGGGGTTGAGGTTGGGGTTTGGAGTGGGAAGGCGGGGGGTGTATACATTATAATCAATTAATTACTGAATATTTTTTGGGGGTGGAGGATATATACATAATTACTAAATATTTTTTTTTGGGGAGTGGGGGTGTATATATTAATTTATTTATTTATTTTTTTTGGGGGGGGTGTGAGGGTGTATACATAATAAGTAAATATTGTTTTTTTTAGTGGGCGATGTGGGGTGGGCGGGGGTGGGCGGGGGTGGGGTGGAGGTGCATGGGGGGGCGGCAGGGGGTGGGTGGGTGGTGTGGGGGTTGGCGGGGTGGGCGGTATATACATAATAAGTAAATTTTATTTTTTTGAGAGGGGGGTGGGGTAGGGGTAGGGGTAGGGGTAGGGGTAGGGGTAGGGGTAGGGGTGGGAGTGGGAGTTGTATACATAATCATTGATTTTTTTTGGGTTTGGGTGGGGGTGGGGGTGGGGGTGGGGGTGGGGGTGGAGGTGTATACATAATCATTGAATATTATTTTTTTGAATAAAAATTTATGAATCTGGAGTGGAAAAAACTTTTGATTTGGATTTGGAATGAAATATGAGTCGAAAAATTAATGGTTAACTGATTTGGATCTATATTTCTTTTTTAAAATATGGTTCCAAACCTTAACCAACTTAAATAAATAAAAATAGTTAACCATCCCATGTGGTTTCAGATAATATGGGTTGACCTAATAGTTAACCAACAATATTGCTAGGTCTAGTTGTTAGGAACTACCATAGACATGACAAACAAATTTGCAAAGAAAAATATGAGCATACAGATGGGACATAAATGAAGAGGATGTGAAGATATTCAGTTGTCTAACCACAGAAGATTGCCCCTTAAAGAGACTTAGCATTGTAGGTGGTGGTGAGCTTTTGGGGAAAGCAAATGTTAGATCATAAATGGCCGGAACAAATGCACGCACATGACTTACTGCTGTGACAAAACCCTGAAAAAAACAGATGATACAAGTACATGCTTTAGGCCAATTTCAATGAAATGTTAAAAAAGGCAAAGGGAAACTTGAAGGTTTTAGATTGCACTAGTATAGTTTAATATCATGATAAGAAGCCAATCAAGTACAACAGCATAAATGGAGTTTGAAATCCAATACAAATCATCACAAGTCTATAAATCTATAGGTCATTCTACGGTTTTGATTTTTGGAAGGAGTCGTAACAACTGATGGAAAGTGTTAAAGAATTATTTGTTAAATATTTTGTAGTTAGTTTAACTATAGCAGGTAGATTAATTTAATTAGTAATAGGAGTTTGCTTTCTTATTAAATTAACTACGTTATCCAGTTTATTAGAATTAGGGTTTTTATGTTCTATATGAGGTGATATAATCCCATCATTTTAAGCACATGACTTGAATATTGATTTCCCTTTCCTTTTCTGCTGTTCGAAAAGCAAGCACCCCTAATTTTTGCCCAGTTACCTTTTGTTTTAGAGTACTCTTTAATTGGGACCGACGGAACCCATTGGGAGGAAGCGTAGATTTGAAAGTTTAATTAAATCTTACAAAATAAAGAAAGGAAGCGAGTTAAAGTGAAACAAATGGCTTATAGTACTCTTTTAGTCAACTGATAGTAACTGATTCCAAAAGGCAAACATAATGTAGTAGCTAGAAAATCTGGAAAGGCCATAACAGTAAACATTTGAATAAGTAGTAGCCAAGGATAGCTTCTCGCTAAACCTCCTAAATTGATTTCGATTCCTACTGAGTATGAAAGCTATCAAAACAAAAGCAATAACGCAAGAAAAAACTGGTGATAAACAGACAAAGCACGCCACAATTACCTAAAAAGGAAAAATCTTGTGTTTCTCAGAACTCACAATTTTCATTTTGGATAGACAAGAAAATTAACTGATAGAAGGATATACAAGAAGGCGAACAAGAAGTCCACCGAGCAGAACAAGTTAAAATAAATAAAAAATTAAACATTTCATCTAAAAGTTTGTAGCTTTCCAATTCCTAGATACATCTGAAACAATATTCCATTCAAGTCAATTAATTCTGATGAGAAAATCACATTGATAAAAAGAAAAGAACTCGAAAATCAACTAACTTTGTAAATAAAATTGGTTCGGAAGGTCAAAAGGCTGGAGCTCCAAGATGAGCAACAAGCAAGTTACCATAATCAACAAGAAACATACAATATCCACATATTATCATGATGTATATCGACATGGTAAATGTTGGACACACAACTATCCATGAAAAATGGATCTCAAGAGAATTAAGAAAATGAAAGATAGAAGTCCATGGGTGCAACAGAGCCCTAACCTTAGTTCGCGGAATCAAAACATTCCTAGGAACAGGCAATCCCATTGAAGATGCATATTCCTGAGCAGCTAAAAGCTTTTCCTGTGTAAATCGAGTACCCTCAACAAAAAGAGCCAGCCAGAAAGCATGTGGGAAATCCTTTAGGCGTTGAAAACCAAACTGCAGAGATGAAAACACATCACATAGAAAGAGAATGAGGAAAACATGCATATACTTGCACATATTAGATTTATTCACATCTATACTAGTACACCCATACCTTGAGCGTTTTTTCATCCTTGGCCCAGCTCCTTTCAAGAAAGACAAACTCAGACAACCATATTAACCAACCTATGACCTGCACATATCAAGCAGCACTATAACTCATTGACATAATTCTGAAAACCTCAGGTGTAGACAGTAGAAGGTGCCCCCTTGTAAGAACACTATCGTGGTGAAATAAAGCTTCCCAAGCTAGTATATATGGGCTCTGAGTTGGTCGATCCATTACCAGATGGATTTGGTATTGAATGCTTTAACATTTCACACTTGCCCTATGTGGTAAATAACCTCCCAAACTAGCGTATATGGTTGTGGTTTATTCAACTCATCATCATATGGTTTAGGATACACCCGCATCCAAGACACCATAGGATACCCATGCACGCCTTTACAAGGGATTGAATTCTCCATTTCCTTCTTTACTAACTTAATTAATCTAAATGTTGAAGTCCATTTTCTATCCGTTTAAGTAGTGTGCGTGACATTGTTAGAGTTCCCAGGTCCATAAAACTCATTGCTACCTAAAGCAAAAGGAAAACTAATCCAGTTAAGAACAGGTTGAATGCCTTCAACAACATCACGACACGATGAATTTAAAGCACTTACCGGAAGGAATTTCGACGATTTCTTTGTAACAGCTAATGCGCTACCAAGGCAACCTGATCTCTGTTATAGGAAACAATAATTATTCAGTGGGCAACACAGTATATAGCAACGACAAGAATGATAACTACTACTAAGAAAGTATTGCAAGTATTTATGTTTCATTTGCATGGAGCATATCTAACCTATTTACATCAGTTCCTCTCTTTGTTTACAAACATAACTAGATTTAAACAACATATACATTCACAAGTATATCAACAATTTATATCCATGGACATGCATAAAAGAAAGAAAGAAATAAATAGGAACCTGAGCCAAAATCCATCCAACTAGCCAATCAATGTCACTTTTGTGGTTGCATATGACAAGTGCGTGTTCTTTCCCTGGAAAGGTTCAACAGCATAAATTCAAATTTTGGTGTTTATAAAATGTTTTTCTTCAGACATAAAGGAGCACCAAACGCTCAATTAAGAACTTGATGTTCTTACCCATCAATTGAAACGTTTCCTGATCTGTATACAGTTCAATCTGCAACCGGAGTCCAGAAGTACTTAATTACTCACAGTGCAATCGCCAACTACTACAGATTTAATAATATCATACAAAGTTGCAAGTACAGTCATGTTACTCTTATCAGTTTCATTTTTTACATACCAATGTAGGCAAATTTTTTTTACAAATTCAAAAAATATATATTTACATTTCCATCATTGAATTAAATTTTTTTCTAGTCAACTTGTTGAACTGCTAAATTTTTATAAAAATTGAAAAAACCATCTAAGACTGTTAAAAGCTAGGTGCCACGTGGTCCGTTGACGGGTGAGTTGACAAAATTGAATATAAAATAACCATTTTATTCTTGTGGCATCCAAGATATAAAAGGTATAAGTTTTTAATGATAAAATTTTAAAAATTGATATAATAGTACAAAATTGTTAAAATTAAATATCCTCTAAATAAAAATTTGTTAAACTTAAAAATATTTATATATAAAAAAATTAGTTTATGTATACTCAATTTACCTTGTTTGATATTTATTATACATATTTGGGTGGAAAAAAAATCAACAATTAAAAAAATAGTACACTTAAACCAAATCTATCAAATATCTTTAATTTTTCAGTAGATTATAAATTTACAAAATTAAAACATTAAACATAGTACACTAAAACCAATAAAACAAGCAAACATTCAAATAAATTATACAAAGTTAATAAAATAAAATAAACTTAAACTTAAACAATTAAACAAGTTTACATGTACTTGAACAAAAAAATAAATAAATAAAAAGTTAAAACCAGTTAATCATCATCAATACAATACAGGTATCCAAACAAACCAAATCTATCATAGCCCAAGATTTTTTCTACTTTCTCCATCTCTCTATGTATATCTATAAATTTATAGATCTGAGAAGGGGAGAAAAGTTTGGTTATCTATTGAAATTAAAGGTGGATTTGGGATGAAAATTGAAGGGGTACGTGATTGAAATTGAAGAACGTATACTTTGTTCATGGGGAAGATTGCAATGGTGGTGTTAGCAAAGGAGAAAAAGATGAAGATCTAGAGACTATCCACCCATTAAATCCACTCCAAAACCAAGAGAAAAAAGAACTTGAACAAGAATATGTCAAGAATCATCCCCTACTATAAATTCATCCCATCTTAGATTTACTTGGACGGTTTGTAAAAATAATGTAGTTTAATGATGTGAATGAAAGAAAAAAATTCGATAATGTAAATATAAATTGGTCAATAGGAAAAAAAGTGATTTAACCCAAATAAAAAAAAGGATTACCAACTAGAAATGCAGAGTTACCAATAAATAATTGATTATTAATTAAGCATGTAATTTAAACTCTTTTAACTATAATTTGACTATCTAAAGTTTACACAGGTTTATTGACTACTTTAACATGAACCTTGAGTTAATATACTTTAGTGTAACTAATTAAAAATATAATTATCGAGTTTTGCATGTTTCTATGTATCTTACATTACAATTCTCATCACATACATACATTAAAAAAATAACTTTTTAAAAACTCCTCTAAAGTTGTTTATACTGGTTTCACAAAATAGAGTTCCATTTTAATTTTTTAAAGTCAATTAATGAAATCTTAAAATTTAAAACAAATTACCCATTGTTTAGTTGGAGTTTTTCTTCTAAACAGTGTGTGTTTGTGTGTGTGAGAGAGAGATAATTACGATTGCATTAAATAATATGAAATGAATTCATATTTACTTGGAATTCTAGAATTTGCATATTGAGCTCAAAATGTCAAAGAGATACTAAATTTGTTTTGTAGAACAGAGTAATAAATACATAGAGCATCAGCATTATAAATGGGAATGACATTGACTACAACCAAGTAGAAAAAACTCGGAACACAGATAAAATGACACAACAATTTGGAAGGGGATGGGGATCTACAATTACCTTAATCCCAGCCCACCAATCAATGAACCATACGAACTCCAGCCACAATAATTCTGCAACCATTTTGTTAATCATTCTGTATGTATTCTTCGAAATTGGCCGCACAAGGATGAAGAAAAATGCCTGAATAAAAAACATATATAAAAGAAAATGTAATTAAAGAGCTAACGAGCTTGTGTTTGGGGAACTCAAATGAAGAACATTAAAAGATACAAACAAACACTTGATCAAAGAATAAACTAGAAACACTCAAATTTACAAACACTCCCTAAATCCTTGAGCTCATCGGCATTGAATTTACTTGTTTGAACATCCTAATCAATGATAATTATAAATAAATTATATATATATATATATATAAAAGATTACCTGAATGAGGTTGACGGCTAGACCTGAGAAAAATAAAAGAACGCCCATCGGGACCATAACAGCTGCCAATGCAATCTCCATGGCCGAGAGAGATGGAGGAGTAGGGGAAATTTAGACGGGAAGATGAAAATTGAGAAAAATAATTTGTGAAATTTGACTAGTAGTAGTAGTATATGCGGTGAGTATGGAAATGAGTGAACGATTGAATGGTATTGAATGCTACTATTAAGTGCGTATGTAGCAATTAAATATTGGAATGTGTGAGTATGGATGGAAGATGAAGGCCCTACCCACCTCCACCCCCACCATCTCCATTTTCAAGGTTTATTGATGACGACCGTTTTTTGAATTTCCAGAAGGATTTTCTTCCACCTGTCAGTTAAATACACCTCGGTTCCCTTTTTGAGTGCTGACCCGAACCGTACTTGTTACTTCCATCTGTTCTTTCTTTCTTTCTTTCATGTAGCCTGTAGGCTATCAGTACAAAATTGGTTTGTACTTGACCGAATCGGACTGAACCGATTACTGAATATACTCAAAATTGAATATTAATATTAATACCGGATCCGGTGTAACTTCAAATTATATCCAATTTGTGACACAATTTTAAATTAAATGGTGAATCACTGAAACTATTTGTTGGCTCTTTGACAGGTATCCTAAAACAGTGATCGGAAACTAAAGAATAAGTACAAACTATTTAAGACAAAAAGTATTACTTTTTTCTATGATTAGATTAAACAGCTAAATTACATGTCCATATCAAATAGATTATCAAGATTTCTTTACTTCCTTGGATGATATATATATACTAGGCTTAACCCGTGACTACCGCATTACGATTACTCGTGTAATTATTTAATATTTAAAGATGAATCTAAATAAAAAATATGAGTTAACAATATGAAAAGAGTATATATTTGATAAAAAGTAGAAAATTTCGTAATTATTTTTTGTAAATAAGAAAATTTCTAATCAAGATAGACATCTCACCTAAAAAGTAAAGAAGTCAAAAATTTTGCCACAAATTATATCTACATACTCATTATTTACCTGTCCATCAAAATTCGCTACATGCTCATAATTTACCTAAAACATTAAATTGACAACACCAATATGAATATAGTCTCCTGTTGCCACCACTATTAAGAAAATTTAGCTGAGATCTAAACCTATCTTATGAGAAAACAAACTACCGGAAGCATGAAAACAACATGTAGATACAAAACCATGCCCTCACATCTCAACTGAAATCCGAATTCAAAATTAAGAAAAGTTCGTCTCCAAAGAATGATTACATGCTCCTAGAAGCAACCCAAGTAGATATAAAAGAAGAAATCATAGCACAGTTAGACATATCAAAACTCTGGTTTACTTTCAATAATTTATCCAAAAATAAAACAAATGAAAACACCTGATACATTTAGTTTAGCAAACCCATAACCAACAATGTAAGACCCCAGTTTTTATAAATAAAGATGAATTTTCTATAAATATTATTTTTGAATATTATGGAATAATTTGATATAATGTTATAGTTGTGGGTAATATTTATAAATTTTGCAAAGTATACAAGTGGTTATATTATATTCGATTGGTCGGGGAATATTCGGTTTAGCGAGGAATATTAATATAACTACTCAATCATTGGTGGACCCTACAAATGTAATTATTATCGGATTGAGAAAAAAGACAAAAATATTTTATTGAAATAACTTGGCGGAAGTTTTACTGGTTGATCTTGTTGAACTACTCGGTAGTAAAAGTACGATGAATACGTGTGGTTGCATAGAAAGAGCACCGGTATTGATTATTGATCTTATGTGAGAAGTCACTTGGTTTGATTCCATTATTGTCGATTAATAATATGAATTATTATAATGATAATGACGTTTTGTTTTATTCAGTATTATTAACGTAATAAAAGCGAAACATCTTTTATATAAAATGTAATACTTTATTAAAGTTATTTTATAAATAAAATATATTATATTTTATTATGTAGTGTAAGCCAGTGCGTAGTGTTTGCGTAGTAAAATGTTTTTATATAAATAGAATATATTATATTTTATTTAAAAGATTTTGCTTTAAATATGGATAGTCAGATTAAAGTAAATCAATCCGGACCGTTCATGGATTAGTTCTTATGCATTCCATTTTCCTATAAATAGAAGCTCATTCCTTCATTATTTTCTTACGAATTCATTTGAAACTCTGTAGAGAATTATTAGAGAAAGTTTATAGAGAAAGTTATATAAAGAAGAAGAGTATTCTCGCTACTTCTATATTCAGGTTCTTTTTACGGTGAGGGTGTTATTCTTTCTTCTTGAAGAGAACTTACATTATTCCATTCACTATTATTACATTGGAATAACTTTTAAAAGTGGCATACCCTATACATAACTTTGTATATCACGCCAGATACCCTATACTTGGTGAAATCCTTATGTTATTCCATTGCTTATTATTACATTGGAATAACTTTTGTATCTGTGATCTACCCTATACTTGGTGAAATCCTTATGTTATTCCATTGCTTATTATTACATTGGAATAACTTTGTATACTGCTGATCTACCCTATACTTGATGACATTCTTCTATTATTCATTGGAACATCACATGCATGTGTTTTTACACCGACACGGTTCCGCTTTATTATTATTACATTTGGAACATCCATGCGTGTGTTTTACACCGGGACCGGTTCCGCTTTTATTATTATTACATTGGAACATCACATGCATGTGTTTTACTGGCGGACTGGTTCCGCTCTTTATCATTCTGTTGGAATATCCTATCATGTGTTTTACCGGATCGGTTCCATCTTTATTATTCTGTTGGAACATCCCATCGGTGTGAATTTCACGACACGGTTCCGTTATTATTATTACGTTGGAATAACTTTTGTCTGTCGCAATCTGCCGCATGCGTGGTGATTTCTTTTGTTATTCCATTCTTTATTATACCCAGGTTAGTTAAAACTTTGACTTCTATACTCCATGAAATTAGTAGAATATCCTTGATATTTGCGTTTCATCCAAAGATATCTTTTCATGGAAATATTCTTCGATCATTCTTGAATTTTACTCTGAAAGAAGTATCATGTTGATTTGGACGTTAAAAATTCTGGATAAAATAATTCTTGAACTTGTTTTATTGAATTCTTATATCATTGTCATCATCCTCATTTTTATATTTTTTTAAAGTCATCGTGGCACGTAGAGCATGGATGGACTTGGTATGATTATGACCGAGGATTATTCGGTTGTAATCATGGTAGTAATGTTACAAATGATGTGGTAAAAAGTCCTCGATGGTCAGTAGTGCATTGATGGATGATGGTTGGCATGATCATGACCATTAATGAATACACTATTATTCTCGTAGTAGATGCGGAATAATTGTGATCGTGATACTAAAGAATATCCTTGGCAGTAGTCAGGCGAGGGGTGATTCGATGATGTGGATTATTTATTAAAGTTTGAGTCTCAAATTTATAACGATGATGAAAAACCTTTTAAAATCATAAAAGATAGTAGATTTTATTTTCTACTTGATTCTTTTAATGGATTGCATATTCCATTATGATTAAACCGGTTTATCTATTGTATTTTATCGGTTTAACATTGTTGAAGACTATTGATAATTTATTTTGCATTATCTTAGTCATAATATTTCTTCTTGGGCTAGTTGAGCTCACCCTTTCTTTTCACCGTTCTCTTGAGAAATGAGAATATAAATTTGGACGAGTCGGAAACGAGTGATGGTCCTCAAGATATAGCATTAGTAGTCCTCACTATTACGTGAAATAGTGTGATAATAATTATAATGAGAACTTTTTGTTTGAGTTTGTATAATATCTAGTAGAGCGATATTTGTATTTAAACTCACGCTTTATGTCGTATTGCATACCTGACAGCTTATGTTAATAAGTTGTATTTTAAATTACATACCATGTAAGTGGCGACCCAAGATGGGTGATGTATACCTAATTTTGGGGCGTCATAACAGGTATCGAGCTAAGGGATATGATCCTGGCTAAGATGTGAGAAAAGTACTAGGAGGGAGAGCAGGGGAATACCTTCATTAGTATGACCTACCTAAATTTATGTCTTATTTTATTGGTCGGTCGAATATAAAGATAATTGTTTCATGTCAATTATTTTTTTGTTTTGTGGCGATGTCTGAAAATGACATCCGAGAATGTTGAGAATAAGAATGGAGCACAAAGCGATCGTTGATTCACCACATATCAATAATCGGGGATAATGTGCATCGATCGAGGCGCATAACCTCATGAAACAACAACACCGACCAAATGATGAATGATCAAATGTTCGAGGCTTTATCTGAATTTATGCAATGAAGAAAGTAGAGTGACTCTGTCCAAAAACGTGGGTGGAAACACGGAAAACTCTCGGTGGCCACCATTAAACAATTCAAGGAGCTGGGACCACCGGGAGTTTAAGGAGAGCAAAAACCACTTCAGGCGGAAGCATGGATAAAGCAGATTACCAAGATATTTGATGTCTTGGGATGCTCCGAGAGCAAAAAGGTTCCTTTCACGCCTTTTATGTTGCTTTGAGAGGCCGATTCTTGGTGGGAATCGGTAAAACGTACTCAACTTCTTTGTCTTCAAGATATCTTGGGAGAAGTTCGGGAGTCGTTCAACGACAAATACTTTCCCGAAAGTATTCGCCACATGAAGGAGGAGGTGGAGTTTATCAAGTTGGAACAAAACAATATGGCCAGAAGTCGCAATCTGAGGCAAAATTTATGAGTTATCACGGTTTCGTCCCCACTTGGTGGATAATGAAGAGAATGGCGAATGTTTTAAGAGGTTTGAAGTCGAGATACGTCGACATCTTATTTCTCATAAACCGTGTTTGTATTCGGATGTTGTAAATAGGGCTCGATTAGTGGAGCGCGATAACGAGTCAACGCAACTAAAAGAGAGCGGTAAGCAAAGTTATAATACCGGCGAGAGTAGTCATCGAGCGGTGACAACAAGCGTGGAGGAATCAGCAGGCCGGATATGGTAACCACTTGGTGGTAATCGAGGGCCAAAACAATAAGAATGGACATTTCAAGAAAGCGGAGATTCAACAATGATGGAAAGACGCGTCAAGACCAAAGACCGTTGTTAAGGAAGGAAGGAGAAAGACCACCTATCATATGCTTCAAATGCGGAGAAGAGGACACATCATCCGAATCGTGCCATCTTAGTCCAAAGCGTGTTATAATTGTGGAAGAAGGTCACTTAGCTCGATTTTGTCGTTCTCAAGACAAATTCAACTAGGATGGAGGCACCAAAGTAGTCCCGGAAAAAGTCAAACCGGTAGTCTGAGGGAGGCGTTTGTTGTGACCTCCCGAGAGCGAGGAACCCGAATGAGGTCATCACGGGTAAAACTTATCATAAACTCTAATGAAGTCTACACTTTATTTGATACCCGTTCTACCCATTCTTTTATTTCTCCTACTTGCGCTCATCGATTAAATTTGACTCGGAGAAATTAGACTTTGACTTATCTGTGGAAACTCCATTGGGAGAAACCTTCATTACATCCACTTTTTTATAAGTCTTGTTTGGTTCAAATCGGTACCCTCACATTACTGTCGATCTTATTTCATTAAAAATACTTGCATTTGACGTGATTCTAGGGATTGATTGGTTAACTACTTATCATGCAAAAATTGATTGTTTTTCGTAAGGTTGTTAGCTTTCATATTCCTAATCAACCTATTATGCTTAATTCAAACGACCAAATCATTAAAATCAATCACGGTCATCTCAAGCCATAAAAATTTATTCGTTTATTGAAAATGGATGTCAAGCTTTCTTAGCTCATATCACGATTTAAACAAAAATACGCCGGTTTTGAGCGATATTTCTATTGTTAATAAATTTCTGACGTATTCTCCAAGAACTTCCCGGCCTACCCCGGAAGCGTGAAATTGAATTTTGTATCGACCTTGAACCCGTCTGAAAACCTATTTCCAAAGCCCCATATCGAATGGCTCTATTGAACTTCGAGGAGTTAAAGACCCAACCGCAGGAATTGTTAGACATTGGCTTTATTAGTCCCCAGTACTTCTCCTTGGGGTGCTCTGTTTATTCGTGAAGAAGAAAGATGGGAGTATGCGACTTTGTATTGATTATCGGGAGTTGAATCATGTCACCATCAAAAATAGGTATCCATTACCACGTATTGATGACTGTTTGACCCGGTTGCAAGGAGCCAAATTCTTTTCAAAGATTGATCTTCGTTCCGATATCACCAATTGAAGATTAGAATCACGACATTCCAAAGACGGCTTTGGAACTCCGATGCGGGCATTATGAATTCTAGTCATGTCCTTTGGATTGACTAATGCTCTCTTTGCCTTCATGGATATGATGAACCGAGTATTCAAGGAATATTTAGATCACTTTGTGGTCGTCTTTATTGATGACATCCTTATTTATTCCAAAAGCCGTGAAGATCATGAAAGAACACTTGAGGTGACACTCCAAAAGCTTCGTGAATATAAGCTTTATGCCAAGTTGAAGAAATGCGAGTTACGCTTAAAGAAGTAACATTCCTTGGGCACGTGGTATCAAGTCATGGAATATCTGTTGACCCGTGAAAGATTGAAGCTATTCAAAGTTTAGAACAACCTAAATCGATGATCAAAATCGTAGCTTTCTCGGTTTAAATTGGTTATTATCGGAGATTCGTGGAAGGATTTTCTCGAATCGCTACTCCATCGACTCAAATTGACTCGAAAAGATCTGAAAGTTCGGTTGGAAGCGAAGAATGTGAGAAGAGTTTTCAAGAACTCGAGAAGAGACTTATTTCAAAGACTGTTACGTGATGATACCATTTGGCTCGGAGGATTTGTCATCTACAAATGATGCTTGAGCAAAGGGTTGGGATGTGTTCTTATGCAACATGGAAAAGTTATAGCCTATGCCTCGCGACAACTCAAAGAATATGAGAGGAATTATCCTACTCATGATCCGGAGTTAAGCGCCATTATCTTCTGCACTTAAAATTTGGAGGCATTACTTGTATGGGGAGAAAGTGGAGATCTTTACGGATCATAAAAGCCTCAAATATTTCTTCACTCAAAAGGAACTCAACATGCGACAACGACGTTGGCTTGAACTGCTGTTGAAAGATTATGATCATACCATCCAATACCATCCTGGAAAAGCGACGTGGTAGGCGATGCATTGAGTAGAAGATCGTATGCAATCTGAGTGCGTTATTGTCAACACAAAGGCCCATTTGTGTGACTTGCAAAGGATGGAGATAGAGTTAAAGACTCGAGGGGACGCGTGTGATGATAGCAAATATCTGAGTAGAACCGACTTTAATCGATAAAGTTAAAGTCGCTTTCAAGCTACGGACTGGAGGTGATGCGTATGAAAAAGAAAGTCTGAAGAGGGTGCTATCTTAAGAAGCAAGAATCGATGAAGAAGGAATACTTGAGTCAACTCAGGACTTTGTGTTCCTAACGACCACGATTTAAAGTATAATATCATGATGGAGGCGCACAACACACCATTTGCAATCCATCTCGGGAGTACCAAAATGTATCATGATATTCGCTATACATTTTGGTGGAGCAATATGAAGAGGGAGATAAGCGTACTGTTTATCTCAAGGTGTCTAACTTGTCAACGAGTTAAAGCGAGCATCAAGTACCAAAAGGTCCATTGCAACCACTTGAAATTCCGTAATGGAAGTGGGAGCACATTACCATGGATTTAAGTTCACGGTCTTCCTAAGGTTTCTCAAGGCATTGATGCGATTTGGGTCATTGTTGATAGATTGACCAAGTCTGCTCATTTCTTACCGATCGAGAAACTTATACACTTGAACGTCTTGCTCAGTATGTACATAAACGAGATTGTAAGATCGCATGGTATCTTTTATATCCATAGTTTCCGATCGAGACCCAAGATTCACTTCGATTTTGGGTTAGTTTGCAAAAAAGCTATGGGCACGGACTTACGATTTAGCTTCGGCATATCATCCTCGAATCGGACGGACGGACACGATCGGAGAGGACTATTCAAACTCTTGAAGATCTATTAAGACTCGTGTTCTTGATTTCAAGGGAGTTGGGACAAGTTTTTACCATTGGTGGAGTTTTCCTACAACAACAGCTTATCAAGCAAGTATTGGCATGGCTCCATTCAAGCGTTGTATGGAAGAAAGTGTCGTTCTCCGAAGATATCTTTGGGATGAGGTGGGTGAAGCAACGTTGTTGGGGCCGGGAGTTGAGTACGTATGACTACGGAAAAGATTCAAACGATCCGACAACGTATAAAAACCTCACAAAATCGACAAAAAGAGTTATCTTGATCTTCATCGAAAGGACGTGGAATTCAATCTGAGAGATCATGTGTTGTTAAAAGTTGCTCCATGGAAAGGAGTTACAAGATTTGGAAAGAGAGGGAAACTTAATCCTCGATTCATCTGGTCCATTTTAATCCTCGATCGAGTAGGAACTGCGGCTATAGACTCGCTTTACTGCCAAATATGTCTCGTGTTCATAACGCTTTTCACATATCCATGTTACGTAAATATGTGAAAGACCCGAACCATATTATTGAGTTAGAATCGGGCGAAATAAGCGGAAGATTTGACGTATGAAGAGGTTCTGTTCAAATTTTGGATAAGAAGGAACATATTCTACGCTCCAAGGTTATACCTCAAGTCAAAGTTTTGTGGAGGAACCACGATGTTGAGGAAATGACTTGGGAGTTAGAATCAAATGAAATCAAGGTATCCTTACCTCTTCGACATACCGGTACGTACCACTAATTTCGAGGGCGAAATTTCATAAGAAGGGAGGTTGTAAGACCCTCAGCTTTTATAAATAAAGATGAATTTTCTATAAATATTATTTTTGAATATTATGGAATAATTTGATATAATGTTATAGTTGTGGTAATATTTATAAATTTTGCAAAGTATCTGATGGTTATATTATATTCGATTGGTGGGGAATATTCTTGTTTAGCGGGGAATATTCGTATAAACTACTCAATCATTGGTGGACCCCACAATGTAATTATTGTCGGATTGAGAAAAAAGACAAAAATATTTTATTGAAATAACGGCGGAAGTTTTACTGGTTGATCTTTGTTGAACTACTTTCGGTAGTAAAAAATACGATGTACGTGTGGTTGCATAAGAGCACACCGTATTGATTATTGATGCTTATGTGAGAAGTCACTTAGTTTGATTCCATTATTGTCGATTAATAATATGAATTATTATAATGCGATAATGACGTTTTGTTTTATTCAGTATTATTAACGTAATAAAATGAAACATCTTTTATATAAAAAATGAATACTTTATTAAAGTTATTTTATAAATAAAATATATTATATTTTATTATGCATAGTGTTTTGCGTAGTGTTTGCATAGTAAAAAATGTTTTTATATAAATAGAATATATTATATTTTATTTAAAAGATTTTGCTTTAAATATGGATAAAATCGATTAAAGTAAATCAATCTGGACCGCTCATGGATTAGTTCTTATGCATTCCATTTTCCTATAAATAGAAGCTCATTCCTTCATTATTTTCTTACAATTCATTGAAACTCTAGAGAGAATTATAGAGAGAAGCTTTATAGAGGAAAGTTATATAAAGAAGAAGAGTATTCTCGCTACTTATATTCAGTTCTTTTACTGTAGTGGGTGTTATTCTTCTTCTTGAAGAGAACTTCATTATTCCATTCACTATTATTACATTGGAATAACTTTTGTAAAAGTGGCATACCCTATACATAACTTTATATACGCGGTATACCTATATACTTGGTGAAATCCTTATGTTATTCCATTGCTTATTATTACATTGGAATAACTTTTGTATCTGTGATACACCTATACTTGGTGAAATCTTTATGTTATTCCATTGCTTATTATTCATTGGAATAACTTTATACGCTGATCTACCCTATACTTGGTGACATTCTTCTATTATTCTCGTTGGAATCATCGTCATGCATGTGTTTTACAATTGGTTCCGCTCTTTATTATTATTCATTTGGAACATCCTCGTCTGTGTGTTTTACACCTGACTGGTTCCGCTTTTTATTATTATTACATTTGGAACATCCTCATGCATGTGTTTTACACCCGGACTGGTTCCGCTCTTTATCATTCTGTTGGAATATCCTATCTGTGTGTTTTTACACCGGATCCGGTTCCATCTTTATTATTCTGTTGGAACATCCCGCTTGGTGTGAATTTCACCCGACTGGTTCCGTTATTATTATTCATTGGAATAACTTTGTCTCATGCAATCTGCATGCATGGTGATTTCTTTTGTTATTCCATTCTTTATTATACCCAGGTTAGTTAAAACTTTGACTTCTATACTCCATGAAATTAGTAGAATATCCTTGATATTTGCGTTTCATCCAAATCTTTTCATGGAAATATTCTTACGATCATTCTTGAATTTTACTCTACAAAGAAGTATCATGTTGTGATTTGGACGTTAAAATTCTGGATAAAATAATTCTTGAACTTGTTTTATTGAATTCTTATATCATTGTCATCATCCTCATTTTTATATTTTTTAAAGTCATCTCGTGGCTTTGTAGAGCATGGATGGACTTGGTATGATTATGACCGAGTGGATTATTCGGTAATCATGGCCGTAATGTTACAAATGATGTGGTAAAAGTCCTCGATGGTAGTAGTGCATTGATGGATGCGGGTTGGCATGATCATGACCATTAATGAATACACAACTATTCTCGGTCGTAGTGCGGAATAATTGTGATCGTGATACTAAAGAATATCCTTGGCCGTAGTAGTGCGGGGTGATTCGATGATGTGGATTATTTATTAAAAGTTTGAGTCTCAAATATATAATGATGATGAAAAACCTTTTAAAATCATAAAAGATAGTAGATTTTATTTTCTACTTGACTCTTTTAATGGATTGCATATTCATTGCTAGATTAAACCGGTTTGTCTATTGTATTTTATCGGTTTAACATTGTTGAAGACTATTGATAATTTATTTTGCATTATCTTAGTCATAATATTTCTTCTTGGGCTAGTTGAGCTCACCCTTTTCTTTCACCGTTCTCTTGAGAAAATGAGAATATAAATTTGGGACGAGTCGGGAAACGAGTGATGGTCCTGAAGATAGCATTAGTAGTCCTCACTATTCGTGAAATAGTGTGATAATAATTATAATGAGGACTTTTTGTTTGAGTTTGTATAATATCTAGTAGAGGCGATATTTGTATTTAAACTCACGCTTATGTCAATATTGTACACGACAGTTATGTTAATAAGTTGTATTTTAAATTCTGTACCATGTAAGTGGCGACCCAAGATGGGTGATGTATACCTAATTTTGGGGGCGTCACAAACAAAGTTGGCAAATTAGTTTACGGAAAATAAGATATTTACTGCTCTATACAAACCTGCATACCTTTTATCAAAAAGAGAACTTGGACATTCTAGAAATTGCATTAATCATGTCAAATAAACAAACAAAGCTCTGAATGCCTGATCAACCATAATAAACAACATCCAAATGTACCCAAAAAAATAATTTCACAACAATCTATTTTCCAATTATCATCCAAAAAATATTACCACTTGTAATAAACTATGTTCTTAAAAATACATATAACAACATTTTCCTTGTAGATCTGTCAAGCTCTACCATGTCTTCGGTACATAAACCTTTGAAAAGAAAGACTATACATCGGCAACGTCCACGACCAACAAATATTGTTTATAACAAAAATTTGTTATTTATAAGAGAAAGCAAAATGTTAGTAGTATCGCAAGAAAGAAACAATTGACACGTGATTACTTGAATACGATTTAAGAATTATAAAATACACATAACCGTGTTAACTTTTCTCCATTCTCGACTTCTTGATGAATGAACACATTTTCGTTCAATAGCAATATCATCCCAAGACTGCAAAAATTGAAATGAATCGTTTAGTTATAATTCTCTAGGTGCTACATTTAAGCAAAAGAAGAAAGTTATGGAGCTATGTAAATTGTTTGAAGGGAAATGCTCCAATGAGGAGAACTTTGTCGAGTATTGGTAGTAAGGCTGTAATTTCCTGTCGAGTACTGGTAGTTAGGCTGTAATAAATTACGCATCACAAATTATTCAGTCTTGGTAGTAAGGCTGTAATTTCTTGTAAAATAAACTAAACAGTTCGGGTTTGATTTGTACTTGATCAACTAAAAGTTCGATTCTAAATATGAACAATTCGAATAATAATAATGTTTTGAAAAATTATAAAACACTAATGGCGCAAGTCCCTCAGCCCATTTTCTGGTAATAATAAATATATTAAATTTAAATTTGGATATCAAGGCTTTCTCTTTTCATTGTCTTTTTAATATAGTCTTGTTACACATCACTACAAATTTATGTTAATACCAATTTAACTTCATAAAAAATTTATTGATATATAAATCATTTATCTTTAACATATAATTCAGAGTTGTACAGGTTTTTAATGTATGTATGCATATAAATCATTAAGAATACATTTTTCATTTGTAAAATTACTTGCAACGTTCTTCTTAAATCTGTTTATTTTACTTGTATTTGTGCTTGCTCTGCTCCCCCTAATTTACCTACAGGAAAATGTTCATCCATAGAATTACAACTAATACACTAAATAAAATGGCCTTAATAATAGAATTAGCTTTTTTGCATAGTACGGTCTGTATTAGTGCACTACCTATACATTTGGGTTAAAAGTAACTAATAAACAATTCTCCCCTGGGTTAATGAGTTCATATCCATTTAAAATTACCTACACATCTAAAATTATTACATATTATCGGTCTATTCAATCCATTTGTCACCTCTAGTCACATTCATAAGAGAAGTTTATAAACTTACAATATTATTAAATTGTACTCTTTCGGAATTGCATCTTAGGTGTATATTTTTAATATGACAATGAATCTTATAAAATAACAAAAATATTTGTAAAAAATATATTCTCCTAATCCAACTGCTACGAAAAACATAAGTGATCGACATGACTTAGAACGTAATTTTTAATACAATTTTAGTTGAGAAATTATTTAGATAAATTTGATGTCTAGCAAAATGATTAGTAATAATAATTTCCCACTTTTTCTTATAATTATATTCTAATATTTCAATTTTCTTTTTAACATATTAGTTACTTAATGATTTTCAATGAAAAATTTACCTTTTTAATCCTATGTGATTTTGCATATAAAAAGAGAGCTATTATTACCGGCCAGTCACCTTTAGTCTTTGGTTTAATAGAATAGGACCTTGCTTGTATAATATATATATCCAAAGATATGTAAATGGTTCCAATCAAATCGTAGCAAATAAGTTTGTACTATAAGGCAAGGGTAGTCGAGATTACCCTTACTCAAAATGAAACAGGAACACATCCAACATTAAAAAGAGCAGAAAAATAAAATTTTAAATAATTAGAGCAGTTCACCTTTTCCTCTGTGGAGAGTAGTGCGCTTCCTTGGGAGAAATCCAAGGGAGCCATGCCAGGAATGCTCAAACTTCCTGTGAGACAGTCTTCTCCTCCTTCAATATTCAAAGGAAAAAAAAATATTAGCATATAAAATAAATCATAACAATGTAATATTCTTATTTTATACATTCTCAAAGTCCTTTCATTAAGTCTAGTTACATCCCCATTTACTAATTACCAAATCTATTCAGAACAGAGAAGAAAAAAAGGTTTTATTCAAAATACAAAATTCCAAGTTTAGAAAAAGAAAATAAAGGAGAAGCATAAATACCAAAAACAAAAAACCAAAAAAAACTTAAATACCGAGCAGATAATAAAGTAGATTAATAAAACTCATATAATAAGGCCCTAGTTAACAAAGGAAACTTAAAATTCAAAATTTATTAAAATTAGGTTCGTATGAAAAAATACATATCATTAATCATATACGATCGAGAGTACAATCAGCAGAGCTTATGTGAAAGAAAGCAAGCAAAAACCTTAGCTTGAAATCTACTTTATTAAGCTGATACGAAAGACAGTCAAACAGAGCCAAAAAATTTTTTTTCTACAATTTCACATAAATTTAAAGAGAAAAAGATTTCGTAAATTATCATTTAAAAATGATACGATAAAGGGCTTAAAAAGCATCCTCTATACAACTTGATTGTATACATCTAACAACTACATTGATTTACTTATCAGGAGGATGTTAAGTATACTGCTAAAGCAACCAACTATCCACTACCGCTAAAGTAAGCTGCAAAACAAAAATCCATCAAGATTCTAACAATCTCACGTCAATTTGAGGGAGAATGACTACTAATAAGAAATGAATTATCTTAATAAGCACACAAATATATCATTGTATTACCAAAATACAGACATATTTACAAATCTAAACACCTCTATTAAAATACATACATTTTCCGTATCAGTAAAACCCATTAAGTAAAATTAACCCATCAATTCTCAGCTAACCATGAAAGAGATCGCAAAATTTCACTCAATAAAATGATAAATTTATAGCAATCATCCAGTTACTGATTCAATATATCTAAGATCATCTCTACTTAGTTATTCACTCATTTTGGGATAGGATAATATTTAATGTCGCAAAGATAAATTAGGAAAAGAAAACCAAGAAGTACAGTATCAACATTGTTACATCTATTAACTAACTAACTTTGATAATGAAAAACTCAACCAGATTAAGGTTACTTCCTTAGCCATAAATTAGGAATCCACATTTCTTTTATGGACTTTCCCAAACTCAAAGTACACTTTCAAATACACAATAAAATGAAAATATACTTGAGCTTATGCATTATGATGATAGAGACATCCAATTAGTAAAGGAAATATATAGGAATTCAAAATGAAACTAACCCTCGATCAAAATTCCCATAATAAATGCCTATGTCCCAGTAGTTCCATAATTGAGCTTTCTAGCCTCCAATTCTCCCATAGAAAATGACTTTATCGCCTTTGAAGACCATCTAAATTCCAGTCAACCAAGTTCAATTATCATAATTCCATCGACCCAAAACACCTAAAAAATGAAACATCAAGCCAAATGCAATATAAACATTCAATTAATTCAAGAAAACTCACTTGGGAACCTTCTCAGCAGAAGAATCCCTCTCTGACTTGCTGCATTTTACATCATAAAGATAAAAACTTTATGGCCTATTGGACTACTGCTATTCATTATGCCCACAATATTCTTGCAGTTTGTATGGAATAGCTATTCCAAATCTGCAATAAAATCCCTTCAGCTAACAAACCAAAATGAAGCATTGTTTTCATTTATTATTTACCTACTAATATTTATATTTTCTCATTTAGCTTTCGGATTGTTAGTATGAAACGAAACATCATTACATGAATTACAACACTTGACTACAAAGCCTGTCATGGAACATTCAATAACTTCTTCTAAACTTATGTCCCTTTTACTTTAAAGTAACATTTTTCTTTATCCAACTTAATATTTTATTCACTTTTTATCTTAGAAATTTGAACATATATAATCCCAAAGTCAATGAATCTAAATCACCAAACAATTCTAACATATAATTATAGCAAGATAATCTCTTAGAGGCATTTTTACAAACACTCATCACAAGATAATATAAAACTCAGAATTCATATTATTTCTCCATTTAAATTACCTACCACAACCATACATGCAATTTAAACTTAACTAACTCAATGAATTTAGAAAGGAAAAGTTCATACCCCAATTAGAACCCTTCTTCCCTTAACTTGCCAAACGACTTTCTTGATAAGTTTATTTTCTGCGGCAGAGAAAATGAGTTCAAGTAAAGTATTAAGAATTTGTGTCGCTCGAATAATATAATGTGATGAATTTTTGAACAGGATAGTCAAAATATAACAATAATGTATTTTTTTCTTCAAAATAAGTGGTCAAAGTTACATCTTTTTGACTACCTAATAAAACTAAAGCAAAAAGTAGCCAAAGATGCAAATATTGTTGGATGGAGTTCAATAAAAATATTCATGTCAAAGGAGTCTTGCGAAACTATCAAATTTCCTTGTGAAAATACCAATTTCCTAAACATATATTGTGTAAAAGTATACCAACTAATACTTTCAAGTCTTTCTCTTGCCGCTTCTTGCCTCTTAACCTCTGTATTTATTTTCACATGTTGGTCTGTAAAGGGTATAACTTTTTGTATCATATAATATGAAATTTAATGTCAAATAAAAGGTCAATATGATCAAAGCTCGGTGCATATTCAGGAGAAAAACAAAACTCTGCACATGATAAGAATCAATTCGTCGAACATGTAGTATACATAAAAAGAAGAAAAACAAAGTATGAAAACTACAACGCAAAAACATACCTCAGTTCTGTATTATGAATAGAGTTTAATTCTTATTAGTTATCCTGGCATTTCTATTACCTCCCTATCATCATCAATAGAGTTTAACCCTTTCTTATTCTAAAAATGACCCAGTTCAAATGACACCAACTTATTTCAGTGAAATGATACAGTAGGAAAAAATGTCCTAGGTAAAAAAGGAACAAAGTTGGAATTTCCATTTAGGTTCATCTTTGTTTCCTTTCTTCTAAATCATAAATGCACACTTTTCATTGCCAACCTTATCAGTTTGAAGGACCAATAGTATCTTTGAAATTATTACAGGGTTATAATTCTGATTTATTAGATGGAAAAATAAAACATACCCTACAGAAACATTGAAAGTTAACCACTTTACGGACCACGATCATGAATGCGATTATTCCAGTAAAAACATACAAAAAAGAAAACATTAATATTCAACTTCCTACTATTTCTTTCTAATTTCTCACACCACTATTAAAGCTCTGGTAAAATTTATAATGAAAGGGGAAAAAAAGGAAAGAAGAATTCAAGCACAAATGCTGCAAATATCTACAATTTCAGTAGGAGAAATTCGCTATTAACTGAAAGAAGAAAAGGAGCAGAATATTAGTTACCATATCCACCTCCACCATCACCGCCGCCGCTTCCACCATATCCACTGTCACTTCCTCCATAGCCTCCACCGCTGGCACCATATCCTCCGCCTCCTCCACTTCCGTCATATGCACCACCGTAACTACCTCCGCCTCCACCTCTGTAACCTCCGCCGATTGGCGGTGGAGCAGATCCGATGCCTTCGTGACCGCCAAGCATGATCTAGGGTTAACGATGAAGAGGAAAAGGATTGGAAACTAATAGTATGCCTTCTAGCGGTCTCTCTTTTTCTTCTAGCGGTCTGCCGGTCTCTCTTTCTCTTTCTCTCTGTCTCTCTTTTTCTTCTAGCGGTCTGCCGGTCTCTCTTTCTCTTCCTCCCTGTCTATACTAAGGTTTTTGGAAACTAATAGTATTAATGAAGCTAACTTATTTGAATCGATGGTCAGATTTATCCCAAAGTTTTGAGTGTCCGGATCTGTTAATAGGCAAGCGGGAAAATAATTTTTTTCAAAATCATTTGTGTTTTGTATAGATAGATGAAACGACACCCTAAAAACAACAAGTACAAGAAAATAACCAGTAGCTACAAGAGGAAGAAAAAAAAAAGTTGTGAAAACGCAGACAATCTGTAATCATCAGCTAGAACTGAGAACAAAGAATAGCAAGCCCTTTTTACTTGAAGATCAAATGGAGAATACTGTCAATCAATCAATGGACATTCGTCCCTTTACACAAAAATTGAAGGGAAAAAATGTGATGATTAAGGAGAAAGATGAAATAATGAAAATCAGCGTACAAAACTTCAAACTGATATAGAACAGATATCTTCAAAGACTTGTCTGATGTTAGGCCTTTCATTTATAGGGAGAATACACCTTAGTGAAATCGCAAGCAATTCATCCATTGCTTTCGAGTGTTCCTCCCCACCTGCAATGTCTCTGTCAATACAGTCCATTCCTCGGCCTTCTTGGTCGCACAGTCTAACCCAATCTGTAAGATCGACCATACCGATTGACCCGAGATAATGTCTCCAGCACTTCTTCTGGTCAACAATTCCATCAACATCACTCCATATGCATACACATCAGCCTTGAATGACGGGACCGGCTTTGCTGTGGTTGCTAGTTCTGGGGCACGGTACCCAAGAGCTCCCAGGTTCAATATCTGCTCTGCAATGCCAGCTGGTGTCATAAGCCGGTGGAGACCATAATCAGTAAGACGAGCATCATAACCAGCACCTGACAGTATTATGTTTGTTGGCTTTAGGTTTCCATGAGGCAGGCCTCTATCATGAAGGTTTAAAAGACTCCGAGCAACATCAACAGCAACCTTGAACCTTTGGCTCAATGACAGCAGTGAGTACCTCCGAGGTGTTGACTCTGCATAAGATATATAGATGGTTACACAAAACTAAGGAGAAGAATTAGTTGAATTTAAAAACAATATTGCAAACGGAATTAAACTGGCATATGTGAATCAAGACAACATCTATCCCGTCTCCCCCAACCATGAGGGAAGGCAATAAATGAAAACTCAAAACTTACGGCCACACCTGTGCTGCAATTTATTCTGTCCAAACACTCTCACCTAAAAACCACAATTGTATCACAATGCACCTGTCTATAGCCTAATACAACTCATTTTTATCATACAAGAAGTCGACAACTAGAAACTACTCTTATCAGATACTCTTAGAATCCTAGAAATAATTGCAAGTCTACATTTCATAACTCGAAGTTGGCACAGGATGTATAAAATTAGTGTCTTCTAGCCTATAGGTACATAACAAATTAATTACCCTACAACGACTAGAAACTAGTACTACCTCCGTCCCATAATAAGTGATTTTTTAGCTTAAATCACACATACAAATACACAAGCTAAAATGGCAAAAATACCCTTAATATATTTTCTTTGAAGTTGAAAAGTTAATGAGTGTCATTTAATTGTAGTGATTGCAAGATGCAATAAATACCATTGAATGCATAAGGGCATATCTGAGAAAATATTGTAAAAATTGTATTGGAGTTCTAACACATCAATTATTTTGGGAAAAAATATTAAGCCTAAAAAATCACTTATTGTGGGACGGAGGTAGTATAAGGGATACCTAAGAAGTAAGAACCCAAAAAATAGTTTATGTCACTGAAATCTGAATCTGTATGTACTAACTTGAAGTTAGCACAGAAGATGATGTATAAAAATGAAAGTGTGTTTTAGTCGATGCTCACAAGTCACACCTAACCCTTCAACACTTGATACCATCAATGTGTTACATGATAATGATCATTTTGATGGCACATGTTCTGCTAGTAAGAGTAGGCACATAAATCGCCGAAACAAAAAGTTATTAGCCTATAAATAAAACGAGAGAGTGCATCCTTATAAGTCTACCTCAAGATTTCCTCAGATGATCAAGTGTAAAGTTCCACCTTAAACAACTGTTTTAGTTATTATTATCATTATGAACTATTTGATAATAAACTGATCATACAAGAAACAAGAAGGATAAACGTTTCCTATGGAAGAGATGTTTAAAACCAAAACCAAAATAGAGTAGAAATTCATTTAGATTGAAGACATTAAGATATCTTAGATGGTCACCCATTAGACTTGTAGCTTGCAGATTCATAACATTATTTTTGAAATAGTGCAGATGTTATACGAGGCAGTAAATTGGAAAAAAAACAGTGCGGGAGTATCAAATATTTGCTAAACTCACAACAGTGGCAATTGAAGAGAAGAATACAACAAGGCCTCCATTGAACTACGAGGTTGCACAATGTTCATAATATGATTACAAATTATTTTTAGGGGGCAGTTAATTGGAAACGAAGGCAAAGAACACTTATATTACATAAATTGGTACAATAACAAGTAACCCTTCAGAAACAAAAATTAAAATAAGAGATAGTAAAACATGTATGGACTGCATAAGTATCATATAAGCAGTTGCTAATCTCTTACCATAAAGATGCAGAGCCACACTATCTCCCTCGATGTAGTCGGCTAAAATAATCCTTTCTTGTTCTCTTGGGCCCCAATAATAAGCTCGTAAAGGAACAACATTCGGATGCCTTATTGATCCAATCCTTTTAACTTCTTTCGCAAATTCTTTCTTATGTTTGACCAACCCCACACGCAACCATTTCACAGTTAACATATGCCCACTACCTAGGGTAGCCTTGTACAATGTGCCATGGCTGCTCCTACCAAGAACTTCTGCCGGTGCTCGAGATAACTCCTCAGCTGTAAATGCCAATGAATCATCCAGGAAGAAAAATTCTCCAGCCAACCGATCAGGTGAATACACATCTAATGTTACAGGCTGTTCAATAGCCTCAATAAAATGAGGCGATGAAGCTATGGGGGAACCCGGAGAGGACTTCCTTCCAGATGTTGGATGACTGTCGAGCAGATTAAGATTTGTGGATGCAGAACTAGCTGCCATTCCGGCAGGCACAACATGCTCAACTATCTCGGTGACAAACTCTTTCTGCCCTGATAATGACCTTGAGTTAGAAGTTAGCAAGTGATCGTTAGAAAAACGTAACGAAGTTGGAGGGGCCTCAGCATTTGAATGGAGATTGAAAAGTGATGGCCCACAATTTTCTTCTTCCCATTTAACTCATATCTCACTTCTCTAACTCATTTCCACACTCACACGTCTACTCCAAATCCAAAAGACTCCTTAATCATCAATTACTTGAATGCAGCCATCAGAACTGTTGACTGAAGAGTTTGGGTTTGTTGTCACACGGGCTAATCACCTAAAGGCTATTTTGTTAATTATTATGTTTAACTTGAGTGATTTTGGACTTCTTATGCTTTTGTATTCTCAATTCTCAAAATGGTATTCTAAAATCAGTAGATCTGTAAAATCTATTGTTTGAGTATGTACATTCTTGCACAAATGGATTTTATGTCATGTCTCGTTTGATTAACTTAATAAGCCAATGTACACAGCTATTTTCAGAATCCTCATTCATGAAAATAATACTTATAAAGGAAAAAGTAAGCATCTTTAAATGTACCACTTCACAAGATATAGCATTTCATTATATGACACATCATTCCTCCAAAAAAGGCTACATGGAATTCCGGTAAATTTTCAATATCAATTACCTAACAAAGTTTAACCTAAGAAGAAAAAAAATAGTTTCACCAAAGAAATACCTTGAACATTGGTTTGGTTATCTTGATCATTTGAAGAGTCAAAGATAGTTACAATTTAGTCTGCATGTTGTTGCAAAATCCGACCTAATGGCTTTTCATAGTTCAGATCAACATGTACGCTTAAACATGACCCCCGGCTAAATGATATTCTAGCCTCCTAGAAAAATTGAATTAAGAAGTGCATTCTAGTTCATCTTCTTCTGAAGATACCAAAAGATGTCCTTTGTAAGCCACCAAGAGTTCCTCGGCATTACTTGGGAACCTCGATATGAACTTATCCAAGAATTCATCTTCACGTAAACGCAATACTTGAAGGAAACTTGGCTGCTTCTTTAACAGCCTTTTTGACTTCATTATCTCTAAAACTCTGTACCGAGGAATCACTCTATCCTCCATGTTATTCATCAAACACGACGGTTGATACATTAATGTAGCCTTTTCAAGATTAATAGTGTTCAAGAAGAACTCAAGCCCGAACTTCAACTTTTCCTCTGATGTCCTAAATATCACTGGATTCCTCCCAAACATTTCCTTGCATTCAACTTCAGAAAACCCAAAATTTCGAAAGACTTCAAACTTTCTCATTAATGTATCATCTTTCATGCCACTAACAGTATGAAGTGCATGAACCAACATCCTAGAATCCTTCAAAACCCCCATATCTAAAACCTTGTTAACAAGGTTCCTAAGATCGGATTCACACATAACAAAAAGCCAAGGCTGCCTCTTCAAGAGCATTGACAGCTGAGACCCAACAATCCCACATTCCACCAAATAAGAGACATTAGACTTTAATCTAGTTTCAGGGTTCAAATTGGCAACCCAATTGCATCGCCTTAATATCAGAATTAGGTCTTCATTGTTATGATCATTTACAAGAATTTTCTTAAGAATTTCAATGCTGGGTAATAGATGTTTATCCAAACTACGAGTTAAAAGTGTTGAAGTTTTGGAAATGAACTTACCCAAATCAGAACCAGTAAGACCCAAATCCTGAAATAACTGAAGCTTTGGTTTGAGGATATTTTCAACGTCGAGACATAGAATCTGTGGCGCAGTATTGACAGAAGATCGAATGTGGGTATCCGAGAATCCAAGCGTTTTCAAGAATTGGACCACTGATTGAGGCTTCTCGAGTGTTCTGAGCCCAAGAAAGCGTTTGGAAACTGAGAGAGCCTTTGGTAACGGGAATCCAAAGGACTCAGTCAAGTAATTGATGATTAAGGGGTCATTTGGATTAGGATTTGGAGTAGACGTGTTAGTGTGGAAATGAGTTAGAGAACTGAGATATGAGTAAAATGGGTAGAAACAAATTGTGGGATTGTGGGGAGAAGAGAGATACGATCTCAAGAGAGTGACCATATTCAGTCAGGGTTTCTCTACTCAACTCTCCGTTGCACAGAGTTTGGGTTTAAGGGTTGAACAAAGCTTCTGCAATTGTATTACGGTGTAAAGTTACGCATCGGATTGGGGGGAGGACCGGTTATCTGTCTATATTGTTTTCTTCTGACTTTTTATCTTTTCATGGTTGACTATCCACTTGGCAAACTTTGGCTTTACAATTTAGGGGTTGTATTCAATTAAGATTTTTAAAGATTTTTAAAGATTTTAAAAGTTTAATTGTATTCAATCAAGACATTTAAAGAGTTTATAAAAGTTTAGTGGTATTCAATTATAATTTTTTTAATGTCTTTAAAAATTAGGTGGTATTGAATTAAAATTTTTATAAAGTCTATAAAAGTATTTTGGTATTCAAAAAGTCTTAGATTTTAAAGATTTCTATCAAATGGTAGACTTTAACAGACTTTAGAAGAAAATTATAACTATCAACCCATATCCAAAGTCTTGCCTCACCTCTAAAGATTTTTAAAGACTTCTAAATAAACACAAAGGTGGATAAAACTAGTTATTAATTAGACTTTTTCTTTTATTGGGTCAAATTATTTATTTATTTTATATGGGCTAATAAATATTAATATGTGATGGATAAATAATTTGATAAAATTTGGGCCATAAAAATAATTGGATTTATTATAATAAGAGAATTAACAAGATATATTAATAAGTAAACAAATAACTAGACCTAATCTAAATTAGTGAGGAAAAAAGCAGCCGTTCGAAAGCTTCCAATAGAAAAAGGGAAGAGATTTATTTAAGATAAAATCATGAAACTTTTATATTAGTTGTAAAGATTATGTATATATAATATATGAAAATAGAAAATATATGATGTGTATATATTTTTTTAGTTTTTTGTCATTTTAAACGAAGGAAATTACTGTTAATTTTTGAGACATCCTACATATTCGTCTTCAAGTGTCTTTGGTGTATCATAGTTAAATAATGTAACATGTGGTTCTATTCCTGCATGACAAATATATATGTATTTCATTGTCATATTATTTTGTGAAAAACAGAGTTTGATATTACTACTAAAAAGCAGACGTATACGTATAAAGTATATATAAATTTCGATGAAAAGTGAAAATTAATTTTTAGTATTATTATATGTAGTTTCTAAAATTTTATTAGCGTCCGAAAGATCCAAACGTATCATGAAATGAGTAGAATAATGTGAATCTTTTCAACATATATAAAATCTCATGCCATAATAATATAATGAGATTTACTCTTGTTCATGAAAAAAGAGGAGATGTTGTACATGGGCTAATTAACAATTAATATAAATTGCAAGATACATATTAGAAGTATACAAAAGTTTATTATAGTCTTGATAAAAAGTTTATAAAAATTTCATTACTTATTTCATGGAATTCTATAAAAGTCATTTTTTTTAAAAAGTTTTAAAAGTCTCATGAAAGTCATTAAAATCCCACAAATTCTACAAAAGTCTATCACTTAAAAAAGTCTTTAAAAATCATAATTGAATACACCCCTTTAATGCTCTCTCTATTATTTTTATTTGATATTTTAAGAAAAGATGCAAAAATTCATAAATATAATTAATATTTTATTTAATTATTTAAAATGAGTATACAATCTTAATATTATTTTTTAAAATTTATTAAAAAATATGAAAAATAAATAATTTTTATTTGATTTATAATTTTTTGATATATAGTAGTAGTAGTAATTTAAATTTTGCAGCACAGAAATAGGAGAGAGAATAAAGAAAAGGGAGAAGAGGAGAGAGAATAGAGAAAAGGGAGAAGAGCACTATGCTAAGGACAGGACAGGTAATTTGTGGTAGATATAAAAGAACCGTACTAATTACCGGTACATTAAGTACCGGTCCTCCCCCCAATCCTTAAGGATCATATTCCCCAAAAAATAAATACACTTCTTTCGCCCTTTTTATACTTATGACCCTAATGTTTAAAATTTTACACTAACATACTTCAAGTACACTAAGTAAACAAATGTAAGCCTAAAAATACCCCTGAAATGCTGACGTGTCACTCAAAGTGCTATGTATTTCACTATATTTACAATTTAAAGTGTATTTGCAGTGTATTTTGTCATTTAAAATAAATAAGTTCGTGTATATAATATTTTCCTCCAACTGACATCATTATTTTCCCTCCAAATCCAGTACTGCTTATTTCCCTTCATCAATTTCGGTCCAAACAGAATGTTGACCACCCCTATATATTAGCTCTCATGGTGAAAAGAGAAAAAGAAGGGGTAGAAGAGGTACAAAGAAAGAGAATGAGAAGTGTAAAGAAGAAACATACTTGAAAAATCTATAACTTCAATTTTGTGTCACTGTTATCTTCTAGCTGAACTGAGGACATTATTGATTTTTAAAAAGTAAATTTTAAATATTATTAAATTTAAAATTGATATTTTTAAATTTAAAAGTCATTCAAATTCAGATGTTTTATAATTTTTAGTTTAACTTTTTAAGTTCAAATGTTATTTTATTCAGATGATCTAATTTATTAAGATATAATAACCTTTAGATCTTAATTACTCAATTTTATCAAGTACCGTTCGATAACCATCCAAAATTACTTCTAACTGGTTGAAATTTTGACTAAAAAAGACTTTTGACAAAAATAAAAAGTAAAGTTATAGCGACACCAAAAGGTTTAGATATCTTTTAAAAGGCTTAAATATAATTTACTATCCTAAACTATATGTCATATTCCACTTCGGTGATCCACCTTTCAATTTTGTCAATTAGATGATTGAACTATTAATTTTTTTTCAATTTCATTCAATTGAGTGTGTCATGTCAGAAATTACTGACGCGACATCCTAATATACTAATTGAGTGCTTATGTGTAAAAATAATAATATATTTTTAATGAGATCAAAGGACAAAAAGGTAAAATAAATAAAACAACTAAAAATTACACAAATAATATAAAATAGAAAATATATAAAATTAACATTAATAATTAAGCATATTACAGAAGAAAAAACATAATTATGAATAATTACACAAGTAAATTAACATCAAAATTTACACAACTAACATAAATTAAACGTAATAAATTAACAATTAAACTAAACTAAACAACACAAAAATACAATTAAACAAAACATACATAATAAACAAGATTTGTGATAAGCTGGAGCTCTATTTATTCATCCTGAAAAATAAGCAATTCTATTTAATAAGCTTCCCTCTACAAATAAGCAATTCAATAAATGACAAAAGGAAAATTAGCTTATCACAAATCTTGCTCCAACTCCAGCTTATCACAAATCCTGATTCATGTTCCGTTCTTCGTTCTCCATTTCCCGTCCTCGGTCCCTGTTCTCCGGCTCCTCGTTTCACTTTTCTAACAGAGATGACAAATAAGAGAAAACACAAAAGGAAAAGAAGGAGATAGATAGATCAGCTCTCAGATTAGCATCCCATTCTATTCTTCTCCTTTTTTTTCTTTTCTTCCTAATTTGGATCGGAGACATGGTTTTGTGATGGGCTGATTTTTTTTTAATTTAGTCATGGTTGAACTGTAGATCTGGATTGTTATTTTAGATATATATTTATGAACGCTGTTTTTTAGATCGAATATGGATGGTGTTGTGGCTAGCGACAATTCCTAAGCACAATGATGTAATATTTTGGCTTTATAAGATGTAAATTTTGAATATGAGTGGCGAAGAAGGATAATTCAAGTTCTTTGATCGGATTCTGAACGTTTTTTAAGTTTTTGATTTTTTTAATTTTAATTAATGTATGGGTTGTTACCATTTTACCCTCCATTATATCAAAATTATTTAATCAATAAATAAAATATTATTTTTTCATTACAACTCAAATTTTACTAACGACCATTTCAGATAATACGTCGCAATTTCGACGTGCGAGGCACATCAAATTGAATGTAATCGAAAATAAATAATAGTTCAATCATCTAATTGATAAAATTGAAAGGTGGATCACCGAAGTAGAATATTACCTATAATTTAAGGTAGTAAATCATATTTAAGCCAACAAAAAAATAGTGAGAACTATTCAAATTCTATTTAACTATTAATCATTACTAAATGCGTAACTTACATATTTTGTACTAATAAGTATAGTTAAATATATAACTGAATAGTTATACGGTCCGGATCTTAAGCTCACCCCTTATCCAACTCACCTGAACTTACCCCCACTTTAGCGGCATCTTGGTGTGATTTTTCTCTATTATACAACTAACGTTGTATATATCTTTTAGTGATGAATGAACATATAATGTAATTTAAAAAAGTGTAAGACCCCAACTTTTATAAATAAAGATGAATTTTCTATAAATATCATTTTGAATATTATAGAGTAAAATTGATATAATGTTATAGTTGTAGGTAATATTTATAAATTTTGGAAAGACGCAAGTTGTTATATAATATTCGATTGGTGGGGAATATTCGCTTTTAACAGGGGAATATTCGCATAACCAAGACAATCATCATTGGTGGACCTCACAATGTAATTATTATTTGATTGAGAAAATGACAAAAATACTTTTATGAAAATAATCTGGCGGAAGTTTTTACCGTTAACTGTTGAAACACCGGTTTAAAAGTATGAATAATCTGGCATGGTTGCATAGTAGACACACGCGGATTGATTATCGATGCTTACGTGAGAAGTCACTAAGTTTTGTTCAATTATTCTTCTGATAATTGCTTTGCATAAGATCTCGAGTTATATGATTCAATTATTGTCAATATTTATATATTATTAAATCAATAATTGAGACGATAAGGTTATTAATATTATTATTTGCAATATTAACGATATCTAGAAGTTTTGTCGAGAGAGAGGTTTGATCACCTAATCAAGCCATGATAGGGAGAAATCCTTATTGAAAGTTCTCTTTCCTTTAAAGCGACCGCAGTCGATTAATATAAATGAATTATAATAATGATGATAAATATTGTTAAAAATATTGAGGTAATTTTTATGAGGTATTTTGTTACTCATTATTTAGATTTCTACTCACTCATTTTTCAAAATTATCTAAGGAAGTCATAAAGTATATATATATATATATATATATATATATATATATATATATATATATATTTGGCAGGAGTGTGTGTGTGGTAGTGGGTTTTGGTGGGTGAATGGATTATATGTTTTAATATGAAAGGGAATTTGGTGGGTGGTGGTGAGTATTTTATATATGTATGACATGAATTGATATTGGTGGGGGAAATGATGTTGTCACGGGAAGGTGGAGTCTAAAATGGGGTATATATATATATATATATATATATATATATATATATATATATATATATATATATATAGTAGTAGTAGCCAACATGTTATTTTATATCTAATATATATAAATATATAAGTTGTCGTTGAATTAAAGGAATTCACATGTGAGATAATTACGTTGCATGGCTCGAAAAAAGAAAATTTCCTTTACATGGTATCGCAAAAATTATTTCGCTTATGAACACCCTTCCATTCTTCTATAAATAAAGCTCATTCCTTCATTATTTCTTACTTAATTCACCGAAACTCTACAGAGAGAAAACTATAAAGAGAAAGAAGAAAAGTGTTCTACTACTTCACTACTTCTATATCCAAGATTTATTCTTTCTAAGGCAGGGATATTATTTGTTGTACTTTCGTAAATGGTATTATTTCTTTCAGATTCACGAAGAGAGAAAGTCTCATTATTCCATTCTTTATTATTCATTGGAATAACTCAGATACGCTGCCACCCTATACTTGGTGAAATTCTTCTCATTATTATTCCGTTCTTTATTATTACATTGGAATATCCTCATGCGCTTTTACGCATGACTGGTTCCATTATTTATCGCTCGTTGGAACATTCATGCATCTTTTACGCATTTACCGGTTCCGCTTCTTTATTATTCTGCTTGGAACATCCTATCGTGCTTTAATCACGACCGGTTCCATTATTTATCGCTCATTGGAACATCCTGTTTGTCGCGCTACGCATTTACACTGTTCCGCTTATTTATTATTCATTGGAATAACCCGTTTGTCTGCTACTTTATCGCATGCCTCGGTGATTTCTTTTGTTATTCCATTATATATTATACTCGGTTGGTTAAAGTTTTGACTTATACTCCATGAAATTAGTGGAATATCCTCGATATTTGAGCTTCATCCAAAGATCTTTGCATGAAAATATTCTTTTGAGCATTCTTGAATTTTACTCCACAAAGCAAAAGATCATGTTGACAATTTGGACGTTATTAGTTCTGGATAAATTAATTCTTGAACTTGTTTTATTGAATTTTATATCATTGTCATCATCCTCATGTTTATAATATGTTGAAAGTCATCTGTGGCACAGTAGGTGCATAGATGGACTTGGTATGATTATGACCGTGGATTATTCGGTTGTAATTATGACCGTAATATTACAAATGATGTGGAAAAAGTCCTCATCGCCCGTAGTGCATCAATGGATAGTTGTTGACATGATCATGACCATTAATGAATACACGAATATCCTTGGCCCGTAGTGTATGGATAATTTATGGTCGTGATACTAAAGAATATCCTCGGCCAGTAGTGTGGGGTGATTCAAGGATGTGGATTATTTATTGTCGAGTCTCGTGATAAAAGTCATGAAAAACCTTTTAAATCATAGAAGATAGTAGATTTTATTCTCTACTGACTCTTCTAATGGATTGTTTGTTCACCAGCTTAAACTTGATGTTTGTTATATTTTATCGCTTTAACACCGTTGAAGGCTAATGATAATTTATTCGCAATATCTTAGTCATAATATTTCTTCTTTTGGCTAATTGAGCTCACCTTTTCTTTCATTGTTCTCTTCAGAAATGAGAACGTAGCAGGACTAGTCGTGGAACCGAGTGACTGGTCCGAGAAGAATAACATTAGTAGTCCTCACTATTCTGTGAAATAATGTGTTAATAAATGTATTGAGAACTTATTTTAAGTTTTAATGATGTCTAGAAGACAATGTTTGTATTAAAACTCACACCTCATGTTGTATATTTAAGATTTTATTTGAATTTTGTACCATGTATTTGGGCGACTCAAGATGGGTGATGTATACCTATTTTGGGGGCGTCACAAAAAGTATAGATAACGATTGTATGACCGAACCGTCGTCGGGTCCGTCGCTAAAGGGGAGTGAGCTCGAGTGAGTTGGAAAATGAGTGAGCTTAAGATCCGGACTCAATAGTTATAATGTAACTTACAATATATATATATATATATATAGAGAGAGAGAGATAGAAGTTTACATATAAGAGATACATATTGCACATGGATTTCTCTCTTCTCTAATTTTTCTACAAATAAAAAACTACTACAAAGTAGTGTTATATTGGAATTTTCTGTGAATTGCTATCACGGATAATTCATCAAGACTTGACATATATTCTGTGTAAGACCCCAACTTATTAATGAATAAAATCAAATCTCCTCTAATTATTATTGTGAATAATAAGGTATTAATTTGATATAATACTTTGGTTATGGGTGAAATGTGCAAAAATTTTCAAAATAAACAAGTGGTTATTAAATATTCATGTGTCGAGGAATATTCGTACGACGGCGTAGCCATTTGTGGGCCCCATAACGGATAAATCTACGATGAAGAAAACGACAAAATTGAATAATCTACAGAAGTTATTCTGCTTAACACCGCTTTGAATAATGCGGTGGTTAAAATACGATGTCTATTGTTGCCACGATACACAAGAATATACCAGATTGGATTGCATGTTGTTGTTGAATTATTGATCCTTACGTAAGAAGACACTACTCAATAATTGTCACGATGAAGTTCTTTATTCAATATTTTATTTTATTGATTCAATAATTCACGCATTGATATTTTATATTATTGTTGTTTCAATTATCGTCATCGCATGCGATGATCTCCTTTATCGGATCGAATTTGATTATTTGAATAATATTATTAGATAACATTATTGGCAATGTCTAGAAAGTTCTCATCAATGAGAGGTTTGGTCATCTAATCATACCATGAAGAGAGAAATTCTTATTGAAAGCCCCTCTTCCCCGGGAACGATCTGGTTGTCATAAATGTGATTCTCAGTAATATTATTTGTGAATAATTAATCATTGATTCATATGATAAGGAAATATTTATTTTATGTGGATATAAATGATGGGTTTATTTATGTGGTTATAAATGAAAGAATTAATGTTGAGGTATTTTATTAGTATTTTGTCAGATTGGAGGTATTAAAAATCAAACTAGTGTTTTTTGAGATATATTGCGGGAGTTATAATTTTTAATCCGACCGTTGGATCGTTGTAATTTTTGGATAAGTTATACATATATAAGTTGAGTATATGTCCACAAATTTTGAACCGTTAAAAATGAGCGTATGATTTGTTATGAATTTTAAGAGGTGGCGATTCTTAAATCAAAGTTATAAATCATTTTGGTGGAAAATTCTAGAATTGGTGGGCCTCACTCTTGGTTGGTGAAGAAATGTGCTGAGATTTTTATTCAAATGTGGTGGGTGGGAATAGTAGCAGGTAAAACCATCAGGTTGCAGGTTAAGTCTGCTTTGGCGTGCTAACATTTTCCTATAAATAGAGGGCTAAGTTTGAATTGAAAATCACACCAGAAACAAATTTTCTCTCTTTCTCTCTCTAGATTATTGAGTGTATTTTGTGAGTATTTAGATACTTTGTGAGTTTTTGTTAATCAGTGCAAGTTTCCTTCAGCCTTATACCGATATACCGATCAAAAGTACTGATATTTTGAGGTAAGGGATATTATCTTCTTCTTAAATGATATTTTCTTCAATATCATTATGCCGAAATATTGGTATAAACTTTTTATCAAATTTGGAACTTTTTGTGTCGGGGTTTCTTGTTCACGATACTAAGACTATTCAATTAAAAATGAAATTTTCTTCTTTTTGTCCAAGTTGTCTATTATGGTTATTATCTTTGATTGTATCCATGTTTTGATCATTATTTTTGAATTTTGCTTCAAAATTGGTTATTTCGGAATATTATTGAACTTGGATAAACTGTAATACGAATCCTTAATATTTGATCTGTTATCTCATTTGGATTCGCTTTTCTTTAAAATATTTTTCATCATCCTCATACCCTAAATGATGATATAAATGAATATCTTTGGCACATGAGTGCAAAGATGAATGATTACCTAATGAATATCTTTGGCCCGTAGTGCAAAGATGAACAGGTGTTGAGATGAACATGACCAACTGGTAATACAAATGAATATCTTTGGCCTGTAGTGCAAAGATGAATATTTGATTCAAGATGTATATTAATTGATGTTACAGGATAAAATATTGATGATGGACTTTTAAATCTTAGAAGATAGTAGAATTCTTTCTCTACTTTACTCTTCTAATGGATTCTTTGCTTTTCACCGCAGCTTGTTGATCTAAAACTTGTTGTCATTATATTTTATCGATTATTCCCCTGTTGAAGAATAATGATAATTTGTTGTATATTATCTTAGTCATAATATTCTTTCTTCAATAGTTGAGCTCACCCTTTTGTTCTATTTTTCTTCTCGGGAGGTGAGAACATAGCAGAACTAGTCGGGTACCGAGTGATGGTTCTAGAAAGTTGTTTTAGCAGTCCTCACTATTTTTAAAATAGTGTATCAATAATTATAATGAGGACTGTTTTTGAGTTTTTATACTCTCTATTTGTATTTAAACTCACAGTTTGATGAAGTTGTATTTGTTTCTGTACCATGTATTTGGCGACTCAGAATAGGTGATTTATAACTATTTTGGGGGCGTCACAGTTGGTATCAAAGCTTAGGGATATGATCCCTGGCTGAGATGTGAGACAAGAACTAGGAGGGGAGAGACGGGGAATTCCTTCGCTAGTATGATCTGACTAAGTTTATTTTGTAAGACCCCAGCTATTATAAATAAAGATGAATTTTCTATAAATATTATTTTTGAATATTATGGAATAAATTTGATATAATGTTATAGTTGTGGGTAATATTTATAAATTTTGCAAAGTATGCAAGTTGTTATAAAATATTCGTTTGGTCTGGGAATATTCTTTTGTTAGGGAATATTCGTACAACTACTCAATCATTGGTGGACCCCAAGCATGTAATTATTATTTGGATTGAGAAAAACGCGACAAAAATATTTTATAAAAATAACTACGGAGGTGTTACCGCTTAAAAGCTGCTGAACTACCCGGTGGTAAAAGTACAAGATGTCTGGCGTTCGGTTGCATAGTAGCACTCAGTATTGATTATTGATGCTTACGTGAGAAGTCACTCACCACGCTCAATTATTGCTACAATAATTCTTTGCATCATATCTCTTATATTATTGATTCAATTATTGTCACAAAGATCATCTCAGATAATATGTTATATTATTAATTGAGACGACAAGTTATAAATGATTAATAATTGTTGAAAGATTAAAAATGTGTTGATTAAAAATAAAATAATTTGTGGTAATATTTATTCAATCCTTAATGTATATAAAGAGTCATTGTATGAGACGCTTGTGGTAAGTTTGATTATTTTATGGGGGGCATATATGTCATCATCTAAGAGTCTCTTCAATCGAATAGTAATTACCTTTGTGAATAGTAATTACCTTCGTCGATAAATATTTTCCTTCAATCGATAGTATTTACCTTCGCTCGATAAGTAATTACCCTCGTCAATAGTAATTACCATTGTGAATAGTAATTACCTTCGTCGATAGTAATTACCTTTACCGGACGTCAAACCACTTGCCGCTTTCACATTACAAAGGCCAAACCACTTGTCGTTTCACATTACTGAAGCGTCGAACCACTTTTTTTTCACATCACCAAATAAATCGCCACTTGCCTTTTCACATGGTAGGTAGTGCTAAGCTAGAAATCTTCTATAAATAGAGGCCTAGTGCTTCATTATTTTTCACACGAATTCATTCAAGCTTTAGAGAGAAAGTATAAAGAGAATAAGAGAAGAAAGAAGAAGAGTATTTTGTTACTACACTATCGCAGATTCAATCTCCTACCAAAAGTAAGGGGTGTTATTCTTTCTTATTCATGAAGAGAACTGTTGTTATTCCATTGCTTATTATTACATTTGGAATAACTCAGATATCTGTTAATTTACCTATACTTGGTGACATTCTTCTATTATTCTCATTGGAACATCCATGCATGTGTTTTACACCTGACTGGGTTCCGCTTCTTTTTTATTATTATTCTGCTGAACATCCTGCATGTGTTTTACACCGACCGGTTCCGCTCTTTATTATTATTCATTGGCTGAACATCCTCATCTGCATGCGTTTCTGGCGGGACCGGATTCCGTTATTTATTATTCTCATTGGAATAACTTTTACTTTGCTATTTCTATCGCATGCATGGTGATTTCTTTTGTTATTCCATTCTTTATTATACCCAAATTGGTTAAAACTTTGACTTCTATACTCCATGAAATTAGTGGAATATCCTTGATATTTGCGTTTCATCCAAAGATCTTTTCATGGAAATATTCTTCCGATCATTCTTGAATTTTACTCTACAAAACAAGATCATGTTGATAATTTGATGTTAATAATTCTGGATAAAATAATTCTTGAACTTGTTTTATTGAATTCTTATATCATTGTCATCATCCTCATGTTTATATTATGTTGAAAGTCATCTCATGGCTCAGTAGTGCATAGATGGACTTGGTATGATTATGACCGAGACTATTCGGTGTAATCATGACCGTAATGTTACAAATGATGTGATAAAAATCCTCGATTGGTCGTAGTAGTGCATTGATGGACAAATATGTTGGCATGATCATGACCATTAATGAATACACAACTATTCTTGGCCGTGAGTGCATGAATAATTATGGTCGTGATACTAAAGAATATCCTCGCCATAAAGTGCGGGGTGATTCGATGATGTGGATTATTTATTAAAGTCGAGTCTCAAATTTATAATAGTGATGAAAAACTTTTTAAATCATAAAAGATCGTAGATTTTATTTTCTACTGACTTTTTAATGGATTGCTTGTTCATTGCAGTTAAACTTGATGTTTATTATATTTTATCGGTTTAACACCTTTGAAGGCTATTGATAATTTATTCGCATTATCTTAGTCATAATATTTCTTCTCGGGCTAGTTGAGCTCACCTTTTCTTTCACCGTTTCTCTTGAAAATGAGAACATAGGCGGATGAGATGAGTCGGAAACGGAGTAATGGTCCGAGAGGATAGCATTAGTAGTCCTCACTATTCGTGAAATAGTGTGATAATAATTGTAATGAGGACTCCTTTTGAGTTTGTATAATATCTAGTAGACAATATTTGTATTCAAACTCACGATTTTATGTCGTATTGTACACGACGCTTATATTAAGTAAGTTGTATTTAAATTACATACCATGATCCGACTACCCAAGATGGGTGATGTATACCTAATTTTGGGGGCGTCACGGTTGGTATCGAGCTTGGGGATATGATCCCCAGCTAAGATGTGAGAATAGTACTAGGAGGGAGAGACAGGGAATACCTTCGCTAGTATGACTTACCTAAGTTTATGTCTTATTTTATTGGTTGGTCGGGAAGATAGGGATAATTTGTTACATGTCAATTAACCTTTTGTTTTGTGGCGATTCGAAAATGACATCCGAGAATGTTGAGAATAAGAATGGAGCGCAGCGCGATCGTTGATTCACCACATATCAATAATCGTGGATAATGTGCATCGTGAAGGCGACAATCCTCATGCAAACAACAACACCGACCAAATGATGAATGATCAAATGTTCAAAGGCTTTATGCAATTTATGCAACAAAGACGCGAGAGCGACTCTCGCCCAAAACGTGGGTGGAAACACGGAAAACTCTCGGCGGCCACCGCTAAACAATTCAAGGAGCTGGGACCACCGGAGTTTAAGGGAGAGCCAAAACCACTTCGCGGAAGCATGGATAAAGCAGATTACCAAGATATTTGATGTCTTGGGATGCTCCGAGGAGCAAAAGGTTCCTTTACAGCTTTTATGTCATGGAGAGGCGATTCATCGGTGGGAATCGATAAAACGTACTCAACTCTTTGTCATCAAGATATCTTGGGAGAAGTTCCAGAGTCGTTTCAACGACAAATACTTTCCCGAAAGTATTCGCCACACGAAGGAGGTGGAGTTTATCAAGTTGGAACAAAACAATATGACCGTGTCGCAATACGAGGCAAAATTTGCGAGTTATCACGGTTTCGTCCCCACTTGGTGGATAATGAAGAGAGAATGGCGCGAATGTTTTTAAGAGGTTTGAAGCGGGAGATACGTCCAACATCTTATTTCTCATAAACCGTGTTTGTATTTAGATGTTGTAAATAGGGCTCGGTTAGTGGAGCGCGATAATGAGTCAACGCAACTAAAAGAGAAGCGGTAGGCAAAATTAGAATACCAAATGAGAGTAGTTATCGAAGCGGTGACAACAAACGTGGAGGGAATCAACATGCGAGATATGGTAACCACTTCGGTGGTAATCAGGGCCAAAATAATAAGAATGGACATTTCAAGAAAAGGAGATTCAACAATGATTTAAAGACGTCAAAGACCAAAGACCAAGTTGTTAAGGAAGGAGAAAGACCACCTATGATATGCTTCAAATGCGGAGGAGAGGGACACATCAATCCAAACTGCTCCATGCCAGTCAAAGCATGTTATAATTATGGAAGAGAAGGTCACTTAGCTCGATTTTGTCGTTTCATCAAGACAAATTCACTAGGATGGAGGCACCAAAGGTCGCCTCGGAAAAAGTCAAAATCGGTAGTCTGAGGAGAGAAGTTTGTTGTGACCTCCCAAAGAGCAAGGAATCCGAATGAGGTCATCACGGGTAAGCTTATCATAAACTCTAATGAAGTCTATACTTTATTTGATACTGGGTTTCTACCCATTCTTTTATTTCTCCTACTTGCGCTCATCGATTAAATTTAACTCCTAGAGAATTAGACTTTGACTTATCTATGGAAACTCCGTTGGGAGAAACCTTCATTTCATCCACTTTGTTTATAAGTCTTGTTTGGTTCAAATCGGTACCCTCACATTACACAATCGATCTTATTTCATTAAAAATACTTGCATTTGACGTGATTCTAGGGATTGATTGGTTAACTACTTATCATGCAAAAATTGGATATTTTCGTAAGGATGTTAGCTTTCATATTCCTAATCAACCTATTATGCGAATTCAAACGACCAAACTATTAAAATCAATCACGGTCATCTCAAGCCATAAAGCTATTCGTTTATTGAAAAACGGATGTCAAGCTTTCTTAGCTCATGTCACGATTTAAACAAAAATACGCCGGTTTTGAACGATATTTCTATTGTTAATAAATTTCTGACGTATTCCCCAAGAACTTCTGGTCTACCCCCGGGCGTGAAATTGAATTTTGTATCGACCTTGAACCCGTGACAAAACCTATTTCCAAAGCCCCATATCGAATAGCTCTATTGAACTTCGAGAGTTAAAGACCCAATCAGTAGGAATTGTTAGACATTGGCTTTATTCGTCCCTAGTACTTCTCCTTGGGGTGCTCTGTTACATTATTCGTGAAGAAGAAAGATGGGAGTATGCGACTTTGTATTGATTATCGGGAGTTGAATTATGTCACCATCAAAAATAAAGTATCCATTGCCACGTATTGATGACTGTTTGACCAACAGAAGAAGCCAAATTCTTTTCAAAGATTGATCTTACGTTAGGATATCACCAATTGAAGATTAGAACCGTGACATTCCAAAGACGGCTTTAAACTTCGATGCGGGCATTATGAATTCTAGTCATGTCCTTTGGATTGACTAATGCTCCTCCGCCGCCTTCATGGATATGATGAACCTAGTATTCAAAGAATATTTAGATCACTTTGTGGTCGCTTTTATTGATGACATCCTTATTTATTCCAAAAGCCGTGAAGATCATGAAAGCAACACTTGAGGTGACACTCCAAAAGCTTCGTGAATATAAGCTTTATGCCAAGTTGAAGAAATGTGAGTTACGGCTTGAAGAAGTAGCATTCCTTGGGCACGTGGTATCAAGTCATGGAATATCTGTTGACCCAAAGAAAGATTGAAGCTATTCAAAGTCGGGAACAACCTAAATCGATGACCGAAATCGTAGCTTTCTCGGTTTAGTTTGGTTATTATCGGAGATTCGTGGAAGGATTTTCTCGAATCGCTACTCCATTATTCACCGACTTTGAAGATACAAAGTTCGGTTGGAGTGAAGAATGTGAGAGGAGTTTTCAAGAACTCAAGAGGAGACTTATTTCAAAGACTGCTTACGACAATACCATCTGGCTCGGAGGGATTTGTCATCTACTGATGATGCTTGAGCAAAGGGTTGGGATGTGTTCTCATGCAACATGGAAAAGTTATAGCTTATGCCTCATGACAACTCAAAGAATATGAGAGGAATTATCCTACTCATGATCAGAGTTGGCAATTATTATCTTCACGCACTTAAAATTTGGAGGCATTACTTGTATGGGGAGAAAGTGGAGATCTTTACGGATCATAAAAGCCTCAAATATTTCTTCACTCAAAAGGAACTCAACATGCGACAACGACGTTGGCTTGAACTATTGAAAGATTATGATCATAACATCCAATACCATCCCGAAAAAGAGCGTAACGTGGTAGTGCGTTGAAAGCGAAGATCGTATGCAAGTCTGAGTGCGTTATTGTCAACACAAAGCCCCATTTTGTGTGACTTGCAAAGGATGGAGATAGAGTTAAAGACTCTAGGGACGCATGTGATGATGATAGCGAGTATCTGAGTAGAACCAGACTTTAATCGATAAAGTTAAAGTCTGCTCAAGCTACGGACTGGAGGCGATGCGTATGAGGAAGAAAGTGCAAGAAGGTGCTATCTACAGAAGCAAGAATCGATGAAGAAAGAATACTTCAAGTCAACTCTAGACTTTGTGTTCTAACGACCACGATTTAAAGTATAATATCATGATGGAGCGCACACACACACCATTTGCAATCCATCTTGGGAGTACCAAAATGTATCATGATATTCGTCCATACATTTTGGTGGAGCAATATGAAGAGAGAGATAAGCTGTTTTTATCTCAAGGTGTCTAACTTGTCAACGAGTTAAAGCGGAGCATCAAGTACCAAAAGGTCCATTGCAACCACTTGAAATTCGAATAGAAGTGGGAGCACATTACCATGGATTTTGTTCTGGGGTCTTCCTAAGGTTTCTCAAGGCATTGATGCGATTTGGGTCATTGTTGATAGATTGACCAATTCGCTCATTTCTTACCGATCGAGAAACTTATACACTTGAACGTCTTGCTCAGTATGTACATAAACGAGATTGTAAGATCGCATGGTATCTATGCAGTATCCATAGTTTCGATCGAGACCCAAGATTCACTTCACGATTTTGGGTTAGTTTGCAAAAAGCTATGGGCACAAACTTACGATTTAGCTCGGCATATCATCCTCGAGACGGACGGACGGTCGGAGAGGACTATTCAAACTCTTGAAGATCTATTAAGACTCGTGTCCTTGATTTCAAGGGAGTTGGGACAAGTTCTTACCATTGGTGGAGTTTTCCTACAACAACAATGCTTATCGAGCAAGTATTGGCATGGCTCCATTCGAGCGTTGTATGGAAGAAAGTGTCGTTCTCCAAGATGCTTTGGGATGAGGTGGGTGAAGCAACGTTGTTGGGGCCGGAGTTGGTACGTATGACTACGGAAAAGATTCAAACGATCCGACAACGTATAAAACCTCACAAAATCGACAAAAAAGAGTTATCTTGATCTTCATCGAAAGGGCGTGGAATTCGATATAGGAGATCATGTATTGTTAAGAGTTGTTCCATGGAAAGGAGTTACAAGATTTGGAAAGAGAGGAAAACTTAATCCTCGATTCATCGGTCCATTTTAATCCTCGATCGAGTAGGAATCTGTGGCCTATAGACTCGCCTCTCGCCAAATATATCTCGTGTTCATAACGTTTTCACATATCCATGTTACGTAAATATGTGAAAGACCCGAACCATATTATTGAGTTAGAACCGGACGAAATAGCGGAAGATTTGACGTATGAAGAGGTTCCTGTTCAAATTTTGGATAAGAAGGAACATATTCTACTCTCCAAGGTTATACCTCAAGTCAAAGTTTTGTGGAGGAACCACGATGTTGAGGAAATGACTTGGGAGTTAGAATCAGAAATGAAATCAAGGTATCCTTACCTCTTGACATACCAGTACGTACCCTAATTTCGAGGACGAAATTTCATAAGAAGGGAGGTTGTAAGACCCGGCTATTATAAATAAAGATGAATTTTCTATAAATATTATTTTTGAATATTATGGAATAAATTTGATATAATGTTATAGTTATGGGTAATATTTATAAATTTTGCAAAGTATGCAAGTTGTTATAAAATATTCGTTTGGTGGGGAATATTCTTTTGTTAGGAATATTAAATATAACTACTCAATCATTGGTGGACCCTACAATGTAATTATTGTTTGATTGAGAAAACGACAAAAATATTTTATAAAAATAACTACGGAGGTGTTACCGTTAAAAAGCTGTTGAACTACCCGGTGGTAAAAAATACGATGTCTGGCGTGGTTGCATAGTAGCACACGGTATTGATTATTGATGCTTTACGTGAGAAGTCACTCACCATGCTCAATTATTACTTCACGATAATTCTTTGCATCATATCTCTTTATATTATTGATTCAATTATTGTCACAAAGATCATCTCATATAATATGTTATATTATTAATTGAGACGACAAGTTTTAAATGATTAATAATTGTTGAAAGATTAAAATGTGTTGATTAAAAATAAAATGATTTGTGGTAATATTTATTCAATCCTTAATGTATATAAAATTACATTATGAGACGCGTTTTGGTAAGTTTGATTATTTTATGGGGGGGCCCATATGTCATCATCTAAGAGTCTCTTCGTCAATAGTAATTACCTTTGTGAATAGTAATTACCTTTGTCAATAGTATTTACCTTCAATCGATAGTATTTACCTTCGTCGATAGTAATTACCATTGTGAATAGTAATTACCTTCGTCGATAGTAATTACCTTTACCGACGTCAAACCACTTGCCGTTTCACATTACTGAGCGTCGAACCACTTGTCGTTTCACATTACAAAGGCCGAACCACTTGTCGTTTCACATTACAAAAGTGTCCGAACCACTTTTCTTTTCACATCACCAACCGTCAAGCCACTTGCCTTTTCACATGGTAGGTCTTAAGCTAGAAATCTTCTATAAATAGAGGCCTAGTGCTTCATTATTTTCACGAATTCATTCAAGCTTTAGAGAGAAAAGTATAGAGAGAATAAGAGAGAAAGAAGAAGAGTATTTTATTACTACACTACTTGCGATATTCAATCTCCTACCAAAAGTAAGGGTGTTATTCTTTCTTATTCATGAAGAGAATCATTGTTATTCCATTGCTTATTATTCTATTGGAATAACTTTTGTATATGCGGTTTACCTATACTTGGTGACATTCTTCTATTATTACATTGGAACATCCTCGTCTGTGTGTTTTACACACCCACTGGTTCCGCTCTTTATTATTATTACATTGGAACATCCTCATCGTGTGTTTTACACCGACTGGTTCTGCCTTTATTATTATTACATTGGAACATCCCATGCAATGCGTTTTTACGCCGGACTGGTTCCCGTATTTATTATTTTGTTGGAATAACTGCGTATGCGCTGCTTATCGCATGCATGGTGATTTCTTTTGTTATTCCATTCTTTATTATACCTAGTTGGTTAAAACTTTAACTTCTATACTCCATGAAATTAGTGGAATATCCTTGATATTTGCGTTTCAACCAGTAATCTTTTCATGGAAATATTCTTCTGATCATTCTTGAATTTTACCCTACAAAACAGTATCATATTGATAATTTGGACGTTAATAATTCCTGGATAAAATAATTCTTGAACTTGTTTTATTGAATTTTACTCTACAAAATAGTATCATGTTGATAGTGCATAGATGGACTTGGTATGATTATGACCAGAGACTATTCTTTGTAATCATGACCGTAATGTTACAAATGATGTGATAAAAATCCTCGATGGTAGTAGTGCATTGATGGGCCGATTGTTGGCATGATCATGACCATTAATGAATACACAACTATTCTTGGCCGTAGTCGTGAATAATTGTGGTCGTGATATTAAAGAATATCCTTGGCCGTAGTGAAGGGGTGATTCGATGATGTGGATTATTTATTAAAGTTGAGTCTCAAATTTATAACAAAGATGATGAAAATCCTTTTAAATCATAAAAGATAGTAGATTTTATTTTCTACTTGACTCTTTTAATGGATTGCTTGTTCATTGCAGCTTAAACTTGATGTTTATTATATTTTATCGCTTTAACACTATCAAGGCTATTGATAATTTATTCGCATTATCTTAGTCATAATATTTCTTCTTTGGGCTAGTTGAGCTCACCCTTTTCTTTCACTTTTCTCTTGAAAATGAGAACATAGGCATTTGGGATGAGTCGGGAAGCGGAGTAATGGTCCGGGATATAGCATTAGTAGTCCTCACTATTACGTGAAATAGTGTGATAATAATTGTAATGAGGACTCCTTTTGAGTTTGTATAATATCTAGTAGACAATATTTATATTCAAACTCACGCTTTATGTCGTATTGCATACCTACGCTTATATTAGTAAGTTGTATTTAAATTACATACCATGTATCCGACTACCCAAGATGGGTGATGTATACCTAATTTTGGGGCGCCACATATTTGGTATTTATTTGGTCGGTCGAAAATATAGGGATAATATGTTGCATGACTATTAACCCTTGTTTTATGGCGATGTTAAGAATAGCAATGAGAACGTTAATAATGGAGTGAATCGGGGCCAGTGGAGACACCTTTGATCACTACCCGAGGAACGTCGCAACAAGAAGACAATAATCCTCTTGTAAACAACGTTACCGAACAAATGATGAATGATGGGATGTTTAGAAGCTTTTTGCATTTCATGCAAAACCAGACGAGGGAGACTCGTGCACATAATACAGGTGGAAATGGTACAGAAAACAACTACAACTTTATTACAACAATTGTCGTGCAAAATACAACAACACATATGCTGTGAGTTTGGATACAAATATATACCAACTGTGACTCTCATCCCAACCATGGATAACACGTCACAATGGCACCTTACATAAAGGTATAGTCAAAAACTATTTTAGAAATTAAAACCTTTGGGAAGTGCTCAAAGAAACATTCGTATACGTGGAGGCCATGCGTCACAGGTTATGATAGATATCATATGGCCACGCAATTATCCTTGGTTGACCCAATAGACCCCAAAGAAAAACGAGAAGATTACTATCATATTCTTCCCAATGGTGAGTTTTCTCTTGACATATCATTATCTCCACTGTTTTTAAATGAGAATTATACTTCAAACAAACACCAAGATTATATAGGTAGTGCTCAGAAATATACTCAAAGAAGTGGATGAGCACAACCCTATCTTATGATGACACGAGGTTGTATGTCATTAGACATCTTGTATGATAGTGGCAAAACACCCTTCCAACGTTGGGTTCGCCTCACCCTAGTTGATTTACCAAATATAATTACTAAATGATGACCACCGTTATATTCCCCCTGTACCCCCGGCAAACCCAACTACACTCTTATTACCTGAAAGGAATTATGAAGCAAAAGGGTGAACACAACTAGCTCAGTAAAGAATATCATGACTAAATATAATCAAATTATCAATAGCCTTCATCAATAATAAATCAGAGATTTAGAACATATGGTAGATGATAAAAATTTCAACCATAGTTGCAGCGGAACGAGGAATCCATTAGAAGAGTCAAATAGACCATAAATTCTATTATCTTCTCTATGTTAAAAATCCACCAACAATGTTTTATCACTGTAACATCAATCAACAGTTCTGGTCCACAATCATATGAATAACTCATAATCATAATTGTGATTCTAAATTTCTCTTCGCATCCAGGACGAAGATAATTTTTGTAAAACCCCAACTTTTTGAATAAAGATGAATTTTCTATAAATATTATTTTTGAATATTATGGAGTGAAATTGATATAATAGTTGTGGGTAATATTTATAAATTTTGCAAAATACGCAAGTTGTTATATAATATTCGATTGGTCAGGGAATATTCATTTTAACAGGGAATATTAGTACAACGGCACAATCATTGGTGGACCCCATAATGTAATTATTGTTTGATTGAGAAAACGATAAAAAATACTTTATGAAAATAACGGCGGAAGTTTTACCGTTAATCTGTTGAAACAACCGATGTTAAAAAATACGATGTCTGGCGTGGGGTTGCATAGTAGTACAATCAGATTAATTATTGATGCTTAAGTGATAAGTCACTCAGATTTATTGGTATTATTAATGTAATAATACGTAAAATCTTTTATATAAAAACGAAATACTTTTATAAAGTTATTCTATAAATAGTATATATTATATTCTATTATGCATAGTGTTGCGTAAGTATACGTATAGTGTTTTGCATATTAAAATCTTTTTATATAAAAAAATGTAATACTTTTATAAAGTTATCATTTTATTAGACAATAATTAGAATATATTATATTTTATTATGCATAGTGTTTGCATAGTGCCTGCATAGTGTTTGCATAGTATTATAAAGTTATTCGTTTTATTAGATTATAAATAGAATATATTATATTTTATTTAAAAGATTTTGCTTTAAATATGGACCGTCAGATTAAAGTAAATCAATCTCGACCGTTCATGAGTTAGTTACTATGCATTCTATTTTTCTATAAATAGAAGCTCATTCATTCATTCATTATTTTCTTACGAATTCACTGAAACTCTAGAGAGATAAACTATAGAGAGAAAGAAAAAAAGTATTCTCGCTACTTCACTACTTATATATCCAATTACTTTTCTTCTTAAGGTAGGGAATATTATTTGTTGTACTAAATAAGGGGTGTTATTCTTTCTTATTCATGAAGAGAATCTATTTGTTATTCCATTTCTTATTATTCTGTTGGAATAACTTTTGTACTGTGATCTACCCTATACTTGGTAACATTCTTCTATTATTCTGTGGAACATCCTGCTGCATGTGTTTTACACCGGACACTGTTCCGCTCTTTATTATTATTCCGTTGGAACATTACATGCATGTGTTTTACACCTGGACACGGTTCTGTCTTATTATTATTCATTTGGAACATCCCGTCATGTGTTTTACACCGGACTGGTTTACGCTCTTTATTATTCTGTTGGAACATCCCGCTTGCAAAAATTTTGCCTGACTGGTTCCGATTATTATTATTCTGTTGGAATAACTTTGCTCATCATGCAATCTGCATGCACGGTGATTTCTTTTGTTATTCCATTCTTTATTATACTCGGTTGGTTAAAGTTTTGACTTCTATACTCCATGAAATTAGTAGGATATCCTTGATATTTGCGCTTCATCCAGTATCTTTTCATGGAAATATTCTTCTGATCATTCTTGAATTTTACTCTACAAAACAGTATCATGTTGACAATTTGGACGTTAAAAATTCCTGGATAAAATAATTCTTGAACTTGTTTGATTGAATTCTTATATCATTGTCATCATCCTCATGTTTATATTTTGTTGAAAGTCATATGTGGCCTGTAGTGCATAGATGGACTTGGTATGATTATGACCAGGGATTATTCGGTGTAATCATAACCGTAATGTTATAAATGATGTGGTAAAAGTTTTCATTGGCCCGTAGTGCATTGATGGACAGTTGTTGGCATGATCATGACCATTAATGAATACACAAATATTCTTGGCCCGTAGTGCGTGGATAATTGTGGTCGTGATACTAAAAGAATATCCTTGGCCGTAGTAGTGCGGGTGATTCGATGATGTGGAATATTTATTAAAAATTGAGTCTCGGCGATAATAAATGATGAAAAACCTTTTAATCATAAAAGATAGTAGATTTTATTTTTCTTGGACTCTTTTAATGGATTGCTTGTTCATTGCAGTTAAACTTGATGTCTATTATATTTTATCGGTTTAACATTCTTTGAAGACTAATGATAATTTATTCGCATTATCTTAGTCATAATATTTCTTCTTGGACTAGTTGAGCTCACCCTTCCTTTCTTTTATTCTCTTGAAATGAGAATATAGTTGGGATGAGTCGGGAACGGAGTGATGGTCCGAGAGGATAACATTAGTAGTCCTCACTATTCTGTGAAATAGTGTGATAATAATTGTAATGAGGACTCCTTTTGAGTTTGTATAATCTCTAGTAGATAATATTTGTATTCAAACTCACGGTTTATGTTTTGTCGTATTGTACACACGCAGTTGTATTAATAAGTTGTATTAGAATTACATCACGTATCTGGCGACCCAAAGATGGGTGATGTATACCTAATTTTGTGGGCGTCACAGTTGGTATCAAAGCTTAGGGATATGATCCCTAGCTAAGATGTGAGACTAGAACTAGGAGGGGAGAGACGGGGAATTCCTTCGCTAATAGGATCTACTTAAATTTATTTTATATTTAAATTGGTTGGTCAGAGTTTAGAGATATTATGTTACATGTCAATTAACCTTTGTTTTGTGGCGATGTCTCAAAATGACATCCGAAAATGTTGAGAATAGCAATGGAGCACAAGAGACCGTTGAGTCTCCACATATCAATAATCGTGAAAAATGCATGCATCGAAAAGTCGACAATCCTCATGCAAACAACAACACCGACCAAATGATGAATGATGGATTGTTCATGGGCTTTATCTGATTCATACAACAATGAAAGCGAAGCGGCTCATCCAAAATGTAGGTGGAAACGCTGGAAACTCTCGGGCGGTCACCGCTAATCAGTTCAAGGAGCTGGGACCACCGGAGTTTAAAGGAGATCCAAAACCACTTATGGCGGAAGCATGGATAAAGCAGATCACCAAGATATTTGATGTCTTGGGATGCTCCGAGGAGCAAAAGGTTCCCTTTGTCGCCTTTATGTTACGTGGAGAAGCGACATCGGTGGGAATCGGTAAAAGCGTACTCAACTTTTGCGTCTTGAAGATGACTTGGGAGAAGTTCGAAGTCATTCAACGACAAATATTTTCCCGAAAGTATTCGTCACATGAAAGAGGTGGAGTTTATCAAATTGGAGCAAAACAATATGACTGTGTCGCAATACGAGGCAAAATTTGCGGAGTTATCCTAGTTTGCGTCTCACTTGGTGGATAATGAAGGGAGAATGGCGCGAATGTTTTTAAGAGGTTTGAAGCCGGAGATACATCAACATCTTATTTCTCATAAACTGTGTTTGTATTCAGATGTTGTAAATAGGGCTCAGATGGTGGAGCGCGATAATGAGTCAACGAACCAAAAGAGAGCGGTAAACAAGAAAATGATAATACCGGTGAGAGCGATCATCATCAAGCGGTGACAACAAGCGTGGAGGAATCAACAGGCGGAAAATGGTAACCACTTTGGTGGTAATCAGGGCCAAAACAAGAAGAATGGACATTTCAAGAAGAGGAGATTCAACAATGATGGAAAGACGTCAAAGACCAAAGACCTGCCGTTGTTAAGGAAGTTGAAAGACCACCTATCATATACTTCAAATGCGGAGGGAGGGACACATCGGTCAAATTATGCGATCTCAGTCAAAGCATGTTATAATTATGGAAGAGAAGGTCACTTAGCCCGATTTTGTCGTTCACCGAAGATAAATTTAGCTAGGATGGAGGCATCAAATGTTGTCCCAGAAAAGTCAAAGCCGATAGTGCAAGGGAGAGCGTTTGTTGTGACCTCCCAGAAAGCAAGGAACCCGAATGAGGTCATCACGGGTAAGCTTATCATAAACTCTAGCGAAGTCTACACTTTATTTGATACCGGTTCTACCCATTCTTTTGTTTCTCTTACTTGCGCTCAACGATTAAATTTGACTTCGGAGAAATTAGACTTTGACTTATCTGTGGAAACTCCGTTGGGAGAAACCTTCATTACATCCACGGTTTATAAGTCTTGTTTGGTTCAAGTTGGTACCCACACATTACCTGTCGATCTTATTGCATTAAAAATACTTGCATTTGATGTAAATCTAGGGATTGATTGGTTAACTACTCATCATGCAAAAATTGATTGTTTTCGTAAGGTTGTTAGCTTTCATATTCCTAATCGACCTATTATGCGAATTCAAGCAACCAAACCATTAAAATCAATAACTGTCATCTCAAGCCATAAAGCTATTCGTTTATTGAAAAACGGATGTCAAGCATTCTTAGCTCATGTCACAGATCTAAACAAAAATACGTCAGTTTTGAATAATATTTCTATTGTTAATGAATTTCTTGACGTATTCCCTGAAGAACTTCCTGACCTACCCCCAGAGCGTGAAATTGAATTTTGTATCGATCTTGAACCCAGTACAAAACCCATTTCTAAATCCCCATATCGAATGGCTCCTATTGAACTTCAGGAGTTAAAAACTCAACTGTAGGAATTGTTAAACATTGGCTTTATTCGTCCTAGTACTTCTCTTTGGGGTGCTCCTGTTCTATTCATAAAGAAGAAAGATGGGAGTATGCGACTTTGTATTGATTATCGGGAGTTGAATCATGTCACCATCAAAAATAGGTACCCATTTCCACGTATTGATGACCTGTTTGACCAGTTGCAAGGAGCCAAATTCTTTTCAAAGATTGATCTTCGTTCCGGATATCACCAATTGAAGATTAGAACCGATGACATTCCAAAGACGGCTTTCAGAACTCGGTACGGGCATTATGAATTCCTAGTTATATCCTTTGGATTGACTAATGCTCTTGCTGCCTTCATGGATATGATGAACAGAGTATTCAAGGAATATTTGGATCACTTTGTGGTCGTCTTTATTGATGACATCCTCATATATTCCAAAACCCGTGAAGATCATGAGCAACACTTGAGGCTGATACTCCAAAAGCTTCGTGAATATAAGCTTTATGCCAAGTTAAAGAAATGCGAGTTTTGGCTTGAGGAAGTAGCATTCCTTGGGCACGAGGTATCAAGTCATGGAATATCTGTTGACCCAACAAAGATTGAAGCTATTCAAAGCTGGGAGCAACCTAAATCAGTGACCGAAGTATGTAGCTTTCTCGGCTTAGCTAGTTATTATCGGAGATTCGTAGAAGGGTTTTCTCGAATCGCTACTCCACTTACTCAGCTGACTCGGAAAGATACAAAGTTCGGTTAGAGTGAGGAATGTGAGAAGAGTTTTCAAGAACTCAAGAGGAGACTCATTTCATTTTGTTACGACAATAACATCCGGTTCGGAGGGGATTTGTCATCTCACGATGATGCTTGAGCAAAGGGTTAGGATGTGTTCTCATGCAACATGGGAAAGTCATAGCCTATGCCTCACGACAACTCAAAGAATATGAGAGGAATTATCCTACTCATGATCTAGAGTTAGCATTTGTTATCTTCACACTAAAGATTTGGAGGCATTACTTGTATGGGGAGATAGTGGATATCTTTACGGATCATAAAAGCCTCAAATATTTCTTCACTCGAAAAGGAAATCAACATGCGACAACGATGTTGGCTTGAACTGCTGAAAGATTATGATCATACTATCCAATACCATCCCGGAAAAGCGAACGTGGTAGGTGACGCGTTGAGTAGAAGATCATATGCGGTCATGAAAAGTGCAATATTGTTAACGAGGCCCATTTTATGCGACTTGCAAAGGATGGAGATAGAGATAAAGACTCCGAGGGACCCACGTGATGATGGAAAATATACTGAGTAGAACCGAAACTTTAATTGATAAAATTAAAGTTTGCTCAAATTACGATCCGGGCGATGCGTATGAGGAAGAAAGTGCAAGAAGGTGCGATGCGGGAAGCAAGAATCGATGAAGAAGGAATACTTGAGTCAAATCCGGACTTTGTGTTCCTAACAACCACGATTTAAAGTATAAAATCATGATGGAAAGCATGACACACCGCTTGTAATCCATCTCAGGAGTACCAAAATGTATCATGATCTTCACATACATTTTGGTGGGGCAATATGAAGAGAGAGATATCATTTGCTTATCTCAAGGTGTCTAACGTGTCAACGAGTCAAGGCGGAGCATCAAGTACCAAAAGGTCCATTGCTGTAAAACCCCAACTTTTTGAATAAAGATGAATTTTCTATATATATTATTTTTAAATATTATGGAGTGAAATTGATATAATGTTATAGTTGTGGGTAATATTTATAAATTTTACAAAGTACACAAGTTGTTATATAATATTCGATTGGTAGGGGAATATTCGTTTTAATAGGGAATATTCGTACAACGGCACAATCATTGATTGACCCCACAACGGAATTATTGTCGGATTGAGAAAACGACAAAAATACTTTACAAAAATAACGGCGGAAGTTTTACCGTTAACTGTTGAAACACTCCAGTGTTAAAAGTACAATAATACGCGTGGTTGCATAGTAGCACGCGGTATTGATTATTGATACTTACGTGAGAAGTCACTCGATTTTGTTCAATTATTGCTATGGTAATTGTTGTAAATTTTGCTTTTTATTTGGATTACCATTTATCAAAATAATCAAAATAATTGGTAGAAAGTTATTATATATATATATATATATATATATATATATATATATATAAAAGCATGTGTAGTGCATGTGATGTTGACAAATGAGAAATGGATTCACGGTTGGTAATGAATAAAGAAGAAAAAGGATGGTGGGAGTACTATATGTTTTATATATATATATATATTAATATATATATTTGATAGTTGAAAGTTGTCTGAGATGGTAATCACGGGAGTTGCAACCCGTGAGTTATCAGGCGTTATGTATATATAATATATTATATATATTATATTTTATTTAAAAGATTTTGCTTTAAATATGGACCGTCAGATTAAAGTAAATCAATCTGGACCGTTCATAAGTTAGTTACTATGCATTCCATTTTTCTATAAATAGAAGCTCATTCCTTCATTATTTTCTTACGAATTCACTGAAACTCTAGAGAGAGAAAATTATAGAGAGAAAGAAGAAAAGATTTACTATTTAAACTATTCTTATATTCGGTTCTTTTTACGGTAAGGGGTGTTATTCTTTCTTATTCATGAAGAAGGCTGTTGTTGTTATTCCATTGCTTATTATTATGTTGGAATAACTTTTATATCATGATCTACCCTATACTTGGTGACATTCTTCTATTTTTAAAATCTTTCTTATTACATTTGGAATATCACATGCATGCGTTTTATGCGGACTTGGACTGATTAAAATCTTTATTATTACATTGGAATATCCTATCTATGCATGCGTTTTACTGTGGGACTGGTTCCGTCTTTTATTATTATTTTGTTAGAATATCACATTTGTGCGTTTTACTTGGGACTGATTACGTCCTTATTAGTATTACATTGGAATAACTTTACATCAAAATCTGCATTCATGGTAATTTTGTTGTTATTCCATTCTTTATTATTACATTGGAACATCCCATCGGTGCAATTTACTTTGACACGGTTCCGATTATTTAGTATTCTGTTGGAATAACTTTGTCTACATGGAATCTGCATGCGTGGTGATTTCTTTTGTTATTCCATTATTTATTATACTCGGTTGGTTAAAGTTTTGACTTCTATACTCCATGAAATTAGTAAAATATCCTTGATATTTGCGCTTCATCCAAATCTCTTTTCATGGAAATATTCTTACGATCATTCTTGAATTTTACTCTACAAAGCGATATCATGTTGACAATTTGGACATTAGTAGTTCTTGGACAAATTAATTCTTGAACTTGTTTTATTGAATTCTTATATCATTGTCATCATCCTCATGTTTATATTATGTTGAAAGTCATCTGTGGCTTTTGTAGTGCATAGATGGACTTGGTATGATTATGACCGAGGATTATTCGATGTAATCATGGCCGTAATGTTACAAATGATGTGGTAAAAGTCCTCATTGGCCCGTGGTCATTGATGGACGATTGTTGGCATGATCATGACCATTAATGAATACACAAATATTCTTGGCCCGTAGTGCATGATAATTATGGTCGTGATACTAAAGAATATCCTTGGTAGTAGTGCGGGGGTGATTCGATGATGTGGAATATTTATTAAAATTGAGTCTCAACGATAATGATGATGAAAAACCTTTTAAATCATAAAAGATAGTAAATTTTATTTTCTACTTGACTCTTTTAATGGATTGCTTGTTCGATTGCGATTAAACTTGATGTCTATTATATTTTATCAGTTTAACATTGTTGGAGACTAATGATAATTTATTCTGCATTATCTTAGTCATAATATTTCTTCTTTGGCTAGTTGAGCTCACCATTTTCTTTCATTGTTCTCTTGAGAAATGAGAACGTAAATTGGGGACTAGTCGGGGAACGGAGTGACGGTCCAGAGAATAACATTAGTAGTCCTCACTATTCTGTGAAATAGTGTGATAATAATTATAATGAGGACTCCATTGAGTTTGTATACTCTCTAGATGACAATATTTGTATTCAAACTCACATCATATGTTTTGTCGTATTTTAAACGACTTTTGTATAATTAAGTTGTATTTGAATTTTTACCATGTATTTGGCGACCCAAGATGGGTGATGTATACCTAATTTTGGGGGCGTCACAGTTGGTATCAAAGCTTAGGGATATGATCCCTGGCTAAGATGTGAGACTAGAACTAGGAGGGGAGAGACGGGGAATTCCTTCGCTAATAGGACCTACTTAAATTTATTTTGTATTTAAATTGGTTGATCAGAGTTTAGAGATATTATGTTACATGTCAATTACCCTTTGTTTTGTGGCGATGTCACGAAAATGACATCCAAAATGTTGAGAATAGCAATGGAGCACAAGAGACCGTTGAGTCTCCACATATAATAATCGGAGAATGTGCATCGAAGTCGACAATCCTCATACAAACAACAACACCGATCAAATGATGAATGATGGATTGTTCATAGGCTTTATCTGATTCATGCAACAATGAAGCGAGAGGCTCTGTCCAAAATGTAGGTGGAAACGCTTGAAACTCTAGGGCGGTCACATTAAGCAGATTCAGTGAGCTGGGGACCACCGGAGTTTAAATGAGAGCCAAAACCACTTATGGCGGAAGCATGGATAAAGCAGATCACCAAGATATTTGATGTCTTGGGATGCTCAGGAGCAAAAGGTTCCCTTCTTGCCTTTATGTTCGCGCGGAGAGCGATTCTTTGGTGGGAATCGGTAAAAGCGTACTCAACTGCTTGCGTCTTGAAGATGTCTTGGGAGAAGTTCGAGAGTCATTCAACGACAAATACTTTCCGAAAGTATTCGTCACATGAAGGAGGTGGAGTTTATCAAATTGGAGCAAAACAATATGTCCGTGTAATCATGATACGAGGCAAAATTTGCGAGAGTTATCCGGTTTTGCGTCTCACTTGGTGGATAATGAAGGGAGAATGGCGCGAATGTTTTTAAGAGGTTTGAAGCGGGAGATACATCAATATCTTATTTCTCATAAAGCGTGTTTTGTATTCGGATGTTGTAAATAGGGCTTAGATGGTGGAAGCGGGATAACGAGTCAACGTATGACGAAAAGAGCGGACAAAAAAATGATAATACCGGTGAGAAGCGATCATCGAGCGGTGACAACAAGCGTGGAGGAATCAACGATCCGAAAATGGTAACCACTTTGGTGGTAATCGAGGCCAAAATAATAAGAATGGACATTTCAAGAAGAGGAGATTCAACAATGATGGAAAGACGTCGGCACCAAAGACCGTTGTTAAGGAAGTTGAAAGACCACCTATCATATGCTTCAAATGCGGAGGGAGGACACATCGGTCAAATTGCGCGATCTTAGTCAAAGCGTGTTATAATTATGGAAGAGAAGGTCACTTAGCCCGATTTTGTCGTTCACCCAAGATAAATTTAGCTAGGATGGAGCATCAAAGGTTGTCCCGAGAAAAAAGTCAAAGCCGGTTAGTGCAAGGGAGGCGTTTGTTGTGACCTCCCGAAAGCGAAGAAACCCGATGAGGTCATCACGGGTAAGCTTATCATAAACTCTAGCGAAGTCTACACTTTATTTGATCTGGGATTCTACCCATTCTTTTATTTCTCTTACTTTACGCTTCAACGATTAAATTTGACTTGGGAGAAATTAGACTTTGACTTATCTGTGGAAACTCCGTTTGGGAGAAACCTTTATTACATCCACGGTTTATAAGTCTTGTTTGGTTCAAGTTGGTACCCACATTACTGTCGATCTTATTGCATTAAAAATACTTGCATTTGATGTAATTCTAGGGATTGATTGGTTAACTACTCATCATGCAAAAATTGATTGTTTTAAGTAAGGTTGTTAGCTTTCATATTCCTAACCAATCAGTTATGCGAATTCAAGCCACCAAACCATTAAAATCAATAACTGTCATCTCAAGCCATAAAGTTATTCGTTTATTGAAAAATGGATGTCAAGCTTTCTTAGCTCATATCACGGATCTAAACAAAAATACGTCGATTTTGAATGATATTTCTATTGTTAATGAATTTCTGACGTATTCCACGAAGAACTTCTGGCCTACCCCGGGCGTGAAATTGAATTTTGTATCGACCTTGAACTGGGTACAAAACCTATTTCTAAAGCCCCATGTCGAATGACTCCTATTGAACTTCACGAGTTAAAGACCCAACTGCGAGAATTGTTAGACATTGGCTTTATTAGTCCTAGTACTTCTCTTTGGGGTGCTCTGTTACATTAAGTGAAGAAGAAAGATGGGAGTATACGACTTTGTATTGATTATCGGGAGTTGAATCATGTCACCATCAAAATAGGTACCCATTGCCACGCGTATTGATGACTGTTTGACCCGATTGCAAGGAGCCAAATTCTTTTCAAAGATTGATCTTCGTTCGAGATATCACCAATTGAAGATTAGAACCGATGACATTCCAAAGGCGGCTTTCCGGAACTTCGATGCGGGCATTATGAATTCTAGTCATGTCTTTTGGATTGACTAATGCACTGCTTTGCCTTTATGGATATGATGAACCAAGTATTCAGGAATATTTGGATCACTTTGTGGTCGTCTTTATTGATGACATCCTCATATATTCCAAAACCCGTGAAGATCATGAAAGCAACATTTGAAATTTGATACTCCAAAAGCTTCGTGAATATAAGCTTTATGCCAAGTTGAAGAAATCGAGTTACGGCTTGAGGAAGTAGCATTCCTTGGGCACGTGGTATCAAGTCATTGAATATCATTGACCCAATGAAGATTGAAGCTATTCAAAGTTGGGAGCAACCTAAATCGATGGCCAAAATCGTAGCTTTCTCGACTTAGTTTGGTTATTATCGGAGATTAAGTAGAAGGTTTTCTCGAATCGCTACTCCACTAACTCGGTGACTCGGAAAGATCTGAAAGTTCGGTTGGAGCGAGGAATGTGAGAAGAGTTTTCAAGAACTCAAGAGAGACTCATTTATTTTGTTTTGTTTGATAATACATACGGTTCGGAGGGATTTGTCATTTACTGATGATGCTTGAACAAAGGGTTAGGATGTGTTCTCATGCAACATGGGAAAGTCATAGACTATGCCTCCACGACAACTCAAAGAATATGAGAGGAATTATCCTACTCATGATCTAGAGTTAGCATTTGTTGTCTTCGCACTAAAGATTTGGAGGCATTACTTGTATGGGGAGAAAGTGGAGATCTTTACGGATCATAAAAGCCTCAAATATTTCTTCACTCAAAAGGAACTCAACATGCGACAACGACGTTGGCTTGAAGCTGTTGAAAGATTATGATCATACCATCCAATACCATCACGGAAAAGCGAGCGTGGTAGTGGCGCATTGAGTAGAAGATCATATCTGCGAATGCGAGTGCAATATTGTCAACGCATGAAGGCCCATTTTGTATGACTTGCAAAGGATGGAGATAGGGATAAAGACTCCAAGGACCCACGTGATGATGGCGAATATACTGAGTAGAACCGACTTTAATTGATAAAATTAAAGTCGCTTTCGAGTTCTGATCCGGGTGGTGATCGTATGAGGAAGAAAGTCAAGAAGGTGCGATCTTGGGAAGGAAGAATCGATGAAAAGGAATACTTGAGTCAACTCCGGACTTTGTGTTCTAACGACCACGATTTAAAGTATAAAATCATGATGGAGGTGCACAACACACCGTTTGCAATCCATCACAGGAGTACAAAATGTATCATGATCTTGATATACATTTTGGTGGGGCAATATGAAGAGAGAGATAGCTATTTTTTTATCTCAAGGTGTCTAATGTGTCAGCGAGTCAAGTGAGCATCAAGTACCAAAGGTCCATTGCAACCACTTGAAATTCCAAGATGGAAGTGGGAGCACATTACCATGGATTTAGTTCTTTGGTCTTCCCAAAGTTTCTCAAGGCATAAATGCGATTTGGGTCATTGTTGATAGATTGACCAAGTCTGCTCATTTTTCTTCCGATCTGAGAAATTTATACACTTGAACGTCTTGCTCGTATGTACATAAACGAGGTTGTAAGATTGCATGGTATGCGGTATCCATAATTTCTAATCGAGACCCAAGATTCACTTCAGCGATTTTGGGTTAGTTTGCAAAAAAGCTATGGGCGCAGATTTACGATTTAGCTTCGGCATATCATCCTTAGATGGACCAGACGATGGGAGAGGACTATTCAAACTCTTGAAGATCTATTAAGACTCTGTGTCTTTGATTTCAAGGGAAGTTGGGACAAGTTTTTACCATTGGTGGAGTTTTCCTACAACAACAGCTTATCAAGCAAGTATTGGCATGGCTCCATTTGAGCGTTGTATGGAAGAAAGTGTCGTTCTCCGGTATCTTTGGGATGAGGTGGGTGAAGCAACGTTGTTGGGACCGAGTTGGTACGTATGACTATGGAAAAGATTCAAACGATCCGTGACGTATAAAAACCTCACAAGATCGACAAAAGAGTTATGGTGATCTTCATCTAAAGGGCGTAGAATTCGATATAGGAGATCATGTGTTATTACGTGTTGCTCCATGGAAAGGAGTTACGAGATTTGGAAAGAGAGGAAAGCTCGATCCTCGAATCATCGGCCCATTTTAATCCTTGATCGAGTAGGGCTGTGGCTATATAGACTCGCTTTTACCGCCAAGTATGTCTCGTGTTCATAACGCTTTTCACATATCCATATTACGTAAATATGTGGAAGACCCGAACCACATTATTGAGTTAGAACCGGACGAAATAGCGGAAGATTTAATGTATGAAGAGGTTCCTGTTCAAATCTTGGATAAGAAGGAACATATTCTACGCTCCAAGGTTATACCTCAAGTCAAAGTTTTGTGGAAAAATCATGATGTTGAGGAAATGACTTGAGAGTTAGAATCTGAAATGAAATCAAGGTATCTTTACCTCTTCAATATACCAAGTACGTACCCTAATTTCGAGGGCGAAATTTCATAAGAAGGGAGATTGTAAAACCCCAACTTTTGAATAAAGATGAATTTTCTATAAATATTATTTTTAAATATTATGGAGTGAAATTGATATAATGTTATAGTTGTGGGTAATATTTATAAATTTTGCAAAAGTCACGTGAAGTTGTTATATAATATTCGATTGGTGGGGAATATTCGTTTTAATAGGGAATATTAAATACAATGACAGACAATCATTGGTGGACCCATATAACTTGAATTATTGTCGGATTGAGAAAACGACAAAAATACTTTATGAAAATAACGACGGAAGTTTTATCGTTAATCTGTTGAAACACTCCGGTGTTAAAAGAAATGCGATGTCTGGCGTGGTTGCATAGTAGCACGCGGTATTGATTATTGATGCTTACGTGAGAAGTCACTCGATTTTGTTCAATTATTGCTATGGTAATTGTTGTAAATTTTGCTTTTATTTGGATTACCATTTACCCGTTTATCAAAATAATCGGTAGAAAGTTATTCCGTGTGTATATATATATATATATATATATATATATATATATAAAAAGCATGTATAGTGCATGTGATGTTGACAAATGAGAAATGGATTCACGGTTGGTAATGAATAAAGAAGAAAAAGGATGGTGGGAGTACTATATGTTTTATATATATATTAATATATATATTTGATAGTTGAAAGTTGTTTGAGATGGTAATCACGAGGGTTTAAACTCATGTGAGTTATCGAGTATGTTATGTATATATAATATATTATATATATTATATTTTATTTAAAAGATTTTGTTTTAAATATGGACCGTCAGATTAAAATAAATCAATCTGGACCGTTCATAAGTTAGTTACTATGCATTCTATTTTTCTATAAATAGAAGCTCATTCCTTCATTATTTTCTTACGAATTCACTGAAACTCTATCGAGAGAAAATTATAGAGAGAAAGAAGAAAAGATTTATGCTACTTAACTATTCTTATATTCAGTTCTTTTACGGTAAGGGGTGTTATTCTTTCTTATTCATGAAGAGAATTGTTGTTATTCCATTGCTTATTATTACATTGGAATAACATGTATATCTGCCATTACTACCCTATACTTGGTGACATTCTTCTATTATTCCGTCTTTTACTATTACATTTGGAATATCATGTATGCATGCGTTTTGTGCCGGACTGATTCCGTCTTTATTATTCTCATTGGAATATCCTATCACATGCGTTTTTACTGGACGGACTGGTTCCGTCTTTATTATTATTTTGTTAGAATATCACATTTATGCGTTTTTACATGGGACTGATTCCGCCCCCTTATTAGTATTACATTGGAATAACTTTTATCATCGAAGTACACGCATTCATGGTAATTTTGTTGTTATTCCATTCTTTATTATTACATTGGAACATCCATCGGTCTTAAATTTACTTTGACTGGTTCCGTTATTTAGTATTCTGTTGGAATAACTTTTATCATGGGAAGTACTGCATGCGTGGTGATTTCTTTTGTTATTCCATTATTTATTATACTCAGGTTGGTTAAAGTTTTGACTTCTATACTCCATGAAATTAGTAAAATATCCTTGATATTTAAGCTTCATCCATATCTTTTCATGGAAATATTCTTCGATCATTCTTGAATTTTACTCTACAAAGCGATGTCATGTTGACAATTTGGACATTAGTAGTTCTTGGACAAATTAATTCTTGAACTTGTTTTATTGAATTCTTATATCATTGTCATCATCCTCATGTTTATATTATGTTGAAAGTCATTTGTGGCACATGTAGTGCATAGATGGACTTGGTATGATTATGATCGAGGATTATTCGGTGTAATCATGGTAGTAATGTTACAAATGATGTGGTAAAAAGTCCTCATTGGCCCGTAGGTCATTGATGGACGATTGTTGGCATGATCATGACCATTAATGAATACACAAATATTCTTGGCCCGTAGTGCGTGGATAATTGAGGTCGTGATACTAAAGAATATCCTTGGTAAGTAGTGCGGGGGTGATTCGATGATGTGGAATATTTATTAAAATTGAGTCTCGGCGATAATGATGATGAAAACCTTTTAAATTATAAAAGATAGTAGATTTTATTTTCTACTTGACTCTTTTAATGGATTGCTTGTTACTCACTGCAGTTAAACTTGATGTCTATTATATTTTATCGGTTTAACATTGTTGGAGACTAATGATAATTTATTCGCATTATCTTAGTCATAATATTTCTTCTTTGGCTAGTTGAGCTCACCCTTTCTTTCACCGTTCTCTTGAGAAATGAGAGCGTAGGCTGGGGACTAGTCGGGAGCGGAGTGATGGTCCTAGATGGTGCATTAGTAGTCCTTACTATTACGTGAAATAGTGTGATAATAATTGTAATGAGGACTCCAATGAGTTTGTATACTCTCTAGATGACAATATTTGTATTCAAACTCACAACATATGTTTTTAATAAGTATTTTACACACATCGTTGTATAATTAATTAAGTTGTATTTGAATTTTGTACCATGTATTTGGCGACCCAAGATGGGTGATGTATACCTAATTTTGGGGGCGTCACAATTGCAACCACTTGAAATTCCAGAATGGAAGTGGGAGCACATTACCATAGATGTGATTTGGGTCATTGTTGATAGATTGACCAAGTCCGCTCATTTCTTACCGATCGAGAAACTTATACACTTGAACTGGCTTGCTCGTATGTACATAAACGAGGTTGTAAGATTGCATGGTATGCCAAAGATCCATAGTTTACGATCGAGACCCAAGATTCACTTCATGATTTTGGGTTAATTTGCAAAAAGCTATGGGCACAGATTTACGATTTAGCTTTCGGCATATCATCCTCGGATTTGGACGGACGATGGAGAGGACTATTCAAACTCTTGAAGATCTATTAAGACTCGTGGTCCTTAATTTCAAGGAAAGTTGGGACAAGTTTTTACCATTGGTGGAGTTTTCCTACAACAACGAGCTATCAAGCAAGTATTGGCATGGCTCCATTTGAAGCGTTGTATGGAAGAAAGTGTCGTTCTCCAAAGATCTTTGGGATGAGGTAGGTGAAGTAACGTTGTTGGGACGAGTTGATACGTATGACTACGGAAAAGATTCAAACGATCCCAAGAACGTATAAAAACCTCACAAGATCGATTAAAGAGTTATCTTGATCTTCATCGAAATGACATGGAATTCGATATAGGAGATCATGTGTTGTTACGTGTTGCTCCATGGAAAGGAGTTACGAGATTTGGAAAGAGAGGAAAGCTCAATCCTCGATTCATCTACCCATTTTTAATCCTTGATCGAGTAGGAACTATGGCCTATAAACTCGCTTTCTGCGCCAGTATGTCTCGTGTTCATAACTTTTTCACATATCCATGTTACGTAAATATGTGGAAGACCCGAACCACATTATTGAGTTGGAACCGGACGAAATAAAGGAAAGATTTGACATATGAAGAGGTTCTGCTCAAATCTTGGATAAGAAGGAACATATTCTACGCACCAAGGTTATACCTCAAGTCAAAGTTTTGTGGAGAAACCACGATGTTGAGGAAATGACTTGGGAGTTAAAATCAAATGAAATCAAGGTATCCTTACCTCTTCGACATACCGTGTGTATCGTACCTAATTTCGAGGGCGAAATTTCATAAGAAGGGAGATTGTAAAACCCCAACTTTTGAATAAAGATGAATTTTCTATAAATAAATATTATGGAGTGAAATTGATATAATAGTTGTGGGTAATATTTATAAATTTTGCAAAGATCACAAAGTTGTTATATAATATTCGATTGGTCTGGGAATATTCGTTTTAACAGGGAATATTCGTAAACTGGCAGACAATCATTGGTGGACCCATGAACGAAATTATTGTTTGATTGAGAAAACGACAAAAATACTTTATAAAATCCATGGAAATTTTATCATTAACTGTTGAAACCCCTTGTTAAAGTTAAATGCGATGTCTGGCATGCATTTGAATAGTAGCACTAAGATTAATTATTGATGTTTAAGTGATAAGTCACTCAATTTTGTTGGTATTATTAATGTAATAATACTGTAAAATCTTTTATATATAAAATGTAATACTTTTATAAAGTTATTCTATAAATAGAATATATTATATTCTATTATGATAAAGTGTTAGATAATTATCTGCATAGTATTTTGCATAGTAAAATCTTTTTATATAAAATGTAAATACGTTTATAAAGTTATCTCGCTTTATTAGATAATAATTAGAATATATTATATTTTTTTACGATATAGTGTTTGCATAGTAAAATCTTTTATAAAGTTATTCGTTTTATTAGATTATAAATAGAATATATTATATTTTATTTAAAAGATTTTGCTTTAAATATAGGCAAATCAGATTAAAGTAAATCAATCTCATTGCTTAAGAAGTTGAATTCTTATGCATTCTATTTTTCTATAAATAAAGCTCATTCATTCATTATTTTCTTACAGATTCAATTTGAAACTCTGTAGAGATAAACTATAGAGAGAAAGAAAAAGTATTCTCTTTACTTCACTACTTATATATCCAAGATTTCTTCTTAAGGTAGGAAATATTATTTTTGTACTCGTAAGTGTGTATTATTCTTTCTTATTCATGAAGAAACTCGTTGTTATTCCATTTCTTATTTTTCTCGGAATAACTCGTATACGCTGGCCTCACCCTATACTTGGTGACATTCTTCTATTATTCTGTTGGAACATTCTGTGCATGTGTTTTACACATTTCCACGTGGTTCCGCTTTATTATTATTCCGTTGGAACATCCTCATCATGTGTTTTACACCTCGACTGATTCCGCCTTATTATTATTCTTGAACATCCTCGCCCGTGTGTTTTATACTGGGACCGGTTCTCGTCTTTTTATTATTCTCATTGGAACATCCCGTCGGTTGCAAATTTTGCCTCGACTGGTTCCGTTATTATTATTCTGTTGAATAACTGCATACATCAAGCATCTGCATGCATGGTGATTTGTTTTATTATTCCATTCTTTATTATACTCGGTTGGTTAAAGTTTTGACTTCTATACTCCATGAAATTAGTAGAATATCCTCGATATTTGCGCTTCATCCAAGATCTTTTATGGAAATATATTCTTGATCATTCTTGAATTTTACTTTCTAAAAACAATGTCGTGTTGACAATTTGGACGTTAAAATTCCTGGATAAAATAATTCTTGAACTTGTTTTATTGAATTTTTATATCATTGTCATCATCCTCATGTTTATATTTTATTGAAAGTCATCTCATGGCTCAGAGTGCATAGATGAACTTGGTATGATTATATTGGGATTATTCTTGATTATAATCATAACCATAATGTTATAAATGATGTGGTAAAAATTCTCATTGGCCGTAGTAGTGCATTGATGGACGATTGTTGTCATGATCACGACCATTAATGAATACACAAATATTCTTAAATTTCGTAGTGCATGGATAATTGTGGTCGAGGATATTCTTAATGATCACGACCATTAAGAATATCCTCGACCGTAGTGCTGCGGGTGATTCAATGATGTGGAATATTTATTGTTCGAGTCTCAAATGATAACGATGATGAAAACCTTTTTAATCATAAAAGATAGTAGATTTTATTTTTTTGCTTGACTCTTTTAATAGATTGTTTGTTCATTGCAGCTTAAACTTGATGCCATTATATTTTATCGGTTTAACATTCTTTGAAACTAATGATAATTTATTCTCGCATTATCTTAGTCATAATATTTCTTCTTACCGGGCTTAGTTGAGCTTTCACCTTTCTTTCAATCGTTTTCTTGAGAAAAATGAGAATATAAATTTTACGAAATCGGAGAATCTGAGTGATGGTCCGAGGATAAGATTAGTAGTCCTCACTATTCGTGAAATAGTGTGATAATAATTGTAATGAGAACTCCTTTTGAGTTTGTATAATCTCAAAGTAGATAATATTTGTATTCAAACTCATAGCTTTATGTTTTATCGATATTACTGCATAACAGATTAATTAATAAGTTGTATTTGAATTACAGACTACGATCCGGCGACCCAAGATGAGTGATATATACTTAATTTTGGGAGCGTCGCATCAAATAATATATAACCATAATATTAGTTGGATGAATTTTATGTGATTAACGATGTCATAAATTATTATTAAAATATTAATGTAATTTGAGATTCTTATCATTATTTTTTAAAAAATAAAATGAAGACAGTTAAACCCCCGAGCCTGACGGCTGACTGTCGTTTTTTTGAGCCAAATTTATGTACGCCTCATTGCTTTTCGTTGTTTGTATGTTTGAAATCAAGTGTTTTTGTAGACATATATGAATACATTAAATATAAGGGAATTGTTAAAACTATGATATTTTTTTATTATTTTTACAACAAAAATGTCGCTGTAGATATATAGCGACGGTGAAAACTGTAGTTATAGGATTTATAGCGACACTTTTATTGTGAATTTAACAATTCCCTAAATAGAATAGTACTACTATAAAAAAGAGTTCCACATGTTATTACTCTACATTTTTGTCTTATAATTTCGTATTAATTACAATTCATATTCAACATAAAATTAGTTGTCATATAAATTATTTATCTTAAAAATTTATTTATTGATCTTTTTACTCTAGATGAGAAACTAGGCAACTAGCAATACAAAAAGGTTAGTTAAAAGAAGAAGAAGAAAACAACAATTTAATATGATCTAGTTTAATTTATAAATAATATCATATAAAATTAAAAATTATTTAAATAATATTAGGCATTAAAATTTTATTATTTTCAAAAATTAAATAAATTACATCAATTTAAAAATATATAAAAAAGGTCCTTTAAAAAGTCAAACTTATAATCACAAGTTGCTGACTAGCAATCGCTTGATACGGGGTGAGCTAGCTGGTGTCACGAGCAGGTGAAATAATCACTACTCCCCGAACTTTTTAGCGCCGAGCCAAAACCCTCGCCAATTCTCTCTTACATTCTCCTTGGCCGTGAACAGTAACGACACTATGAACCTCTCGTCTCTCAGACTCGACACCAACCCCATCAGTGCTCCACAGAGGGGCGGATCATATGGCGGAGGCGGGACCTACAGAACTAATCACCTCCATATGAAGAGAGTCATCGTGTGCTCTGCCAAGACAGTTACTTCGGCTCCGTCCGCCGCCGTGGTTGAGCAGACGAGTGAAAAACTGAGTCGAATCGGTTCTCTGAGTCAGGTTTCGGGCGTGTTAGGTTGTCAGTGGGGTGATGAAGGCAAGGGCAAGCTCGTCGATATTTTGGCCAACCATTTCCACATCGTCGCCCGCTGTCAGGTACTCCTTGTTTATAAGTATGCGCATTTATAATTGTATTAGGGGAATTCTCTATGTATATGCAAGCTACATTTTCTTATTTTACTCTTTTCTTTAGAGAATTGATATATTAGAAGACAAAAATAACTAAAAGAAGTTTCTATATAATATGTTTTACTTAAAAGAAGCTAGAAGAAGTTTGTATATAATATGTTATACTCACTGTATTCCATTGAAAAATGAGTCGCATTTTTTAAGTAATTTTGTCAAATCCTAGAATTTAAATTGATGTCAATTTATTTAAGTGAAAAAAACAAATTTTGTAATTAGTACTATCTTCAGCAGTTTTTGTGTAACCCAACCTATACATTTAACCATGTTAAAGCAAATCTATGGACTACTAAAAAAATTCCATTTTGAGGGGCATGTAGCCCCCATTTTCTCATCTTTTAAATAGTTCACAATATTCACAATGTATTTCAAAATAAAATATTTTTTCATATCAAATTTTAATTTGAAAATATCTCGACTCCAAATGGTTAAAATGGGATCTTTATTTTTGGATGAAAGGAGGTATTAATATAATTTTCATATCTCCCCCATTCTCTATATTTGTCTCTTAATTTTTTTTATTAGAAATAATGAAATTATGGCTGAGAACAATACTGTTGTTGTGGTTGGTAGATCTTCACTTGTCAGTTCACTTTTCCATTATTCAAATATGACTTCGTCTTTGAAAATTGTGTTTGGTCAATCTTGTCCTAAGAAATTTGAACATGAATGCCTAAATAACCATAACTTATTGTTACGGGTTTAGACTTTAGTGTAAGTGTCCCATTTTATTTGGACACTTCTATAGATGTAGTTTTTGTTTACTTAGTGACATGTCTTGATAGTAATTAGCTAGAATGTTAAATGTTTGCAAGGACTTCCAACTAAGTACTCCCTTCGTTCCTTTTTAAATGTCGTTTTAGAGAAGTGTTTTTGTTTCTTAATATTTGTCGATTAAGAATTTCAATTAATCATTAATTGCTTAGTTTCCAATATTATCCCAAGTATTAAATATAACTTTGGTTTTCTCACTATTTTCTATTTTCTACCCAATAAATAACACCCTCTTTTTTTAATACAAGGACAATATAGGCAATTGATATTATATTTAATGCTATACAATTATTTTCTTAATACTTGTGCACAACTCTAAAACGACATATATTAAGGGACGGGACGGAGGGAGTATTTGTTTCCTTGTTGTCTAGAACTTTAATTTTATTTGAACCTTCATTATTTATTTATTTTTGTTGGTTCTATGGAAATAATGTTTTTTGTTTGGTACTTCGACATTTCCTTGCTTATACGGTGGAATGCATTTATAGACAAAATTTTGTTGTTATATTTTGTCTTGTAAACATAATATATTATCATAAATAAATGTTATATCTATCTGTTTGCTTTTTGAATAACTGTCTGATGTAACGACTTTGGGAAAAGTAAAGATAAAATCAGTTTTGAAACGGAGAAGTCTATTAGGTTATTGTTACTGCATATACTTAAGTTATCAAAAATTAAGACCTGTAATGTATAGCAGAGCTTTCATCACCCTCCCCTACTTGTACCCCTCTAAACATATACAGGGACAAACACACCGTGTGAAGAAAAAATATGAGGAGATTTGTAAACTCGAAGGGCTGAAACCTTTAGGAATCACCACTCCGTATTTCGTTACTATGTTAGAGATTTAGAGTTACCAGATACCCCTAATGTTAGAGCTATTAACGCACGAGCTCATCAATATGGGAAGGCTGTTTGTGAACTAGAGAGTAGTCTTCCATGTATTGACAAAGAATGATGCAGATTACTTATGGGCAGTTGCACTGTCCGGGCAACCAGAAACAGCTTGTTATTTCATCCAACAATAGTCTGGAAATTATTTAAGAATTATTTTAATTAATTCCCCCATTGGTTGTGGTAAGCCATTCTTTATGGAATTCAGGTGAAATGTTTCTGCCATATATGTTTTTCATTACCGTTAGAGATGGCTTATAAAGACCTTATATTTGATTTCTAACCAGCCTATTATTTGTGATTTCAATCTTTTAGCTATGCAGACTTCATTGTTATTTGATGGCAGGGTGGAGCTAATGCTGGACACACTATTTACAATGCTGAGGGCAAGAAGTTTGCCTTACACCTTGTTCCCTCAGGAATTCTTAATGAGGATACTATGTGCGTTGTTGGTAATGGAGTTGTGGTGCATCTACCAGGACTGTTTAAAGAAATTGATAGCCTTGAATCTAATGGAGTTTCCTGCGAAGGAAGGATCTTAATATCTGACCGAGCTCATCTATTATTTGATTTTCATCAAGAAGTAGATAGGCTTAGAGAAGCAGAGCTAGCTAAGTCCTTTATTGGCACTACCAAGAGAGGCATTGGACCTTGTTACTCTAGCAAGGTTATCCGTAATGACATAAGAGTAAGTGATTTGAGGCATATGGATACTTTTCCTGGGAAACTAGATCTCTTATTATCAGATGCAGCTTCAAGATTTCAGGGTTTCAGTTGCACCCCTGACATGCTCAAGGAAGAAGTTGAACGATACAAGAGATTTGCTGAGAGGTTGGAACCGTTCATTACTGACAGTCTGACACTGTGCATTTCATGAATTAATCAATCTCAGAAGAGAAAAAGATTTTGGTTGAAGGTAGTCAGGCAACCATGTTGGATATTGATTTTGGAACTTACCCATTCGTCACTTCCTCCAGTCCATCAGCTGGTGGAATCTGCACTGGCCTTGGTATTGCGCCTAGAGTCCTTGGTGATATTGTAGGAGTGGTAAGTGGACAATAGCATTATTTATTTATCATTTTCATTGTTGTTACTTTATCTTCCAAGGAGGTTATTTATGTTAATTTTCTGGTTTACATTTTTAAAGGGGCATAATGATAAACGTGTAATATAAGTTCTAATGTGTTATCAGAAGAAATAAAGGGGTGAGTCAAGTCACAAGTGCACTAGTGGATCTACTTGGAGGGCAAAAAAAAGTTACATTTAGAGGGGAAAAAAACTTAAACTATAAAAAAAATTAAACATACGGTGTATAATGTATTCAAATTTTCGATCTCTATTTCACTAAATTTCAACTCAAAAAAATCCGTCCCTGATGAGAATAGATCCTGGATCTGTCCCAAGTGGTTTGGGGTCTCAAGGCAGTTCCTGTTTGTATGCTCCTCTCATAGTCCATTTGTGGGTAGGGTAATAATATACTTGGTGGAAGCTTTTTCTAATAAAGTAATTTGTTATTATTAACAATGTTCTAAAAGGCGCTAGGCGAGAAGTGGGCGGCCTTGGCGGGGTCTGGGCGGAATTTTTTATTTTAAGCCAATTTTAATATTTTATCTTATATTTATTCAAACAAAATAATAATAAAACAAACACATATCCATATAAAGATAATAAAGACATTTGATTAAAGTTCAAACACATATCCATATTGCTAATGTCAAAGTTCAAACACAAACATGCAATTGTTCAAAGTTCAAACATATTTTTAACGGATTAGTTTTATTCATAAATAAGATTGCTATTAAATAATAAATTTAAAATTTTAATTTAATATTAAAACTTAAGAAACTAAACATAAATTTAAGAATTATATTGAATTAAACTAAATATTACAAATGTATCATCATTTATATAATTTGAAGTTGGTACAAGTTCTAAAAATTGTAACTATAATAAAATTATCCATTTTGACTTGATATTGTTAACTTCTTATTGTGATTTGATATACTACGACCTGTATTATAAATATGGTAAATCATTAGAAAAATAAATATATCAAGATCTGGTTTGGTTAGTTATTAAATTTTTTTTAAAAAAACTCTCCGCCTGGGCCCCGCCTAATTTCCTGGAGGGATTTCTTTGCCGTCTTGTGCCTAGGTGAGGCGCCGGGGGGGGGGGGGGGTATAGCGCCTAGGCGGGGCGCCAAGAGGGGCCTAGCGTCTAGGCGGGGATTTTTAGAACACTGATTATTAAATGCTTTTCCTTTTGATTGAATTTGAGGGACTTGGTAATAAACATTCTTGGCTGCTTGTCAATATCTACTTTATTACGAAAAGGAGTTCGAGATTTAAACTTTTTGGCCTTGAGTCTTATCATATTCAATGATAAACATAAATTTTTATATCTCATATATTTGCACTAGACAAAATAGGCATGTTTGGTTGGCATGGTTACTTGCCTAGTTTTGGTTCCTAACTGACTTTCCAATGCAGGTTAAAGCATACACTTCAAGAGTTGGATCTGGTCCTTTCCCAACAGAAATATTGGGCAAAGGTGGGGATCTTCTTAGGTTTGCTGGACAGGAGTTTGGCACAGTAACTGGCTGTCCTCGTCGCTGTGGCTGGCTTGATGTGGTTGCACTTAAATACTGCTGTCAGATTAATGGTTTTTCTTCCCTTAATCTCACCAAACTAGATGTTTTGTCGGATCTCCCTGAAATTGAGCTGGGTGTTTCTTACAAGTATATTGATGGTACTCCAATTGAATCATTCCCTGGAGATATACATGTCCTTGAGCAATCAAAGGCAAGTTATTACCCTTTTTCATATTGTCCAATTTTATATGCTGAGGGGTTTTCTCCTTAAATGTAGCTAGGTTCAAAGTATTTGAGTTTCCTTGGTGGCTAGTACAAAGAAGTAAAACCTTATGCAGATATGCCCAATTTTAAAACTAAATAATTGTTGGTTAGGTATTCCATGACATTTGAAAGTCTGAATATTAGGACAACATAAGTGCATGCTTGAACAATTCCCTACGGGTAAATTATTTCTTCAATACATATGACGAGCTCTTTCTTATTGTTTTTGAAATTATTCCTTCTACAGAAGAGACATGTTTTTAATGTCACGAACAGCATATCCTGGAATGGTAGTAGTGCATACTCAATGAAAATTTTAAATGGCGGCCAGAAGATGTTACAGCTGTGTACTCGATAGTGGTATTTTGTGGTTATTGTGATAGTGGCATTTTAATAGCTTTTGCTTTGGACTGGGCATTTTAGCTTGTTGGCTTACTTGTTCCATTAGGGTGCGCATTTTTACTTCTTCAAACTTGAAATTGAAGCGTCTTTCTTTATTTTATTTTATTTCTATAGGCATGTGCATTTGCCATTATCACTCCCTTTCCGCTTCCTCTGTTTAATATTCTAGTCCTTTAAAGCTTAAGAACTATTGACCACATCCATCATCTACAGTTTGATGCTTTATTGCAGAAATGAATCTGTTGAATTCAACTAATCATTCTAACACACACAAGACATTAGTCGGCCCCTTATATTGTGGAACTCCAAAAGGTCATGTGTATCAAAAAGGATTTTGCTTGTAATTTCATTCACTTTTGAGTTCATATTTTGTGTGTTTAGGTGGAATATGAAAAGATGCCTGGCTGGCAGACTGATATCTGCTCTGTAAGAAGCTACTCTGATCTACCAAAGGCTGCACGTCAATACTTGGAAAGGATAGAAGAGCTTGTGGACATACCCATTCATGATGCCCTAATATACAAATGAAATGTTGATTCTTCCATTCGAATCCCCAATGAGGATTTCTCCAGTTTTGGTAGTGAGATGAAACTTCTGGTTGTGGAAAAATGATACCCCAAGTCTTTAGACAAATTATTCCTTCTAGAGAAACTAGGATCAATTTGGTGACAAGAATTTAGAGTAGTCTTCTGTCGTGGAAGGTGATTTGGAGTTCTGTAATGGAATTGAGGTTTTGATCAGAATTTTGTTTAGGCACACCACACCATCACTTAATGGTCTCCGACCTATGTTTGTGGCCTGAATGAATGAGAAGCTCTTGGATGCAGCATCAACAACTATAGGAGGATAGCCTAACATTAGTATAACCCCAAACTACCCTCTAAATTACTATCCATAGATAGCAGTGGACAAAGATTCTCTAGTTCTGTTTGATTTTGTACTCTACATGTTGAAACTTTAATTTATGGTGAGGATCAGAGCCGGTCCTAGGTTTTTTAGGACCCGGGGCAATTTTTTTTTTCAAGTGTGCCCCTTAATACAAATTAAACGAATAAATAAATAAATTATCAACTAATTAATTTTAATAAAATTATAAGAATTTACAAAAGATAAGTTAGAATTTAAGTATGTTTTCTTCCATTTGAAACTTCCAATTATAAAGAACAAGAATTTCGGCCAAGTTTTCTGTTGAATCAAATAATAAATAAAAAAAAGTTAACACAGATATGTTATATGTATTACAATTTACAAAATAGGAGAAAATAAACAAAAATAAAACCAATTGAAACATTTTTATTCGAAAACATCTTTTAAATTATTCAGAAAATATCATAGATGATAGATGTATACATGATTTACTCAAATTCTTTCTTCAGAAGGTGAGATCATTTAAAAATAACAACAAAATAACTACTTGTTCTACTTTTTCATTTTATTTGCATAATAATGAACTAGATTTGAAAACAGATTTACTCAAATTCTTTCTTCAAAAGATGTTCCACTTTTTCCTTGTATAGATGCATACATGATTTACTCAAATTCTTTCTTTAAAAGATGTTTTTAAAAAGATGATCACATGATATCTCATTCTCAATTCTACAATAAAAAAAACCCAAAACCCACTCAAATTAAAAAAATTTGAAACTGTTAAATCAAAAAATTTATTTTATTAAATTAAAATAGAACACTCTCTTTCTCTCTTCAAAATTCACACTCTTGCTTTTTCAATCTCACTCATGGAAAAGGAGCCCATGAATTCTTATCCCCCCCTTCCTAACAAACAAACTCAAACAAACCCTTTGCCTATCACACACAAATAGTCAAATACACATAACACAATCTACAGAACATACTTACATACCTCAGAGAGTGCAACAAGAAGTAGAATCGATTTGAAAGCCACGTAACCTTTGTTTGGTGATCTTAGAGATCTATTTGATGGCTGATGGGTATTGGGTTGCAACTTGCAAGAGAATTTTTGGTGTTGTTGATGGCTTCTAGGCGCTGACAATTGAAGCTAAACCTTTTAGTGTTCCGTGTTCTGCATATTTTTAGTGCAATTGAACTGACTGTTCGGTTTTGATTTTTGAGGAGAAGATTAATTATTATGTGGGCTGTGGGTATATGTAAGACCCCAGCTTTTATAAATAAAGATGAATTTTTTTATAAAAATTAATTTTGAATATTATGGAATAAATTTGATATAATGTTATAGTTGTGGGTAATATTTATAAATTTTGCAAAGTAAGCGAAGTTGTTATAAAATATTCGTTTGGTGGGGAATATTCTTTTTGTTTGGAATATTTGTATGACGGGCTCAATCATTGATGGACCCCTATGAACCGGAAGTATTGTCGTAGTTAGAAAAATCGACAAAATTATTTTTCTATAAAAATAACTACAGAGGTGTTATTCTTTCAAACCGTTGAACTACCCTAGAGTAAAAGTACAAGATGTCTGGCGTGAATGTATAAGTAGCTTAATGCGATATTGATTATTGATGCTTACGTGAGAAGTCACTCAATTTATGCTCAATTATTCTTCTGATAATTCTTCACGATCATATCTCTTATATTATTGATTCAATTATTGTCACAAAGATCATCCATATAATATGTTATAGTATTAAATTATTAATTGAGACGACAAGTTATAAATGATTAATAATTGTTGAAAGATTAAATATGTGTTGATTAAAAATAAAATGATTTGTGGTAATATTTATTCAATCCTTGATGTATATAAAGAGTCCATTATAAGACGTTTGTGGTAAGTTTGATTATTTTATGGGGGGCCCATATGTCATCATCTAAGAGTCCCTTCGTCGATAGTAATTACCTTTGTGAATAGTAATTACCTTTGTGAATAAATAATTACCTTCCGTCGATAGTATTTACCTTCGTCAATAGTAATTACCTTTGTGAATAGTAATTACCTTTGTGAATAAGTAATTACCTTCGTCGATAGTATTTACCTTCGTCGATAGTAATTACCTTTGTGAATAGTAATTACCTTTGTGAATAGTAATTACCTTCGTCGATAGTATTTACCTTCAAATCGATAGTAATTACCTTCTTGAATAGTAATTACCTTCGTTAATAGTAATTACCTTCGTCGATAATAATTACCCCTTCGCAATAAGAGGTTGTCCCTTCATATTACCAAGAGTTAATCGCCTCTTTGGTATTCCAAGGGTTAATTACCCTTCGCATGAATAGTAGTTGTCTCTTGATATTACCAAGAGTCATTTTGACCATTCGTTAAGCACCAAAGAGCCACCCTCGGTTTTTCTATATATATAAAGCTCATTCCTTCATTATTTCTTACGAATTCATTGAAACTCTGAGAGAAAATTATAGAGAGAAAGAAGAAAAAGTATTTTCTACTTCACTTTTCCAATATTCAAATTTCTTCTAAGGTAGGGAATATTATTTGTTGTACTTTAAATGAGGGGTGTTATTCTTTCTTATTCATGAAGAGAAATCTGTTGTTATTCCATTGCTTATTATTACATTGGAATAACTTTGTAAAAGTGTGGCATACCCTATACATGACACAGTATATGCGAAATACCTATACTTGGTGAAATCTTTATATTATTCCATTCTTATTTATTACATTGGAATAACTCGTATATGCTGAATCCCTATACTTGGTGACATTCTTCTATTATTTTATTATTCCGCTGAACATCCTCGTCACAGTAACTACTGTGGGACTGGTTCCGCCTTTTTATTATTCTGCCTTTTTATTATTCTATTGGAATATCCATCACGTGTGTTTTACACCGACCGGGTTCCGTCTTTATTATTACTGTCTTTTTATTATTCTATTGGAATATCCTGTTTGTGTGTTTTACACCGACACAGTTTCGTTTTATTATTACTCAGATAATTACATTTGGAGTAACTTTGTACATATGCAAGTACCGCATGCACGGTGATTTCTTTTGTTATTTCATTCGCTTTATTATACTCAAATTGGTTAAAATTTTGACTTATATACTCCATGAATTTAGTGGAATATCCTTGATATTTGCGCTTCATCCAAAGATTTTTTAATGAAAATATTTTTCTCGAGCATTCTTGAATTTTACTCTACAAAAAGCGATATCATGTTGACAAATTGACGTTAATAATTCCTGGATAAAATAATTCTTGAACTTGTTTTATTGAATTATTATGTCATTATCATCATCCTCATGTTATATTATGTTATCTTTTTAGCTTACGTGCATAGATGAACTTAGTATGATTATGACCGAGGATCATTCGGTATAATCGCCATTGATATAAATGATGTGACAAAAGTCCTCAGATTAATTACGTAATGCGATGATGGATAGTTTTTGGTATGATTATGACCGTGGGGTGATTCGGTATAGTCATGATTAGATATTGTGGTTTATTCATTAAACTGAGTCTTAGTGATAAAATTGATGAAAACATTTTAAAACCTAAAAGATAGTAGACTTTATTTTCTACTTGACTCTTTTAATGGATTGCGATATTCATTGCAGATTAAACCGGTTGTCTATTGTATTTTATCGGTTTAACATTGTTGAAGACTATTGATAATTTATTCTCGCATTATCTTAGTTATAATATTTCTTCTTTGGGCTAGTTGAGCTCACCCTTTCTTTCACCGTTTTCTTCTGTGAAATGAGAATATAAATTTGGACGAGTCCTGGGAAAAGAGTGATGATCCCGAAGATAAGCATTAGTAGTCCTCACTATTACTGCTAAATAGTGTGACAATAAATGTAATGAGGACTCCTTGAGTATGGATATTGTCTAAATGACAATATTCCTATTAGAACTCTCGGTTTATGTATTGTCGTATGTTACACTGCGGCGGATGTATAATTAAGTTTGTATTTGAATTTATGTACCATGTAAGTGGCGACCCAAGATGGGTGACGTATACCTAATTTTGGGGGCGTCACAGTATAAGCTTATAAATTAAAATTTTTTGGTCCCTTTCAGCTTTGGGCCCAGGGCAGTAGCCCCGGTAGCCCTGGGCCAAGGCCGTCTCTGGTGAGATAATATATTTTTTGGTTACTGGACTAGGGTCCGATTTTTATTGTGGTTATCGATTTTTTTTTGTTACAATCGAATAATTGTACTTTCAAAAATTACAAAATGGTCATTACTTAAGATTTTCGTTCGAAAAAACAGACGGAATGATGACTGTGCAAGTTGACCAAACTTTTTTGCTTGCGTGGAGCAAGTTGACTAGACTTTTTTTACTTACGTGGACTAGATTTCTCTTCTTTGTTATCTTTAAATAAAGTGGAGTAGTAAAATTTATTATCTTTAAATAATAATAATAATTTCAAATAATAATATTTTTTAAAAAATAATAATAATTTCAAAACAATAATAATAACAATTACAATAATAATAATTTTAAAAATTTAAGTAAAAGATTATATAAATTATAAAATATTTGTATATGAAGTTGATGTGTATTTAAAAATAATATTTTTATTATTTTATTAGTTTAAATTATTTGAGCAAGGATAAATTTGACAAATTATTTTTATTCTCTATTAAAATAAAAAAAAACAAATTTCATACAAATAACCCCCAAATACAATTAATTTTATAAAATTAAAATTTATTATTGTAAATTGGAACTAACACTTTAGGTTCTACTTATCAACTTAGGAATTTAGCACTTTAGCCTTTCTAGTTAAGTAGTTACCACTGCTTTGATGTGTAAATTTGCAATTTGCTCTATAAGCTTATCATGAAATTAAAGTTTATTTGTTTTTGTTGATTGGTACCTTTTGTAATATTTGTAAAATATTTTGATGAGATGATCAACGGGATAAATCAACTTTTAGTACTTGTACTGGAACACGATTTACAATTTGGTACCCGAAGTGAAAAAAGTTACAAACTAGTGATTGTACTCAAAAAATGTTACACTCCGTTAAACAGTAGGGACACGGCTTACAATTTAGTACCCGAAGTGAAAAAAGTTACAAACTGGTGATTGAACTCGAAAAATGTTACACTCCGTTAAACAGTAGGATTTCATCTTTATTCTGTTTGAAAATTAGGGTTCTCTTCTTTTGTCCTTCTTCTTCTCTGATCATTCTTCTTGTCTCGATTCTCCATTTGATCTTTGGTTCCCATATATTTATTAAAGGGTTTCGGTGTTTAATTGAAAGGATGAGCTCGTGCTTGGAGTGGAATCGTAAATGAAATCGGGGAAGAAGATTGTAGTTCATGCAACAAAAATGAATGGATTACACTGCTCCCAAGTTCATTGCCATCATTAGAGCATGCAATGATAGTGCGAATGTGGAAAGCAAAGAAAGATGGAACAAAACATTGAGGATCTTCTTCGACTTACTTCGCTTCTCTCTCAGACGTTTGTCTCTCCAAGTTGGATCAATTTTAACGATTATTTAAAAATTTGAAAGTACAAGCACCAGATTACAACATTTTTTAGTCTGATCGCGATTTGTAGAATTTTTTCCACTTCGGTACCAAATCAAAGTCACGCCCCTCCTGCTTTTATCGGTGTAACAGTTATCGTTCGAATACAATCACCAATTTTTGGCATCAAATCAAGTGCGTGTTCAAAAGACAAATACCAAAAGTTGATTTATCCCATGATCAACCAGTACTATATATGATCAAAACTCTATTAATTAATATCATGATCATCCCCCAACGGCTTTGAATGTAAAATCCTCGATCAGTTGAAGAAATACTGTATTCGATCTTTGTTTGTGTCGTAAATTAAGGCTTCCTGCTACATGTAACAATTAAGCATCAATAATTTAGACCTGAAATAAAGAAAAATTAATGACATAAAAGGTTTGCCATAAAACTAATTAAAGTACGTACCTAGATAGATGAAATGTTGGACACAAGCATATATATATACTTTGGCAAATGAACACGCATGTTTAGTAGATATATATATATATATATATATATATATATATATATATATATATGTGTGTGTGTGTGTGTGTCTGCCTCTCTCCTAAAAAAAAGTGCTGATGAATATACATTTCATCATCTGAATTATGCTCTAGTGAAACTCTATCCCAACTCTTCGAAAAATGAGCTAAAAGTTCCAAATAGAGGTGGGGAAACTCAGCTCTTCATCAATATCATCATAAGCCTGCAGGAAGCTGTTACTTTCTGCTCCTTTATGATCATCCTCTATTTCATGCATTTCTCTCAGCATGTCCCAGTTGAAACTTTTCTCGGTAAATGCTGCAACTCCATCGTCGTCGTCATTCAAACAAGTTTCAAGCTCTGTTAAACTACTGGAGGACTCACCAATATCTGGCTGATTATCCTTTTTAAGTATACCTAGCTGCTCAAGAAACTCGTTCAGATCGAGCTGAGGCTTCTTCTCTTTTTGATCTCCCAAGATAATTTCTGGAAATAACTCCACATGATCTTTTGCCTTAACTTCGGGATTCCCCTTAGATGGTTGGCCTTGGCTACCCATCATAATTGGAGCTGCTTCAATATTTTTGATCAGGTCACTGGAGGACGAGCTCGACTGAGAAAACACGCCAGTTTTCTTTAGTTCTTGGAGCCTTTGGTGAATGACATGAACACTGGGTTGTGCATTTAGATTAAGCAACCCACTTGCAGGTGGTGGGAACAATGAGATGAAGTTATTGGAAGGTAACCATTTGAACTTGTGCGATTTGTTTAAAGGATTGATGAAGTTTGTAATTCTCAAATGTGGTAAATTGAGGTACGCGTCCGGACCGTATAATCTCCTTGCAGCTTCATCATAAGCCACAGCTGCTTCTTCAGCTGTGGCGAAAGAGCCCAACCAGAGTCTAGTTCTTTTCTTGGGCTCCCTGATTTCTGCCACCCATTTCCCCCAGGTTCTTTGTCTAACTCCTCGGTACTCGCACGTAGCGTTCTGAGGCCCGCCTTTGCCTCTTGTGGGGCCTTTTTTCCATGGCTTCAGTGAAGCCTGTCTGTTATTTTCCATGCTGGCGTGGTTAATTTGGGAGAAGAGAAGTAGATTATCTTGATCAAGTGGGAGCGAGTGTAGTGAGTAGTAGGAGTGAAAGGCGCGGGATATGTATAGAGAGCGAGTGTAGTTTGGTTTAAATTAATGTTGTCACGTTTGGGTTTGGAGCCAGTTTTCAAGCCCATGTGACCGTTAGAACTTGGAATTAAGTGATTAGTTTGGACCATGTAGGCTAGCTATTATTCAGCTACATATATATTAATAATATATATAAATAAATAATTTTATATAATTCTGTAGATATATATTGAATTATCAGGTAGTATATTAATTTGCTAACTAAAAAGCTAACGATTAATTAAAAGAGTGGATGCAGTAGTGCTTGGTGTTTGATGAAGGATTATAATTCCAAATTAAAATGTGAGATTATATAATCAGCCTTCCTTTTGAGGTATTAATTAAGTTCGAAAAGAGTGAATTACTTGTGTAGTAGATGCATTAAATTCTTGGTGTGAATGATGTTCTTATTTGACTTGTAAAATCATACATTGAAGTTAATTTGGTTTCCTCTCTTGGATTCTTTCTCCCCACTAGTGGCATACTCTTGTTTAGTCCTGTACAATTTTGAGTTTCACGAGCTCCATTAGACTATTACTACTAATTCACATGTTTTCCTGACATTCATAACCTGAATCCCGGGACTCTTCACTTTTATCCCATGCATTTGCATTCTCTCTCTCTCTCGTACTGTCATGCATGAAGAAAGGAATTGAGTTGATTTTACAACCTCTCATATGTTTCCCCTTCCAATTTAATTGCTTATTTGTTATTGTAGAAAATATCATATCGACAGCAAGTTCGCAATATTAATAAAAATAATAACTATGGAGTAACTAAATTAGGTGATGGACAGGAGACCATATATATTAGGGGGAAATGGGTTTATATCATTGTAAAAGAAAATAAATAATGACAAAACCTCCTCCACCAACCGTGCATGGGTTGAGTCTCATCACTTGTTTATATTTCCACTAAAATATAGAATGATTATATTTCTCAGATGACACTCGTCATTTTGCTTCCAAAATAGATCGAGTACAACTCTTTTAAACCTTTTACCCATCGTATTATAATGACATGTCATCGTATTATAACACCAAGTTTGCATCTCATGAAACAATCACGCCATTGATCTTGGCAACTTTTACCTTATGAAATTTGTAGTGCCAGTGCATGATTTTCAAGATCAATAGCAATTATTTGCTATAGATTGTTTTTGGACAAATAAACCTATAATGGATAATTAATAAATGGCTAAAATTTAATATTAGATCCGGTCATTCGCTATAAATAATAGCGACATCCGCTACTATTAATAAGAGATGATGAGATTATATACGCTACTATTAAAGATGGTAAGCAAAATTAATTATTTATTATCATCCGCTACTAATAATAGTGGATATACTATCGGAACTAATACTAGTTAATATATTCCGCTAATATTAATAGTGAATGATATTTTTAAAAAAAATATATCTAGATCGTTCTTGTGTAGAATGAATGGTAAAAAATCTATTTGCCCTAATATTTATCATAACGACAACTTTTTAGATGATTGCAATGAAATGAAAGTTTGAGTTTTACCCTCGATACTAAAGCTAGTGATCCTCGAACTAAGGCATTCCGTCTACCTTCTCCTCTTAGAGATGCTCTTTTTAGGCCATTAAAAAACTCTCTCGGAATGAAAATAGGCATGAAAACCAGACATTAAATGGAATTTCATTGTCCATATATATATATATATATATATGTGCAATATAGAAAGCTCATAATGTTAAGTAATTTTCAAACTTGGGTTCTATTGTTAGGAAGTGAAAATGGTCATGCCTCCACATTACTTAACAGTTAACTCAGTTCCAAAATAGAAGACAAATTATCTAAGCCCCAATTCAGAATACCACAATACAGGTGTAAAGACTTTGAACCACAACCCAAACATCGAAATCAAGTATTATCTACCCTTCCTGACACAATTATTGATCCAGAAAGAGAGATTGGAAGAGCACATCATATTATACTTCCATATTTTCAAAGTAAATTCATGGTGAACAGTAAAGCTTAATTCGCCAAAAGGATAAAGTATTAAATTATAGAAATTTTAAGAGATAAGGACCTAACTGGCGATTTCATGCTTTTGGAGTTCCTTTACAAATATTCCGCCATTTATCTTTGAGGTCTATAGTTGTACGACCATTATGAAAAACTGCACTGCCAAATTCTAGAATCGTCTTCCATGGCATTTTTGTATCATGCTTACTTGCAAATTTCCGTACTCCCTCCTGCAAGAATAAAGCAATAGTTGGTACAGCATCTCTCTAATGGCTATTGATTAAAAAATAATGAATAAGAAAATACATAAGATGTTTCTTTGAGCGATCCAGATCAATAAGATAAACTAGCTAATATCTATCATATTTCTTCCACTTTCAACAGGTGTTGTGTTAATTCCCTCTAAACATGAGCAATGGTGCTCTCTCAAAGCTTCAAAATAGTCTCACAAAGTATATACTTTAATATCTAATAGAAGTGTGGCAGAAATAGTAAAAGAGCTTGAGAAACTTCAAAGGTGAATAGGCTTTCTATTGTATGCCCAGCTAAATAAACTGCCAATTAAGAATATACAGGCTTCATTTGGTGGTAACTGACATTTCAACAAGTATTGAGATGGTTCAATTTAAAGGGAGCTAGGTTCATGCACATTCAATCTCGCTTATCCATTATCTGTATCGATTATGTTAACATTCTATTATTTTCAGTTTAAAGAAGTTAGTATAATATTAGAGACTAAAAAAGGAGTTTTCTACACAGGGAACTGGTGAAGTTTGGAATGGTTATTTAGTGAGCTGAATTGCCATACTATGTTCGACAATAGGAGGTTATGGTCTTGATGCCTTTTTAAGCAACATAGCTTTCATATGGAATGATTATAGGTCATGATTGAGTTGGACAATCCATATAATTTGATCACCAAAAAGTACGACAGCTTCAGGGTAATGAGTGGGGAGAAGTGAGAACATCTTTGTAGTTTTCGTTCTTCTTTCCAATAAATTCCTTCTTTTATCTAAAAAAAACTTCTAGTAGAATATTAGTTTCTTGTTGGAAAATGGTATGAGAATCTTATTCCTGAGAGAATTATGGTAAGATATACAAAACTGTCCTTTTGATTTTAATACTTGCTCATATGCTTCATCTCTCTAGGTCCCAAGCCCAAAGGCATATGTTCATTGACACATGCTTCAAGCAGAGGACTACACTATAATTGGGATTTGTGTGGGAATTATGTAACTACCTCAAATGTATGTTGAATGTTCTTGGAGCAAAAATCAGTATTTTACAACAGAAAACTAGGACACTTGACAAAATCTGGGAGAAGTTAGTAGAGACGCTTTATTATAGCTCAGTTTTGAAAGAATCCCAGATAAGATCCTCTCTCGTTCTTCCAACACAATTTGAAGACATTTTAACTTTTACTTTTTCTTTTGGGACCATGCTAGGAAAGGAGGGTGGTGGGATAGGTCTGTTTGTTCATGGCTTTGTTTTGTTGCATGGGGATATCCTTATACATATTCCCCTCTCACTTATTTTGCAAATTCAGGAAAGGAGGGTGGAGAGAGGTGGGATAGGTCTGTTTGTTCATGGCTTTGTTTTGTTGCATGGGGATATCCTTGTTCATATTCCCCCCTCACTTATTTTGCAAATTCTTGTTCTAAACCACACCTCACTGCAATATCAATATACAATAAAATGTAAACAACAAAAAATTATATTTTGCCAATTCTTCAATTTTGGGAAGAGAGTGACCCATAGAGTGAATGCCAACTCTTTCCGAAGTGACCAAATTACGCACAAAGATCAGCAGAAGCTTACAGTTTAATTGGTTGAAACTCACCACCCCTAATTCATAATAAGTCATGGTCACTCCTACTTGTAAATCTTATTCTACAAGCACAACTCTAGTAATTCACATGCACCTAAATCAGTATGATAACTAGCTAACAGCAAAATATAGGACAACTAAATGCACTTAAATAACTGATCCCCCACCAACAACCGCCACCCCCATGCCCCGATTCTCTATTTGTTTTATAGGGTAAAAGAACTGGAGGAAAAACTCAAGAAATAACTAAGCCTAATATGCTAACTGAAAGTTTTTTTTGGTCAGTGATTCTACATAAAACCAGGTTTTCTTTCATGTTAAATTTATAGAACAATTAATTTGTTATATTAACACAGAAGCACACATATTAGTCTGACATTGACTGCAGGCCACTTGGCACAATAAGGGAGTATATAAAGTACAGTACTACAGTTACTTTGCCATATTGCACAATAGCATGTGTAACTTATAGAAAGAGATGAATACAACCAACTAAATGGTATAAAGATACAATAGGGAAAGCCCACAACTCTAATATTTATTAAGGTCTGAGATAGTGTTCTATATTGGTTATCAATATAATTCAACTCCCCTTTATCTCTGCTCTTGGACTGGCTGTTGCAGAAGATAAGACTCAAAGCAGGGGACTACAACAGCCCCGTCCAAGGACATAAAAGTAAAAATTGATATTCATGTAAACAAACACATTTACGGACGCTATAAATGGCTAATAATAAACTATCCTATGCAGAAAAGGTAGCACCTTTAGTGTCTCTTCCTCATCATTTGTCCATGAGATTGCCTTTCTCCTCAACAGAGGAATTGCAGGATAGGTACTGCAAAGTAAAAGCAAGGCTTTGTCAATAAATCTATGACAACTGTGATACAAGAGTATTCAATAATGTTTTCAATTATCATACACTAAATTCTAAGCTGAACATGAAGACAATAAAGTATGATAATGATGAGGTCAAATCTATATAGGAACACAACATATTTGGGATCTTCAAGTTTAAGAAACTTACTACTGGATTTCTTGCTTCTGGACTCTTAAGGTGTGATTAGAAGCAATAGACTTATCTTTTTTTTCTCCTGAACTTGCCACTTTATCAGTACTTGGTGGCTTTACAGTTTCTTGAGGTAAAACGACATTTTGTTGATTCAAAACTTCCTGCACCTTTTCTATTCCACCATGCTGCTCACTCCCATGGACAATTTTTGAGTCACTGCAGTTTGAATTATGAACTTCACAATCCTGGACAGCTTGCAATGCAATATTTGGTTCTTCTTGCTCCCTCGAGGATTGGAAGCACACTGAGTAGCCCATCATCTGTGCCTCTCGTTTATCTTGAGAAAGAACATGGTTTTCCACATGGGTTACAGCATTTGGTTGAGGTAAAACTTCCTGCTGCTCTTCAATTCCAGTAAGTTGTTCGCTCCCTCTACAAAATGAATCATCAGCTTCACAATTTTGGACAGCAAGCACTGGGCTGCCAGTCTTTTGTGCATTACTTTTATCTTCCGTTGGGACATCATTTCCTCCATTGGTTACAGCTCTTCCCTTTCCCCCACAAGGTGAATCACTTGATACTGATGGTTCTGCTTGTTGCAAATCTTTTGTATTCACCCTAGATTGAGTGTTATTCACTCTATTGACAACATTCTCAGCACTGCTTGGTTCAATGCATTCATCCAAATCTTTATCTCCTCTTGATCGATTCTGGTCTTCCCTATGCAATTTCTTGGAATTGTTCCGCTGCAGATATTCAACTCCTGAGCCAGTAAAGGATGCCAGGTATTTCCTTGCCAAGGAGCACTTTTTCTTACTATTCATGAACTCTGAAATTGCTCGTGAATATGCACAAAAGGGGCAGTAAAAGCTCCCATTTTCATCAAAGGTGGCTGCAACTCCCAAGCAGCTCTCATGGACCACTCTTGGGCAGGCATCAGAACTACAAACTAACAACTGATCACCTTTCTTACAAATGATACAATGTTGATGTTCTGTCCCGTCTGCTGTCCCCAAGGAATCTTCACTGCATGTACATTGAGAGCTCAAAAATGAATTCTTACCTATGATATCATTATTTTCATCATTGAAGCAGTCATCTTCTCTAGAAATTTCAGGTTCGCAACTATGGTCCATTGAAGCTTTGGCTTCACCACAACATACATCATTTGGGGCATTTAGTGGGAAACTATGCTCACATTTCTCTTTGGCTTCATCAACAGAATTTGTTTCTTGAGTTACAGCTTGTTGTGCACTGCTTAAAGTTTTCAATTCAGCGCAATCTTCACTATATTCTTTAGCTTCATTGAGACCCATGTTTTGGCCTTGTTCCTTTCCAGGATGTATTTTGAGACAATTTCTCATCATTACAAGAAGCCTGTTGTTGATTATGCAAGAGGTCAGTACCATCAACATCATTGCTCATCCTAAGCCTCTTTGATGCAACGTATTCATAATCAACATTCTCAAGCATGTTGCTTTCCTTTAAGGCTCCCACCTGAGGTTCTTTAGACGAGGCGGACCCATTTTCAGTATGTTGTACAATTCTTCCAGAAAAATCTTCTATGAGTCTGCTTCCATGAAAAGAAACTGAGTTCTGACCTTTCATGGCCTGCTGGGTACAAAAGGGCTCCTTGGCAGCATCAGAACGGACATCATAAGCATTGTCCACACTGACTTGATTGCAAGTGGATGGTCCCCCATGATTATCAGTAGCTGAGTCATTCCTAACTCTCTTAGCAGATAAAGAGTTTCTAGTAGGCGAAATTTTTTGAACATCACTGTCACTCCCTTCAGATCTTTGTGTGTTGCCATCAGATTGATTTGTAATTAGCAAACTACTCCTTTCCTTCAGGGATGTGGGAATTAAATGGTTGTCTTCAAGTATAGCATCCTTCAGCTGTTTGTCAAGAAGAAACACAAGCCAAACAACAAACACAAGGGAAATTACAACTTTGTATTGCTTACTTCAACTTAAGAATTTTATAACTGTGCAAAAGAAATTATTTATACCTGTTGCAATGCGGATTTAGGCAAACAAGATCTTTTATGCTGAATAAAGGGCTCAAAATCCCGTTTCAACATTGCTGAATCTATCCAACTTGATCCAGAAGACTTACAACATATGCATATACATAAATAATAAAAAAAAATCAAGAACCATAATAATTTCCATTCCAAATTACTTTACTCAAATGTTATACACACACACTGAAAATATATATCACCTTGGGCAATATTTCTCGAAGGACATTCTCACAACTCTCTGATTGATCAAAACCAACTTCAGAATCAGATTTAGGAGAAACACTGCCTGTGACTCCTTTCTTCTGAGCAGACAAACTCTCTAAAATTCTTAAGGACACCTTCTCCCTTGCATTTTCCCCAACATTGTCCGAGATTTGTCCAGGAGCCTTTTTGACCAAATCTAGAGTAATACAGATAGAAACCATAAATACCAAATTCGTATAAGTCAAAATAATGTGAAAACCTTTTCATCAAGAAAATAAAACAAAAAAGGGTTTCACTAATGCATACCAATTAAAAGAGAGGTATCCACTTCACTGAAGCTCGCAAGGGCTTCAATTGCCAGAATCCAGGCAAGCGCTGAAACATCAGAACGATTGGTAGCCATTAACGAAAAACACAGTTTTCTGAACCTTCAATACTCAAATTTCTCCGGTGGATTCATGAACAGACAAGAGTATCTTTTCGTGGTTACAGTCGAAATGCTTTCTTCAGAATCTCGTCCATAGCACTAACCCTAACGATTTTGATTTTGATTTTGATTTTGGTAACAATTTACCAGAGGAAGACAGACGAAGAATCGTCGTGACAGCTTTGGGAATTGGAATTCATATTTCTCTCTCGCTCTGAAAATCTGTTTTAATTTCTCTCTTTTTATACAAGTATCCACGATATAAATGGCTCGCTAGGGCCGTGGGGGAAATTGATTGGGATGGACTGGGCTACGCTTTGTAATATGTTTAATCGGGCCCATAAATGCTTCGTTTGTGTTTATAAATTAAGGTATTTTATTTGGTTCTTTTATTTTTCACTTGTTCATTAAAATTATATATTAGTCGAAATTTAATTTTGTAATAGATTTGTTGACGTTAAATTTATAAAACTATTTAAAAACCTGAAAACTAATATTGACTATTTGCTTTGAAATTTTTATTTACTAAAATGTAATACATAACTATTTTAACGTCTCAAAATACTTCATTAAAATTGTAAATAAAATTTTATATTAAATACTAATAAGTTGCTTTTATTAAAATTTATTTATATAATATTACATACTTCAACAATTGTTCACTTTTAAATTTTATAGGTTAGGGTGGGCTTTAGCCCAGGTAGAGTTTTTGGAAAATATTTAGTACTTATATATCTTCAATAGCTCAGCCCAATATTGTTTTTCTGTTTTCTTGTATTAAGAAATTGCTTGGGCTTCTCATCTGTCTTTAAAGGTTTGTACAATAATTTTTAGTTCTGTTTATCCAAGTGTACAATAATTTTTAATAAGTGTTTATGATTTTATCCAAGCGTTTTTTCCCTTGCGTCTTCATCTTTATCCTTAAGATATAGTTCTGTTTATTTAATCTAGTATCCTCAAAGACTGTGATGTCCTTGTTTTTTTTTTTGACATCCTGGAGGGAGTAGTTTTTAGTGCTATGTTGGCATCTATCTTGTTTAATTTTGATGTTAACTTGTTCATGCATCATTTGTTGTTAATTGTGGCACATTACTAAGATAAGAGTAATTGTTTGATATTATGCTTGTTGTATGCCATGCTTTGACTAATTTACTTAGTTAAAAACTTTCTAGGTTTTGAAATCTAATGATACTATTAGCATTCAGTATGTTATTTTTCACTATAATCATTCAATATAATCTTTCAATTGAACCAATTTTTTTGTTAAAAATCCAGCTGTTAAGCAATCTTATAAGCCACAATGGAAAGTCAAGGAAGCAAAAGAGAGAAAACTTTGTTTTCTTTCTTTAAACCAAGAGAAAGTGCATCAACGACAACTAGTTTATACTTGTTAAATTCATGAATTTGAGATAAATAACGAATTGAAATTACTTTGTTGATGTGATGAGAGGTTATATATATGCTAATTGGAGTAATAAGGATAAAATTTTTGGCTAAGCTCCTCTATTATGCTTATGAAATATGGGATTTTAGAGTAAGCCTTCAGCCCAGGGCGGCAAAAATATTCCTAGCTCCGCCCTTGTCGTCTATAATATATTTACAACTTATTTTTTAAGTTAATTCTTCGCCACCAATTAATTTTTAATTCATTTTTTTAATAAATAAGTTTCATTTTTGTTTCGATAGTATAAGTGTGAGACCCCGAATTTTATGAAATAAAAGTATTCAATTTTTCTATTTTGGTAAATAGTTAAATTGATAAAAGTTTAAAGTAAAGGGTGATATGTAAAAAATTTTCAAAGTAGACAAGTTGTCATAAAATACAGATTCTTATTATTCACTCTAGTATTGTTCACTTCGAGTATTTGGGACATTTTTTTTGTCGAGGTACTATTCACGAGTTCTTATTCACGGATTACTATTCACTGAATATTATTCACTCGGTATTTGGGGTATTTTTTAGGTATTCAGAATCTTATTCACGAGTTCTTATACACGAGTTATTATTCACGAGTACTATTGATTCACATTCTTATCTATTATTAGGGGTGGTGGTGCAAGATTGATAATACTTGCATGACTTGAGGTATAGTTAATGAATTAATTTTTCAATTTATACTATTTATTCATGATTTAGTATTTATTCACATGAGTTACTATTAGGGTTGATTTAATACTTGATTTAAAAATGGAGGTATAGATGGAGTTATCTTGTTTTGTTTTTATCAAATTAGAACTATTGAGTCAATGAGTTCTTATTTTCAAACTATAAGGTGGTGTAAGTTTGATAATGTTATAAAATGAAATTTAATTTTCTATTTATTATTTTGAAATAGTAAGGGTTGATTTGATTAATATTGATGGTTAGGGGTTAAATCTTTGAATATTTTAAAATAAGCAAGTGGTTATAAAATATTCATTGTTGTCGGGGAATATTAGATTTGGTCGTGTGTGGGCCCATTCATGTATGAGCGATTGTGGATGAAAAGCGATTGGATGAAAAACGTGAATATAAGTTGTTTAAAAATAACAGGCGTAGTTATTCTGAATTATCTTGTTAAAATACTCGGTTGGTTAAAACACGGATGCTTTTGCGGTATTGCACTTTGATTATTGATTCTTACGTGAAGACCTTTACTCAATAATGGTTACGATAATTCTTGTTCGATATTTTATTGATTTAATAATTCTTTTGCGTTGATATTTTATATTCTTTGTTGTTTGATAATTGTCATTACACGGTATTTTTTCATTATCGAAGCAATAATTCATATTATCTGAATAATATTATTAGATAATATTATTGGCAATGTCTAAAAAGTTACATCTACAGGAGAGGTTTGGTCACTAATTGCTTGGCGCCAGAGTAAGGAGAAATTCTTATTGGAATGCCCCTCTTTCACAGGAAGCTGCTGTTGTCGATATTGTGATTACGAAATATTATTTGTGAACAATTAATTATTGATTCATATGATGAGAAAAATATTGATTTTATGTGGATATAGATGGAGAAAATTTTTAATGTGACAATTGTTGAAAATTGAAATTTTATCTTTTTACGATAAAATAATTCATTTAAATATATTATTATATTTTAATAATATAATAATGGTGATATTTTTACAACGAATGTGGGATATATGAGTATCTGAGGAGGAAAGTATTTTTGTTGCAATAAATGTTTAAAACATGTTAAACATGTCGGTGGACCCCATTTATTGACTAAAATTTGATTATAACTTTGTAAAATCGTCGTCCATTTGTGGATTTGGTCAATTTTTGTTTGGAATTTGAAAAACTTTTCTTACTGCAAAGTTGTAGAAATTGAATTTCCTATAAAAAGTCATGAGTTTTCTAATTTTCTGACAAAAGGGCTATTTATTATGAATTATTAAAGTTAGAAGCTCAAAATAATTGATTTTGGAAGTTTAAATTATTTTAAATTAGAAAACGTTTTTTTCTTACTTTTCTAGAAGAATGTGGCATGTGCTTATTGAGCTGAAATCAGATTTCAAGAGTGGCGTAGGAATTTTGATATATATAATAATAGTAAATTAAATTTTACTGCTTTGGTGTTACAGCGATTTCTATAAATATAGGTCTTTGGGTTAGAATTGAAAATTACACGAAGCTGAAGTTTTCTCTCTATATATATCGGCGTATTCTTGTGAGTATTTTGAGTATACTTTGAGTATTGCTATATCGGTGCAAGTTCAAGTCATAGCTTATATCAGGTGTTTTATTTAAAATCTTGTCTTTGAGAGTAAGGGATATTATTTTTTTTCGTAATGATATTATTTCTTCAATATCATTATGTTGAAATATTGATCTGAAGTTTTTAACAAATTTGGAACTTTTGGTGTCAGAAGTTCTTATTCACGTGTATCGCCTTATTCACGTATCTGACCTTTATTCACGAATCTGACCTTATTCATCGAAAAATAAAAATTTTTCTTTTAAGTCCAAAATATCTATTACGGATACTAGCTTTGATTGTATCCATGTTTTGATCATTCTTGAATTTTACACCACTATAATTATTTTTGAGGTATTTTTGGACATGGATAAAACAAAATACGAATCCTTAATCCTTAATCCTTAATCCTTGTCATTTTGTTTCACTTGGATTCGTTTCTTTAAAATATTTTTCATCATCCTCGGTCTTAAATGATGATATTATTGAATATCTTTGGCACATGTAGTGCAAAGATGAATGATTTCTGAAGAATATCTTTGGCCGTAGTGCAAAGATGAGCAGTGTTTAGATGAACATGACCAAGTGATGAATATCTTTGGCTTTGTGGTGCAAAGATGAATATTTGATTCGGATATATATTGATTGATGTTACGAGGGATAAAAGATGAGCGATGAACTTTTAAATTCATACATAGAAGATAGTAGTTTGCATTCTCTTAACTCTTCTAATGAATTATTATTTCTTATCACGAATATTGATTTAAAATTTGTTGTCTATTGTATTCATTAGATTTTTCCTGTTGAAGACTAACGATAATTTGTTGTATATTATCTTAGTCATAATATTCTTCTTTCTTGGGCTAGTTGAGCTCACCTTTTCCTTTTTGTTCCATTTTCTTCTCTCGGGAGGCGAGAATATAGCGATGCAGTCGGGTATGGAATGAAGGTTCTAGAGAGAGTTGTTTAGTAGTCCTCACCATTTTTGTAAAATAATGTATCAATAAATGTGATGAGGATTTATTTGAGTATAGATATTGTCTAGAAGATAATATTTGTATTCAAACTCACGATTTCTTGTTGTAATAATAAAGTTGTAGTTGTTTACATACCATGTATTGACAACTTCGAGAATGGGTGATGTATACCTATTTTGGGGCGTCGCGGTTGGTATCGAGCTTAGGGATATGATCTCTGGCGGAGATCGGGGAATAGAACTAGGAGGGGAGAGAGCAGAGTAAATCCTTAGCTAGTGTGTCCTACCTAAGCTTATTTGTTAGTTGGTCGATATATAGGGATATTATGTGATATATTGATTTCCTTAATTAACCCTTGTTTTATGGCGGTGTTTGAGAATGTCGTGAGAATATTAACAATGGAAATGAGGCCAGTGGAGCCTTTTGTACTCACCAGCGAGGAGAAGCGTGCAGCAGTGGCAATGTTCCTCCTGTGAACAACACCACCTGAAGCGAGATGATGAGCGAGGGGATGTTTAGAAGCTTTTTGCGATTCATGCAAAATCGACGAGGAGACTTCGTGTTCAAAATATAGGAGGAAATGATAGCAATTCACGGGTTGTCACGTGCCAAGCGATTCAAAGAGTTGGGACCACGAATTTAAGGAAAGCGGATCCAATCATGGCGGAAACATGGGTCAAGCAAATTACCAAGATATTCGATGTCTTGGGATGCGGAGAAACGAAGGTTCCATTCGCCACCTTTATGTTCCGGCGAAGCGGCGACTCTTGGTGGGAGTGCGTGAAGAAGCGTACCCATCCAAATTGTACTTTTCGGCATGTCTTGGGAGATGTTTGAAACTATTTAATGACAAATACTTTCACGAAAGTGTTAAATCGTATGAAGGAAGTGGAGTTCATCAGATTAGAACAAAACAACATGGCGGTGTCTCGATGCGATGCAAAGTTTGCGAGTTATCGAGTTTGCACCTCATTTGGTGGAGAATGAGGCATTATGTAGCGGATGTTTACGAGAGGTTTGAAACCCGGCATCGACAATATCTCATTTCTCATAAATTTTCTCTCTGATTAGGATGTTGTTAACGGGGCTCGATTGTTAGAAGCGAGATAACGAGTATGTTCAACCGAGGGACCATAACGAGGATCGTACGAGTTAGCGATCAATAGAATAATGATAACCAATGGAGAAAAAAGCAAAGACGGACAAAAATGGTAACCACTCTGGTGGTAATCATGGCCATGAAAATAGAAGAAGCGAGTCGGGAGGAGATTTTAAAAAGGAGATTTAACAACGACCATGTGAAGGCAGCGGTCTTGCGGCAAACAATCGGTTCTAAAGGAGAGAAACGCGACCACCGGTCATATCTTTATAAATCTTGGAAAAGAGGACATATCGATCAAGCTGTCCCATAACAGATTCAAGGTATGCTATAATTGTGGAAAGGAAGGACATATCGCTTTCGAGATTATGCAGTAGCGAAACCTAGTTCGGTGAGGACGGTGACTCAAAAATCATCCCGAGAAAAGTCAAAGTCAATGATTCCGGAAGAAGCGTTTGTTGTGGTGGTCAAAATCGAGGAACCCAAACGAGGTGATCACGGGTAAGCTATTTATAAATTCTTGCGAAGTTTATACCTTACTTGATCTAAGTCTTACCATTCATTTATCTCTCTGCATGTGCTCAGCGTTTAAACTTGACTCGGGAGAAATTAGACTTTGACCTATCTGTGGAAACTCCGTTAGGAGAAACTTTCATCACATCCATTGTTTATAAATCTTGTTTGATTCAAGTTGGCACCATCACCTTACACATTGACCTTATCTCTTTAAAGATACTTGCTTTTGATGTGATTTTAGGGATTGATTGGTTAACTACTCATCATGCCAAAATTGATTGTTTTGTAAGGTTGTTAGTTTTCATATTCCTAACCAACTTTTTATGCAATTCAAGCAACTAAACCATTAAAATCAATCAACATCATATCTAATCATAAAAGCTATTCGTTTATTGAAAAGCGGATGTCAAGCTTTCTTAGCCCATGTTATGGATTTGAATAAAGACACGTCAAATTTGAATAATATTCTGTTGTTATTGACTTTTCCGGCGTATTTCTGAAGAACTTCCGGTCTACCCCGAGCGTGAAGTTGAATTCTTTATTGATCTTGAACTGTACAAAAGCCCATTTCTAAAACCCCATATCGAATGGCTCTATTGAACTTGAGGAGTTAAAGGTCCAACTACGAGAATTGTTGGACATCGGTTTCATTAAATCTAAGTACATCTCCTTGGGGTGCTCTGTTTTATTAAGTAAAGAAGAAAGAGCGGGAGTATCACGACTTTATATTGACTATCGGGAATTGAACCATGTCACCATCGAGAATAGGTATCCTCTACCTCGTATTGATGACTTGTTTGACCGATTCAAGAGGGGCACAATTCTTTTCAAAAATCGATCTTAGATTACGGATATCATCGGTGAAGATTAGAAGCGAGGATATTCAAAAGAGCGCCTTGAAACTTCGGTATGGGCATTATGAATTCTTAGTCATGTCTTTGGACTAACTAATGCTCCTACTGACTTTCATGGATATGATGAACCAAGTATTCAAGGAATATTTGGATCGGTTTGTTGTTGTCTTTATTGATGACATCCTCATATATTCCAAAAGTCGTGAAGATCATGAGCACCATTTGAAATTTGGTACTCGAAGGCTTCGTGAAAACAAACTATATGCCAAATTGAAGAAATGCGAGTTACGGCTTGAGGAAGTAGCATTTCTTGGGCACGTGTGTCAAAACATGGAGTATCCGTGGACGGCGAAGATTGAAGCAATCTGAAGTTGGGAACAACCAAAGTCGGTGGCCAAAATCACGTAACTTTACGGGTCTAAATGGTTATTATCGGAGATTAATGGAAGGGTTTTCTCGAATCGCTACTCCATAACTTCGGCTAACTTCGGAAGGATACAAAATTCGTTTGGAGCGAAGAATGCGAGAAGAGTTTCCAAGAGCTTAAGAGAGACTTATTTGGCTTTGTTCTAACAATACCATCTGGTTCGGATGGATTTGTTATCTCTGACGATGCTTGAGGAAAAGGGTTAGGATGTGTTCTCATGCAGCGTGGAAAAGTCATAGCCTATGCCTCGCGACAACTTAAAAAAGAGTATGAGAGGAATTATCCTACTCATGATCTAGAGTTAGCGGCCGATCGTTTTTCTTATTAAAGATATGGAGGCACTATCTATATATGGGGAGAAAGTGGAGATATATTGGGACCATAAAAAGCCTTAAATATTTCTTCACTAAAAAAGAACTCAACATGCGGCGTGACGTTGGCTCGAGCTATTGAAGACTACGACCACACTATTCAATACCATCTTGGTAAAGCGAGCGTGGTAGGCGATGCGTTGAGTAGAAGATCATATCTTGAGGAATGAGTGCGATGATGTCAAGTATACGCGTAGAGCCAACTTTAATAGAAAAAGTTAAGGTTGCTCGAGCCATGGCCGGAGGCTGATGATCGTATGAAGAAGAAAGTACAAGAAGGAGCTATTAGGAGCGAGAATTGATGAAGAAGGAATACTTGAGTCCACTCTAGACTTTGTGTCCCTAACGACTACGATTTGAAGTACAAGATTATGATGGAGGCACACAATACACCATTTGCAATCCATCTGGAAGTACCAAAATGTATCGTGATCTTGACATACATTTTGGTGGAACAATATGAAGAGAGAGATTGCAAAGTTTATCTCGATGTGTTTAACTTGTCAGCGTGTAAAGGCGGAGCATCTAGTACCTAAGGGTCCATTGCAACCACTTGAGATTCCGAAATGAAAGTGGGAACACATTACCATGGATTTCGTTATGGGTCTTCCTACGGTTTCTCAAGGCATCAATGTTATTTGGATTATTGTTGATAGATTAACCAAATCTGCTCATTTCTTGCCGTCTGGGAGACTTATTCCTTGAGCGTCTTGCTAGTATATGCGTGAATGAGATTGTGAGGTTACATGGCATGCACATATCCATAGTTTTGGATCGTGACCCAAGATTCACTTCAAGATTTTGGGTTAGCTTGCAAAAAGCTATGGGCACGCAGTTCTGATTCGATTCGACATACCATCCTCAAAGCAGACGGACAATCGAAAGGACTATTCAAACTCTTGAAGATTTATTAAGACTACGTGTCCTGAACTTCAAGGGCGGTTGGGATAAGTATTTACCATTGGTGGAATTCTCCTACAACAACGATTATCGAGCAAGTATAGGTGTGGCTCCATTTGAAGCATTATATGGGCGAAAGTGTCGCTTCTCGATATGTTGGGACGAGGTGGGTGAAGCAACATTGTTGGGACCCGAGTTGATGCGTATATGACTCTGAAAAAGATCCAAATGATTCGACAACGTATACAAAAGCGGCACAAGATCGACAAAAGAGTTATGCGGATCTTCATCAAAAGAGCGTGGAATTTAGTATAGGGGATCATGTATTGTTGCGAGTTGCTCCATGGAAGGGAGTTACAAGATTTGGGAAGAGAGAAAGCTCGATCCACGATTTATTGGTCCATTTCAAATTCTTGACCGAGTAGGAAATGTAGCTTTATAGACTCGCGTTACCTCAAAGTATGTCTCGTGTTCATAATATGTTTTCACATATCGTATTTAAATAAATATGTAAAGACCCGAACCACGTTATAGAGTTAGAACCGGACGAGATAGCCAGAAGACTTAACGTGTGAGGAGGTACTGTCAAGATCTTGGATAGGAAGGAGCATGTCCTACTGCAGCGAAAAAGGTCATACCACAAGTTAAAGTTTGTGGAGGAATCATGCTTTATAGAAATGACACAGGAATTGAAAGCGGAAATGAAAGCGAGGTATCCTCACCTTTTGAAACACCAGTCGTACGTCGATTTAGAGGACGAAATTTCATAAGGAGGGAGGTTGTAAGACCCCAACTTATTATTAATGAAATTTAATTTTCTTTATTTATTATTTTGAAATAGTAAGGGTTGATTTGATTAATGTGGATAGTTAGGGGTAAAATACATGAAATATTTCAAAATAAGCAAGTGGTTATAAAATATTCATTGTTGTTAGGGAATATTAGTTTGGTGGTGGAATATTAAATCTTTGTCGGGAATATTAAATGCGACGGTAGCAACCATGTGTGGGCCCCATAACTGAAGCGATTGGATGAAGAAAGCAGCAAATATAAGTTGTTTAAAAATAACGGTAGTTAGTTATTCTGAATTATCTTGTTAAAATACTAAATTGGTTAAAACACGATAGCTTTACGGTATTGCACCAATTATTGATTCTTACGTGAAGGCCTTTACTCGATAATGGTTCTGATAATTCTTGTTCGATATTTTTATTGATTTAATAATTGTTGCGTTGATATTTTATATTCTTTGTTGTTTGATAATTGTCATTACACGAATATTTTTCATTATCGAAGCAATAATTCATATTATCTGAATAAAATTATTAGATAATATTATTGGCAATGTCTAGAAAGTTACATCTAAGGAGAGGTTTGGTCACTAAATTGCGGCGCTTGATGAGAGAAATTCTTATTGGAAAGCCCTCTTTCTTGGGAACTACGCGGATTGTCGATATTGTGATTACGAAATATTATTTGTGAACAATTAATTATTGATTCATATGATGAGAAAAATATTGATTTTATGTGGATATAGATGGAGAAAATTTTTAATGTGACAATTGTTGAAAATTAAAATTTTATCTTTTTTACGATAAAATAATTCATTTAAATATATTATTATATTTTAATAATATAATAATGGTGATATTTTTACATTGAATGTGGGATATATGAGTATCTGAGGAGGAAGAGTATTTTTGTTGCAATAAATGTTTAAAACATGTTAAACATGTCGGTGGACCCCATTTATTGGTTTGAAATTTGATTATAGCACATGTAAAATTGCCCGTTTGTGGATTTGGTCGATTTTTATTTGGAATTTGGAAAAACTTTCTTCTGCAAAGTTGTAGAGAATTGAATTTCCTATAAAAAGCCACGCGTTTCGAATTTTCCGACAAAAGGGCTATTTATTATGAATTATTAAAGTTCCGAAGCTCCGAAATAATTGATTTTTGGAAGTTTAAATTATTTTAAATTAGAAAAACGTTTTTTTTTTACTTTTTCTAGAATGTGGCATGTGCTTATTGAGCTGAAATCATATTTCAAGAGTGGCGTAGGAATTTTGATATATATAATAATTTTAAATTAAATTTTACTGCTTTGGTGTTACAGCGATTTCTATAAATAGGGTCTTGGGTTAGAATTGAAAATTACACGAGAAACTAAAGTTTTCTCTCTCTATATTATCGAAGCGTATTCTTGTGAGTATTTTGAGTATACTTTGAGTATTGCTATCTGATGTCTGCAAGTTCAAGTCATAGCTTTATATCCGGTGTTTCAATTAGAAATCTCTTGTCTTTGTGAGGTAAGGGATATTTTTTTTTTAATGATATTATTTCTTCAATATCATTATGTTGAAATATTGATCTGAAGCTTTTAACAAATTTGAAACTTTTGGTTTTCAGAGTTACTATTCACGTATCACGACCTTATTCACGTATCGAATCTTTACACGAATTATTCATGAAAATGAAAAATTTTCTTTTCGTCAAAATATCTATTACGGATACTAGCTTTGATTGTATCCATGTTTTGATCATTCTTGAATTTTACACCACTATAATTATTTTTGAGGTATTTTTGGACATGGATAAAACAAAATCTGAATCCTTAATCCTTAATCCTTGTCATTTTGTTTCAATTGGATTCGTTTCTTTAAAAATATTTTCATCATCCTCGATCTTAAATGATGATATTATTGAATATCTTTGGCTTTAGTGCAAAAGATGAATGATTTCTGAAGAATATCTTTGGCGCGTAGTGCAAAAGATGAGCAGTGTTTAGATGAACATGACCAATGATGAATATCTTTGGCTGTAGTGCAAAGATGAATATTTGATTCGGATATATATTGATTGATGTTACATGGATAAAAGATAGAGCGATGAACTTTTAAATTCATACATAGAAGATAGTAGTTTGCATTCTCTACTTAACTCTTCTAATGAATTATTATTTCATTGCGAATATTGATTTAAAATTTGTTGTCTATTGTATTCTATTAGATTTTTCCTGTTGAAGACTAACGATAATTTGTTGTATATTATCTTAGTCATAATATTCTTTCTTTGGGCTAGTTGAGCTCACCCTTTTCCTTTTTGTTCCATTTTTTCTTCTCGGAGGCGAGAATATATATGCGATGCAGTCGGGTATGGAATGAAGGTTCTAGAGAGAGTTGTTTAGTAGTCCTCACCATTTTGTAAAATAATGTATCAATAAATGTGATGAGGATTTATTTGAGTATAGATATTGTCTAGAAGATAATATTTGTATTCAAACTCACAGTTTTACTGTTGTAATAATAAAGTTGTAGTTGTTTCTGTACCATGTATTGACAACTCAGAATGGGTGATGTATACCTATTTTAGGGGCGTCACAGATAATACTTGCAGGACTAAATTAAAAATGAAGAAAAAGAGGAAGGTATTATACTATAATTTTTCGAGCCCCAAAACGTGCAATTATCGAAACTATGTTTTCTTATAAATAGAAGCTCATTCTTCTTCATTTCTCACCAATTCACTAAAGCTATAGAGCATTTATTATAGAGAGAAATTATAGAGAAAAGTTATAGAGAGAAAATCTATAGAAAAAAAAGAAGAAGAGAAGTCTACTACCTCACTACTCCAGTATCCAGTTTCTTTCTAAGGTAGGGAATATTATTTGTTATACTCGTAGGGAGTATTATTTCTCTCTTTCATCTTCATGAAGAGAACTTCTGTTATTCCATTCTTTGTTATTATGTTGGAATAACATGTCTATGCGAAGTACCGCATACTTGGTGAAATTCTTCTGTTATTCCATTCTTTTTATTACATTGGAATATCACATGCATCATGCGTTCTACCTTGGGACTGAGTTCCGTCTTTATTATTATTCATTAGAATATCCCATGCATGCGTTTTCTGTGGGACTGAATTCCGTTATTTATTATTACATTGGAATAACTTTGTTTATCTGATAATCTGCATGCATGGTGATTTGTTGTTATTATATTCTTTATTATTCTGTTGGAACATCATGTCGCCGTCTTAATTTTACTTTGACTGGTTCCGTTATTATTATTACTGTTGGAATAACTTTTGTACATCTGCAATCTGCATGCATGATGATTTCTTTTGTTATTCCATTCTTTATTATACTCAGTTGGTTAAAGTTTTGACTTATACTCCATGAAATTAGTGGAATATCCTTGATATTTAAGCGCTTCATCCAGTATCTTTTCATTTAAATATTCTTCTGAGCATTCTTGAATTTTACTCCACAAAGCAGTATTATGTTGACAATTTGGACGTTATTGGTTCCTGGATAAATTAATTCTTGAACTTGTTTTATTGAATATTATGTCATTGTCATCATCCTCATGTTTATATTATGTTGAAAGTCATCTGTGGCATGTAGTGCATAGATGGACTTGGTATGATTATGACCATGGATTAGTGTAATCATGACCGTAATGTAACGAATGATGTGGTAAAAATCTTCATTTGCCGTAGTGCATTGATGGACAGTATTTGGTATGATTATGAATTGTTTTATGGCATGATCAGGACCGTTGATGAAAATACGATTATCTTTGACCCATAGTGCATGGATAATTAATTGGTCGTGATATCTTAAATAATATCCTTGGCACGTAGTGCGAGGGATGATTTGATGATGTTGATTATTTATTAAAATTTGAGTCTCAATGATAAAAGTGATGAAAAACCTTTTAAATCATAAAAGATAGTAGATTTTATTCTCTACTTGACTCTTTTAATGGATTATTTGTTCATTACTGAGCTAAAACTTGTTGTCTATTGTATTCTATCAGTTTAACACTGTTGAAGGCTAATGATAATTTATTCTGCATTATCTTAGTCATAATATTTCTTACTGGGCTAGTTGAGCTCACCATTTCTTTCATTGTTCTCTTCAAGAAATGAGAACGTAGCTGAGACTAGTCGGGGAACGGAGTGATGGTCCTAGATGGTAGCATTAGTAGTCCTCACTATTCTGTGAAATAGTGTGACAATAAATGTAATGAGGACGTCATTGGGTATGGATATTGTTTAGAAGACAATATTCTTGTATAAACTCCCAGCTTATGTTTTGTCGTATTATACACGACAGTTGTATTATTAAGTTGTATTTGAATTTATGTACCATGTATCTGGCGACTCAAGATGGGTGATGTATACCTAATTTTGGGGGCGTCACAATAAGTTATTATGCTTAAATTTTTTTAAGTTTATTTGATATCAAATAAAAGTTATCTTCTAAATTATAATTGCAAAATATAATATTATATAATATGTGTAGTTAAATAATATATTCTAAGTTTGTATAATATAGGCTAAGTTTGTATAATATCCTATATTATTAAAAAATTAATTTATATTGCACTTTTGCTGCAACTAATAAGAGCTCTTAAGATATAGGATAATCCTGGTCATTGATATCATACATTGAGCGACAACCCCAGCAAAATAGAAAATTAGTTTTAGAAAGTAGAATGTGTTGAGAATTAAGTAAACGTAAACTATACAATAAAATAAAGATATATAAAATAACATAAGATTTAATGTGGAAAATTTTTAAAGAGAAAATTATAGGTCAAACTCTAAATCTCTATTATATGAAAATAATAGACTTACAATAATTCTTTCAAATTTTACAACCTAAAACTTGAGATTTCATAATATCACTACGCAACTTTTTTGTACGGATTAAAAACTGCAAAATCATCCCTTATACGATACAACTTTTTTGCACAAAATATAAAAGTTGCAAAAATCCTCTGTTTCACACCAACTCAAAACTCTCACAACTTTTAGGATGCTACGTGACTTTTGATTGTGTTATATTTCAACAACTCAATATAATATAATACTCTAACACACAAATCTCCTCTTACTATTCAAAATAATACTCTTATCAAAAATAGGAGTTCTTCTTTTCCATATTAACAATCTTTCCTCAATAGGATTCGAGACGTATCTAATAATTTTTTTTTCTCAACTGGAATCCCCAAATACTTCAATTATTCAAATAGTATCCCAACAAAATGCTCTTATAACTCTAATGTTATTTATCATTTTTGTTGTCATTCTAATTCATCCAACACATGATACAGTGGAAATATAAGTGTTATACCAAAGGAATATACAATCTCACATTTACTATCCTAAACCTGCTCCTTGGAAAGAAGAAGATTGTAAATGCTTGACTATTTTATGCGCCTTTGGGGCCCTTCTTGCTAATGATTTTGCACGAGGTAATGAAGTGACACGAATGTTGATCTCTTATTATGCTATTGCACAATCGGGATAAGTCCAATGGGACGAATCAGGCTCAAAGAGCTTCAGGATTAGCTGCCTTATAAACTCTGAATTTAGTTCATCTTCTGGGGCCAAATTAAACCTGCTACTTCTCATCAGGAGTGAGTCAGGGATCACAAAGAGCAGCTGCAGTAGCTGCCTTATCTTCTTCAAGCGATCGCCTGACTCCTCTCCGGTCAGATCCAATAGAAGTCTACATGCAGAACCAAGGGTTTCAGGTACTTGAAACCATGCATATTTCATCATGTTTATTTTGCTGCATTTGGATAGCATGACTCTCCCAAGAAATTTTGCTTAATCTTTGGACTTTGTATACATTTGTATAAACACTAGAATTAATAGAAAGAAATGAGGTGGGTTATATAAAATAGTGGAAACAACTAATTAACCGAATAAAAGGGAGAAGGGGGACTGTGTCATCTTTGCACTAGTTTGAGGATAACCCATGAGACCTTTCTTTATTGGTAAAAATTATTGAAATTCTCACTTGGATCGTGTTATGTTAAATCGTGGTTGGATCTGGTCACTTGGGTCATTCTTATTATTTGGGCTTAGTCGTTATATTGGCCCGTTATATAAATTATCATATGAGTAATTAATCCCAATTTTGACCCGATAATCATTATATTTAAATGACGTTTGACTATTATTATACTGCCACTTTCTTTGCGTGGCATTAATGAGGATGGGACTCGAATGGCCGTGATAACAAACGCGATAATAGAGGGGATGAAAGTAGGTATTTTACTTTTTAATTTGAAGTAATAGGAAGTAAGGAAAAAGGTGTCGAGAAGGTGGTGGGTGGCACGATGGCCGGATAGTGGAACATCGTATGGGGCTAAGATCACATAAGAGGGTAAATGTAACACATACATTTTTTTCATTAGAATTCTTATTCTATCTCTCTCGGACAACTGAGACAATATTTTTCTCTCCATTGTTGACCTTGTGATCGCTTTGTCTTGACTCTCCGCATGGGGGCTATCCCTCGGCGGTCGGTAGTCGAAGCTTTTAGTGTTGACTTGTTGAGTATGCGGGGATATTGGGCCAGCGTCTTGGTGATTGGGGCGTGGAGAAAGATCTGGCGTTAACATTGGCTAGAGCTAGAAGGAGGGCTGAGTTCTAGTGTCACGAATATTTTCAATCCTGGCTGTGTTTTGTTCTACGTCGATATTCATGGTGAAGAGTAGAACACCTACACACGAAGAAGGCGGTAGAAATTTGCCGGTGAATCGACCCAGAGTGTATACATTAAAGATCGTTTGGGACCGTGATAAGTGTTAAATGCAAGCCTGGCGTCAAGCGATCCTTGAAGATTTTCAATTGAAGAAGATGGGTAAGGTTAAGCGTGGGTTAGTCTACCCTACTTGATAAAACTTCGGCCCGCGATCGGGAAGCGAGTAGAAGGCGCCGCTGGAACTTCGATCTGAGAAGACCAAGATGAAAAGGCTTCCGCGATTAGCGAGATGGGTGATGAAGCGGATAGAGCTATGGAAGTACTTGTGAAACAACGGCGGGGATATAGGTGAGCGGATGGCCCGAATAGCGAGTTGAGAGATGAAAAACTTCGATCTGAATCGGTCAGAAGCGGCGAGGACAAAGTGGAAAAAGAACACATTCATTCGGGGCCCGAGAGTCTCGGTAGAAATCGAGAAAGAAGAAGATCCGAAGCCTTACTCCTCGAAGATCGATGAGGGTACATCACCTGTCGATTCTAAGGAGCGAGGATCGGAGGAGCGAAGAGGTCGGTCGAGGATCGTGTAATACGAAACCACAAAAAGAGCCCTTGTTGTTGCACATTCTGCGCCTTAGTGCTGAGCACAAAGGCGAAGCATATCTAGAGATTGTACTCCAGAAATCTCTTGAGGGTACATATACTGTAGATACTAAATCATAGAAGAAGTCCTTCTAAAGTTGAAGGTTACATTGTAAAAGCCGAATTCTCTTTCATGGGAGAAAGGAGTCGTCGGAAAAAAAGCATCGTCTCGACGGAAGGAATAGATTATTTGGTTAAAGAGTTAAAAGAACTTGAGCGACTTAGAAATCGAAAGGCGAAGGACACTTGGAAAGAAGAATCCCCTTTTACTGCGGAGATTCTTAGAAAAAAAAGACCCCACCAAAGGCGCCCGTATGGAGAGTTATGATGGATCGGGGATCCTATGACCCTGATCGAGCGTTCGATAGATTGATGGATTATTATGATTTTAGCGATCTTTGCTAAGTGTCATACTTTTGTCACAACACTTAGAAAGGATGCTGAAGCGGTGGATGGGGACTTTGCCTCAAATTGATTTCATCTTGGGCGGACGTATGCGATAAATTTCATGCTTTCGCTTTGGCGACAACAAAGAAGGGAAAACCAAGCTGGTTCATTGGCTCGAGTTCGACGGTTTTGAATGAGTCTTTGGGCGATATGTGAAGAGATTAGTGAAGCGATGGGGCGGTGTGATTTGAATGATCTGCAATTTGTTGGATTGTTTGAAATGGATTAGATCTGGTCGAATCGAATCGAAAAAGTTAGTGAAAGAAGTTGATGTTTCATCACCCAGAAGAGTCTTCTTTGAAGCCTTTGACAAAGTGAAGGTTATATCGTGGTAGAGGAAGCTATGGGCGACCTTAAGCGTCACTGCTTGAGGCCAAAGCTGAGGAGACGGTCGGGATGAAATGATAAAGATCGAGAGAAAGAATGAGGGTAATAAAGACCGCTATGATGAGGATCGAAAAAGTTTAATAATTGGAGGCGGGGGTGGAGGGCGTTAAATCGCTCCGGCCTGACAGTGAATAGAGCGTACCTGACACTTAATCTGAGGCGAGTACATTATCTTGGATCAAATTAAGAATCGACCTATTTTGAGCCACCTCGAGATAACATTAAGCTGGAAAAAGGAATTCTAAAGTAAGTATTGTGATTATCATCAAGCTTGGTCGTAATCTGAAACAGATTGTGCTAGTTTGAAGGACTTTATTGAAAGGAAAGTACAAAGGCGGACTTTAATTGATATGTGGTTGCGAGAACCAATCAACGGCGGAGACGAGAGGGCTGTTCCGTCAAGTAGCTCAACCCGATTCGACAAGTGTTACTGCTCCGAGCGACTGCTGAGGCATGTGATAGATGTCATCAGCAGGGGTACTTACAGCGAAACTTCGTTGGAAAAAAAGCGGCAAAAAGCTATTTGGATTGATCGTGGCGATGGCGGGTACCCTCCGAAGGCGACGGACCTTATCAGGGTTCGGTAATCTCTTTTCTTGATGAAGATTACCCTTGGAATTGTCGAACCGCCTTACGAGGATCATTGGTGTTGGCTTGCCTGAAGTGGGTTGGTAGATATAAAACGGATGATGGTGGATAATGGGTCTTACGTAGATATTACATATGCCCACGCTTATCGGAGAATGCACTAGATGGTAGAAAAAGATGGAGTTGGGACGGGAAGCTCCTTTATATGGTTTTAGTAATGACCGGTTAAGGTGGTTTGGAACTATTGAGCGCCGATCGTCTTGAACGGCCCCCAACGGTAGAAATTATTTGCAAATTTTATGTTGTAAATGTAGATTACCTTATAATCTTTATTTTGGGAAGGCTGCTCTAATTGCTTTTGCAATTGTGACCTCTATTCCTCATTTCAAAATTAAATTTCCTCTGGCTCGTAGGGTTGGCGGGGTGAAGGGGATTTGGATCGGCGAGAAGATGTTATAGAAATCTTGTGATCACTTGAGGTGGGAATATCAAAGCGAAGCATCTTCTTATGGCAATAGAGATCGAACCTTTCACGAAAAGTAGTTACGAACCATTGGTCGTACCGGTGAAGAAAGCGGAGGAGATAGATCTCATCCGGGCAAAAGCAAACAAAGCGGTGAAAATAGGTTACGCATCTGCGGAACCTCTCGGACGAATCTTATAGAACTCTTGCAAAGCTATGTTGATATTTTACGCACAGGAGCCTCGGGATATCTGCTTAGGTAGCGGGGATATTCTTGAACATCGGTTTGGAGGTGAACCCGTCGAAGAAGCCGGTCAAACGAAGAGGAGGATTTTTTCGCTTTGAGCGTCGGCGAATAATTGATGAAGAGATTGCAAAATTATTGGCGGCGACTTCATCTTGAGATTGACTACCCCGCGATGGATGGCAAATGTGGTCTTTGATGCGAAGCAAAATGGTAAATGGCGATGCTGCATCGACTATCTTGATTTAAATAAGGCTTGTCAGAAGGATTTCTACCCTTTACCCCACATTGACCAACTAATCGATGCCAACTTGGGGTATGCTTTATTAAGTTTCATGGATGCATTCTCTGGTTACCATCAAATTTCCATGTGTAAAGAAGATATCTAGAAAGGCGTTCATTACGCGTCGTTCGGTATATCTTATAAGAAAAAATGACCTTGACCTCGTTAATCTTAGACCCACATATCGAGAGAATGATGAACCGTGTTTTTCGGATATCAATTTGGGTAGGAATATGGAGGTGTATGTAGGCGATATGATTGTCAAAAGTATGTTGGTACATAAACATATGGATGATTTGGAAGAATGTTTTGAACAATTAAATCGACCTGATTTGAGATTGAATCCCACTAAATGCACCTTGATTACAGGAGGCGGCAAATTTACGGGATATCTTGTCGATCGAGAGAGGAATCGAAGCCATCACGAGAAGATTGACGATCTGAACATGAAGACTCCTCGGTCGTTTAAAGATGTTCAACGTCATTTGGAAGGATTACGACTTTAAGGAGGTTCATGTCGAGTCGGCGGAAAGATGTCTCTGGTTCTTTGATACATTGAAAGAGTAGAAGAATGCAAAGGCGTTTGATGGACTTGAATGTGAGGGCGCTTTTGAGCATCAAGTCCTGTTATCTTGACACCTTTGTTGGTGAAGCCGTTCTCTTGAACCTTTATATTTGTACTTAGCGGCTAGTTCATTGGCGGTAGGAAGCGGTTTTGGTGCGTGAAGTTGAAATTAGCGACACGGGTTTATTATGTAAGCCGTATCCTTGGGATCTTTGAAACAAAGTACCGAATATTGAAAAGTTTGCTTTAAACTTTAATAAGCTTTGCTAGTCGAAGCTTAAGCAATACTTCGAGGTAGATTGGTAATAGTATATCTGAATCGACCTTTAAAGAAGATTATGGGTAAACACGAGGTATCGGGGAGATTAAATTGCGTGGACGATGGAGTTGTCACAATTTTTCATTGAATATCATCCCCGAGCGCCATCGAAAGGCAAGCCTTGGCTGATTTTGTTGTTGAATGCTCGTTTTACGAAGGCGATGAAGTTGTAGCGAAGATGAAGGATCGAAACGAGCGATTCTTAGTTCTTGAATGACGAGTTCATGGGCCTTTGTATGCGAGATGGGTCTTCTACCACAGACGTCGATGGAAGCGGTATTATTACGGCGAGTCGGGAGGATTCAAAATCTGACAACGAGCCATGATTTGATTTCAAAGCAACAAACAATGAAAATTTGAGTATGAAGCGGTACTTGCGGGTTCTGGTTGGCAAAAGAGTCTTGAAGTCTGAAGAATAATTATCTTTAGTGATTCTCGGTTAATCGTTAAGCAAATTTACGGGGAATATGAAGCTCGAGGCCCAAAAATGATCAAATATCTAACGAAATTGAAGGAAGCGACTTGATATTTCCAATCTTATGAGTTTGAGGATCGGCGTAATAACAATTCAATTCTTAGATGCACTTTCTCCAAATTAGCCACTCTGGATGTTAACGTCTTTGATGGGTCGGTTTATTTAGAAACTTTGCAACATCTGAGTGTCCATTATGAATCGGTAATGTGCATTGACCAAACCAATTCTTTGGTTGACTCCATATATAGAGTATCTGGCGGATGGCGTCTTACCTTCGGATCGGATGCTGTCATTGAAAAAATTAAGTATAAAAGTGCTAATTTTGTTACAATTGATGGAGATCTATTAGAAGAGCTTTCTCATCTCCATTATTGAAATGTTTGACTCCATCTGAAAGTATATATGCTCTTGGGAAATACATGAAGGTATTTGTGGTGACCGTATAGCGGGCTAAGTCATTAGCTTTATAAAATACTTAAATCGGGGATATTATTGGCTACCATCTTTAAAAAAAGCAATGAGTATGTCGAAAGTGCGAGAAATGTCGGATCAGCGATCAGATCCCATTGACCACGGAAGAGCTATACTCGATCTTATCTCTATACCCTTATTTATGCAGGGGGTTGATATCTTTGGGTCCATTCTGAAAAGCTAAAAGGTCGTCGACTTAAATCATAGTTCTTATTGATTATATGACTAAGTGGGTGGAAGCAAAACCACTTGATCGATAGCGAACGAGAATGCCTAAAGTTTATAAAGGAGTGATGGTGTTTTAACCGGAGTTCTAAGGTGTTGATATCGGACAACGAGCGCCGGTTTGTGGGATCGAAATTTGAGGCATTCTTGAAAGAAGCTGAGGGATTCAACATAGAAAGACCTCGATAGCTCATCCACGATCGAATGGACAAGTTAGTGACCAGACCAGCGAGCGTTGTTGAATGGAATCAGCGTAGATTAAATGAAGCGAGGCGGATGGCGGAGGAGCTACTTAGTGTGTTGTGGGCTTATCGAACTACTCGAGGACTCTGACGGAGATTCACCCTTTAGATTGGCTTATAATGCGATGCCTTAGTTCGGTTGAAATTGGATCTCCAGGTCTTGAATTGACCCGATTCGAGAGAAATTTACAATGAGGAAGGGCTTAAGGCCAACCTCGATTTACTTGAAGAAGAAAGAAAGCGGCCTTAAACGGGTTGGCGACTTATCGTGAAGAGTGGCTAAGCATTATAATAAGGGAGTAAAATGTCGAAGGTTGAAGTGGGAGATTTTGTCCTCGGAGAAATGAAGCATCTACACCTCGAGAATATAGGAAAGGCGATGCCAAGCCCAGAAGGGCCGTATGAAATAAGCGAAGTCTGCGGCAGGGAACTTATCGATTGAAAGCATTAGATGGATCGTGATTAAGAATACTTGCACTTATTTGGCGAGCTTAGAAAGTACTTTCGATAAAAATGATGTATGTACGTGGGAAAATTTGTAAATATTTATGTCATCATCAATAAAAGTTCCTTTTTTCTCGAACAAATTTTGTCTTCATTCTTGATCGGACCATCGAAGTTAGGAGAGGTTGGGTGGACTCGGCGCCATTCGATGGCGACCTCTTTGGCGGTGGTCCTTATGAGTTTATCGGGCCCCTTATTGGTAAATGTAAGCGTCAGCGTCATTTGTTAGGAGGTTGGGTGGACTCGGCGGCCATTCGATGGCGACCTCTTTGGCGAGTGGTCCTTATGAGTTTATCGGGCCCTCGTCGTTGGTGTTAGGAGGTTGGGTGGACTCGGCGGCCATTCGATGGCGACCTTTTGGCGAGTGGTCCTTATGAGTTTGTCGGGCCCTTGGGTGGCAAGCGTCATTGGTGTTAGGAGGTTTGGGTGGACTCGTTGGCCATTCGATGGCGACCTCTTTGGCGGTGTGGTCCTTATGAGTTTATCGGGCCCCTTAAGTGGTAAATGACGTCGTTGGTGTTAGGAGGTTGGGTGGACTCGGCGGCCATTCGATGGCGACCTCTTGGGCGTGGTCCTTATGAGTTTGTCGGGCCCCCCGTGGTAAGGCAAGCGTCATTGGTGTTAGGAGGTTGGGTGGACTCGTTGGCCATTCGATGGCGACCTCTTGGCGGTGGTCACTTAGACCTTGTCGGGCCCTTACGTGGTAGGCAAGTGTCATCTTTAAAGGCGTTATCGGGCCCTACGTGTAGGCAATTGTCGACACTTAGACCTTGTCGGGCCCTTACCGTGTGGTAAGCAAGTGTCATCTTTAAAACGTTATCGGAGGCCCTACGTGGTAAGCGATTGTCGACACTTAGACCTTGTCGGGCCCTTAAGTGGTAGGCAAGTGTCATCTTTGAGACTTTATCGGGCCCTTGGGGTAAGCGAAATGTCGTCTTTTAGTTTTGTTATGCTTTTAGGGGTAAACAAATTCCTAATGAAGCGCGAGATATGTCTCACACTTGATAACTAATAAGTATCCCTCTACTTTATTACCTAAAATTTTTCTAAGTGTTGAGTTGAAAACTTCATTCTTACACTTCATACATTATATGGCATGTTTAGTTGTTATCTAACGATTCGAGTTAAACCCATGAAGGGGTTGGTGCATTTTTCACTTAATGAAATGATGGAGTATTGGCGGATAATAAGCCCGAAGTCATAAGGAATGAAACTATTTTCATTAAATATTTAATTTAATTACACACTATTGACAATTTTTACGAGATCTTGTAAATTAAAGGCGAAAAAAACATAAGCAATGAACATCGACTTGAGACTCCATCTTCATCGAAGAATCGAGTAAGGATGGATCAGTTAGGCTGCGAGGCGACTTCTCCTTGCCACGACTTGTGTGAAGCTCATAACTCTCGGAGTATATCTTCATTATTTCTCCATTAATCTCGTCAGGAGTTAGGTTACTCTTAGCATATTTGTTTACGAAGGTGGTCGGTTAATGGAGGCCCAAGGTCTAGAAGAGCCTTGAGCTCTCGGTTTCTCCTCAAGTTTGAGCCTTTACTCGTGTGACGATTTTACTGCGCCTCCTCCAACTTATGGATGGTCTTGGTCGAGATCTTTGCATCGACCTTTAGCTCCTCGATCTTTTCCATCCTTATCTCGCTCCTGCGAACCAAGTCGGCGTTCATTTCACGATTTCCTCGTCTTTGAGCTTTGGTTGACTTTAATTCTTCCTTGGAGGCCTTCACATCTCCTTTGGCTTGGGCTAACTCTCGTTGAAGACCTTCGTTTGTATGAAGAAGGCATTCATGTTGAGTTTTCTCCTTGCATGGCGCGAGACTTGACATGGCATTTTCCTTCCTCAAGATCTCTTCTTACTGCTTGACTTGAGAGATCTTGGGCGAAAACGTCCGAACAACTTTGCCTTTGGCTGTGTATTTCCAATATCATTTGATTAGTTTTGGATATATAAACATGCGAGATAAATTGAAGTAAAGAAGATACTCATTTACCTTAGCCAAGAAGTAGCTCATACCTTCACTAAGTAGATCTCCATTCGAACTATTCCCAGCCAGGTGATGATCGTCGGTTTCACGAACAAAAGGTGTTGAATAGTTGGAATGGAAAATGAGCGATTAGTAGTCGGGGCCACATTGTTGGGGAGGCCATGGCTTCCGTCAATCTCGGTGGTTTGTTCTCTTGGTGGGGAAGGTGGAGGTTCTTGGCGAAGAGGTGAGGAGTCTCGTGTGTATGGTTTGAGGAGAAGGAGATCGGCGGTGTGCGTTCGAGGAGTTGGCGAGGAGCGGGGAGATGAACCGGGGTGAATGTCGATGGTTTGTTTTTTTTTTTTAGGGAGGCGTGTGGGTTGGTTCGGTTGGTTCATTATCGAGGAGCGGGGTTTACGTGGATATGATTGGAGGGTGACAATAGAAGAAGAAGTAGGGACTCGAAGCTCTTGGCGATCGAAGGAGTTATTTTAGTTCTTATTTTCTTTACGAAGGACCTTGGCGATCGTGCGAAGGAATATCGAAGACTTCTCTAACGAGGGGATAGGTTCGGAGGTTGGGGGATTGGGATTAGTTGAGGTTGTTTGGGGGTTGCTTGAGGATTGTTTGGGATCAACTGTCGGGGTTTATTACGGTTGGGTGGTTTTGGTTCGTTTGGCGGATCTTTTTCTTGACGAGGTCGAAGGTTTTCTTCGAGGAATATTAGATTAAATCGTTACGAGGTTAAATCGGTTTGAAGGGAAGAAGTTGGAGGATCGACAATAGAAGGGTTAACACAGGAAGATCCTTGGTGGGTGCTCTACACTTGCATCGACATTTTCCCTGCCAAAAAATCTTCGGATCTCTCACTCGGAGAGTCGGTTTAATCGGAGATCTTGCAAAAAACACACATCGAATATGTATCACTATCTGACTCAAAAATTATATTGCGAAATTAATCGAACTTACATTTGTGATTATATAACCAAGCTTGTTTGGTCGAGAAGTGTAAAACTCCATTCCTTTGGAGAATTTTCCTCGAAAGTCGCCGTCTCCCTCACCGTTCTTGGATATATCACCCAAAATCGTGAGAGACTTGGTGGAGGTGGTCCGATACGGAAGGAAGAAATCTCGAGGCCCGTGATGAAAAACCACTTCTCGTGCCAACCTTTATTCTTTGGAAGGAGTGTTCATCAAAGGTCTCTCTCGAACCTAGTATTGGGTCGAGGAGATTGCTACTCGATACTTTGAAACCCGTTTCTCGGGACTACCAGTGAGAGAAGAGGTGAAGAAGATGTCAGCGAGAGGAGTAATCCCAGTTAAATGACGAGAAAAGCGATGAATGCGGGATGTGGATGTAGGAGTTGGGCACTTGGTTGGTGAAAGCCACTCCTATAAACCTAAAAGGGTAATGATGAAGACATGAAGAGGTAGTGAACCCCTTCTCCGGAAGAGTAGCTTAAGCGTGGCGACCAATGTCAGATCATTTGATGCATCTGCTCTTGAGGGAGGCGGGCCACTATTGCATACATGTCGGGGAATCGATAGCGACTCTGAGCGTGCATATTTCGATTCGATGTGAGAGGAGCGAATGTTGGCATTAGGAAATTGTTCCCGTCTTTGAAGAAATCGAGTAGAAGAAGTCGAAGAAGGTTTCCTCCCGTAGTAGATGATTGAGGTTAGAGCTTGAACCCTCTTGATTAGGGTTTTGGATTGGGAGAAAGCGATCTTGATGGGAGTTACCTTGAGGGGGAGTTACTGCTTGAGAAGTTTGATCACCATTGTTTTCGATTTTGTGAAGCGAGAGAAAAGAAATTTGCGAGAAAGAAAAAGCTCTAAGGTTCAAATTTTGAATTAGCGAGTAAAAGCAAATCGAAATTGGTAAAGTTTACCTTTTATCTTGTGATTGCCGCGGTAATTAAAGGCGGCACATTTAATTCAACTGCAATGATGATGAATGGGAAGGGTTTAAATCCGTTTTAGACCTAAATATCTTCACTTTAGGTGGGCTTGCATCTATTGGGTTTCTCACTTTTGTACTGATGATGACAATTTGGGCTTTGTGCAAGTTTCACTCTGGATCTCTTATGATTTTTCACGGATGGTTACATCCACGGGCTATAATTTTATAGTCTTTCATTAAACACCACATTTTAATATAAGGCTAGGGGGTAATCATTGGCCGTAATCCTTTTTCTTTATTGGTAGAAATTATTGGGCTCCTCCACTTGGATCATGTTATGTTAAGTCGTGGTTGGATCACAGTCCTCACTTGGGTCATTCTTATTATTTGGGCTTAGTCGTTATATTGGCCCGTTATATAAATTATCATTAATCCCAATTTTGACCCGATAATCATTATGCTTAAATGACGTTTGACTATTATATACGCCACTTTCTTTTGCATGGCATTAATGAGGATGGGACTCGAATGGCCGTGATAACAAAAGCGATAATAGAAGGGATGAAAGTAGGTATTTACTTTTAAATTTGAAGTAATGGCCAGGAAGTAAGGAAAAAAGGTGTCGAGAAGGTGGTGGGTGGCACGATGGCCGGATAGTGGAACATGTATGGGGCTAAGATCACATAAGAGGGTAAATAACACGACATTTTTTTTTCATTAGAATTCTTATTCTATCTCTCTCGAACACTAGACAATATTTTTCTCTCCATTGTTGACCTTGTGATCGCTTTGTCTTGACTCTCCGCGGGATATCCCTCGGCGGTCGGTAGTCGAAGCTTTTAGTGTTGACTTGTTGAGCTATGCGGGATATAGTCTTGGTGATTGGGGCGTGGAGAAAGATCTGGCGATATTATGATCGCAATACCTTTCACCTAACAATTATTGTGTTTTGTCTTTAATAAGCACGTAATTAAGTAGCGAAATATTCCAACAAGTCATCCAAAGTGTCATTGTTAAGAGACAATTTTGAATTTGCTTTTGGATTTTGCACCTTGTGATTCACAACCTTACTTAATTGGCCACACAGTTATATGGACCCTCCTCCATGTAATACCTCAAAATTTTCATATTCTATTACTTATCCATATCAACTACTTCCTCAAATTATTATTATTATTATTATTATTAACAATTCCCTTTCAGAGAAATTTTAATTTGTGATCATGGGAGTGTCTGTTTTCTGTAAATGGAAGTGAACTAATTTTTTTTCTAAATTCGTGGGAAAGTTCTGTAGCCTCTGGATATGCTCATATATATGTTTATTAAAAAACAGAAATAATTGATTTGTTAGATGAATCTGGAGGAAAAAAGTTTATCGGAAGATAGGCAAATCCTATTTTTTTTTATATGGGAACAACTTAATTTTGATCGGATAAGTTAAAACCATGCAACTTATCATTTTCTCATTGTTGTTATTTATACTGGTGGTAGGATACACGTAGCGTGTGTAAATTATGTGGGATAAAATAAAAAATTTAAAAATTTAAAGAAGTAAATAGAAAGATATAAAAATTAATATTAACAACTAAAATTATAGAAATAAAATTGAAAAAAAGAAAAAAAATGTAACACAAAATTATCAAACTTGCGGAGGCTTTATAATATAGAAGATAGATATATTACAGATGGCTTTTCCTTCGCTTTGATTACCAAAACAATAATATTACTATCACATAAAATAATCACACATCGCTCACATACTGTTAACGTAACAGTATATTGTTGTTGACATGACTCACTTAACTCAACAACAAATCACATACGGTCATATGATGTTTACGTTGAGAGCAGATCTTTTGTCCACATTTTACATGTCCCCCTTGTGTCCCTTACTTAAAATTTTAACATCTGGTATCTTAATTAACACAAGGAGGACATGTAAAAATTAAAATGTTGTTATTTATACTTGTGGTAGGTGTCAAAAATTTAAGTGAGAAACACAAAGGGACATATAAAATAGAAATAAAAGATCTACTCTTGTTTATATTAATCATTTTATGTGATAATAACATTATTTTTACCAAAATTATCAGACCTGCAGTATAGTTAAGTACTCCCTCCGTCCCTATTTAAATGACGTTTTAAAGTTTTTTATTTGTCCCTAATTAATTGACGTTTGTTTAAATCTAGGAGAATTAATGATAATTTTTCCAAAATTACTCCTCATTACTCTACCTATTTTTTGAGTACTTTAAACTCTTATGCTATGATAAATTAATAATTTAAGAGTATTATAGACAATTGAATACTATATTTAATATTTTCTAATTATTATTTTAATTCTTGTGTCCATCTCTTAAATATCATTTAAATAGGGACGGAGGGAGTACTTAAGTATATGCATGGGACCAACCAGACCTGCGGTACACTTGAATTGTGAAAATAGTTGTCTCGTATGAATTATGTGGTGACACGTGGCACTCAATTGTGGTGTCGGTCGTGGGTTGTGCTTAATTTGGATTTCAGGCGGTAAATCCAACCAAGCGGAATCGGTTTGTAATTGTAAATCCAGTAAAACTCCAATTTCGAAATACTCTGTATAAGAATAAGTTGAATAATCTCAATAATATTATAAATATTATAATTTTAAAGAGAACATAAGAAGATTATATATAAGAAGTGAGATTTTCTAATATTCTTCAATCCACTTAATATACATGGATAGTGGCGCTTTATTTATAGAACTACAAATCGTGAACAAAGATAGAAGATGAAAGAAATACAAAATTAAATAGGAAGAATGAATAGGCTTCATCAATGTATTATGTAGGTTATAGAAAATGAATGGACATCCATAATATAACTATTCATAACACTCTTCGATGTCCATTCTTTGAAGAATATCTTTCGTTAAAACCTTACTAGGAAAAAAACTCGTGGGATAAAAACCTAGTGAAGGAAAAAGAGTACATAATTCTTCAAAAACCTTATGAGATATTGCTTTATGAAAAACTTTAATTACTCCCCCTCATGATTATATCACTTGAGATCTCTGAGTCGACGCAATCCAACGTTTTGGACTAGCTTCTCAAATGTAGAAGTAGGAAGCGTATTTGTTAATAAATCGCCAAATTTTCACTTGAATCGGTTCTTTGAACATTTATATCACCATTCTTCTAAAGGTCATGAGTGAAAAAACTTTGGTGAAATATGTTTTGTTCTATCACCTTTGATATATCCTTCCTCGAGTTGAATGAATAAATGTTTGTATTATCCTCATATAAGACCGTCGGTGTTTCTTCTCCTGAAGATAAACCGCAAGCTCCTCGTATGTGTTGAATTATAGACCTTAACCATACACATTCACGACTAGCCTCATGTATTGCTAAAATTTCAGCATGGTTAGAAGATGTAGCTACTATAGTTTGCTTCATCGAACGCCAAGAAATGGCGGTTCCACCACAAGTGAATACATATCCAGTTTGTGATCGAGCATTATGAGGATCGGATAGGTACCCTGCATCTGCAAAATCAGTCAAATCTGTTTTGGGTTGGTTAGAAAAATACAAACCCATATCCTTTGTACCTTATAGGTAACGAAGTATATGTTTAATCCCATTCCAATGCCTTCGGGTTGGACAAGAGCTATATCTTGCTAATAAGTTGACAGAGAATGATATACCAGGTCGTGTATGACTAACAAGATACATTAGTGCTCCAATTGCACTCAAGTATGGTACTTCAGGACCAAGAATCTCCTCATCATTTTCTCGAGGTCGGAAAGGGTCTTTATTTACATCAAGTGACCTCACAACCATTGGGGTGCTCAACGGATGTGCTTTGTCCATATAAAATCGTTTTAGCACCTTCTCTATATAAGATGTTTGATGCACAAGAATACAGTCCTTTAAATGCTCTATATGTAACCCAAGATAAAATTTTGTCTTTCCAAGATCTTTCATTTCAAATTCTCTTTTCAAGTACTCTACTACCTTTGAAATCTCTTCAGGAGTTCCAATGATATTTAGATCATCAACATATCTTCGCATAATAATAACAAACTCAAATCTAGATCTCTTTATAAAAATGCATGGGCTAACATGATCATTCTTATATCCCTCCTTTAACAAATATTCACTAAGACGGTTATACCACATGCGACCAGATTATTTTAATCCATATAGAGATCTATTTAATTTGATCGAAAGTCTCGCTTTTCGAGAACCCAGATTTACATGCTTACGCAATTTGAATCCTTCCGAATTTCATATAAATTTCATTATCAAGTGGGCCATACAAATATCTTTGTGAATCAGAAGACCCAAATTTTATAAATAAAGATGAATTTTCTATAAATATTATTTTTGAATATTATGGAATAATTTGATATAATGTTATAGTTGTGGGTAATATTTATAAATTTTGCAAAATATGCAAGTGGTTATATTATATTCGATTGGTCTGGGGAATATTAGGTTTAGCGAGGGAATATTCGCATAACTGGCGGCTCAATCATTGGTGGACCCTACAAATGTAATTATTATTTGGATTGAGAAAACGACAAAAATATTTTATTAAAATAACGACGGAAGTTTTACCGGTTTGATCTTGTTGAAATACTTTCAGTAGTAAAAGTACGATGTCGTGTGTTGGTTGCGTAGTAGCACGCGGTATTGATTATCGAATCTTATGTGAAGTCACTCGGTTTGATTCCATTATTGTCGATTAATAATATGAATTATTATAATGATAATGACGTTTTGTTTTATTCAGTATTATTAACGTAATAAAAGCGAAAACATCTTTTATATAAAATGTAATACTTTATTAAAGTTATTACATAAATAAAATATATTATATTTTATTATGCATAGTGTTTTCGTAGTGTTTTGCATAGTGTTGCATAGTGTTTGCATAGTAAAATGTTTTTATATAAATAGAATATATTATATTTTATTTAAAAGATTTTGCTTTAAATATGGACCGTCGATTAAAGTAAATCAATCTGAACCGCTCATGGATTAATTACTATATGCATTCTATTTTCCTATAAATAAGCTCATTCCTTCATTATTTTCTTACGAATTCATTTGAAACTACTGAGAGAAAACTATAGAGAAAAGAAGAAAAGTATACTAGCTACTTCACTTTGCCAATATTCGGTTCTTCTAAGGTAGAAATATTATTTGTTGTACTTCGTAAAGGGTGTTATTCTTTTGTATTCATGAAGAGAACTTCTTTTGTTATTCCATTCTTATTTATTACATTTGGAATAACTCAGATACGCTAAATCCCCTATACTTGGTGATCTTCTTCTTTTTTATTCCATTCTTCTATTATTCATTTGGAACATCCTGCATGCATGTGTTTTACACAGGACCTAGTTCCGCCTCTTTATTATTCTGTTGGAACATCCACATGCGTGTGTTTTACACCGATCCGGTTCCGCTTTTATCATTCTGTTGGAATATCCTATCATGTGTTTTTACACCGATCCGGTTCCATCTTTATTATTACATTGGAACATCCATGTTGGTTGTGAATTTCACGACACGTTCCGTTATTTATTATTCTCATTGGAATAACTCACTGTCTGCGGTCTATCGCATGCATGGTGATTTCTTTTGTTATTCCATTCTTTATTATACCCAAATTGGTTAAAACTTTGACTTCTATACTCCATGAAATTAGTAGAATATCCTTGATATTTCGTTTCATCCAAAGATCTTTTCATGGAAATATTCTTCCGATCATTCTTGAATTTTACTCTACAAAGCGATATTATGTTGACAGTTTGGATGTTATTAGTTCTGAATAACTTAATTCTTGAACTTGTTTTATTGAATTCTTATATCATTGTCATCATCCTCATGTTTTTTTTAAAAGTCATCTCGTGGCACTGTAGAGCGTGGATGGACTTGGTATGATTATGACGAGGGATTATTCGGTTGTAATCATACCGTAATGTTACAAATGATGTGGTAAAAGTCCTCGATTAGTAGTAGTGCATTGATGGACGATTGTTGGCATGATCATGACCATTAATGAATACACAACTATTCTTGGCCCGTGAGTGCGAGAATAATTGTGGTCGCGTAATACTAAAGAATATCCTTAAGCCAGTAGTGCGGGGGTGATTCGATGATGTGGATTATTTATTAAAGTTGAGTCTCGGCTATAACGATGATGAAAAATCCTTTTAAATCATAAAAGATAGTAGATTTTATTTTCTACTTGACTTTTTAATGGATTGCTTGTTCATTACCGCAGCTTAAACTTGATGTTTATTATATTTTATCGGTTTAACAATGTTGAAGGCTATTGATAATTTATTCGCATTATCTTAGTAATAATATTTCTTCTTGGGCTAGTTGAGCTCTCACCTTTCTTTCACTTTATTCTCTTGAAATGAGAACATATTTGGACGAGTCGGGAACGGAGTAATGGTCCGAGAGGATATCATTAGTAGTCCTCACTATTCGTGAAATAGTGTGATAATAATTGTAATGAGGACTCCTTTTGAGTTTGTATAATATCTAGTAGACATTATTTGTATTCAAACTCACGGTTTATGTCGTATTGTACCTACGCAGATTATATTAGTAAGTTGTATTTAAATTACATACCATGTATCGACTACCCAAGATGGGTGATGTATACCTAATTTTGGGGGCGTCACGGTTAGTATCGAGCTTGGATATATGATCCTGGCTAAGATGTGAGAATAGTACTAGGAGGAGAGACGGAATACCTTCGCTAGTATGACCTACCTAAGTTTATGTCTTATTTTATTGGTCGGTTAAAATGTAAAGATAATTGTTACATATCAATTAATCTTTTGTTTTGTGGCGATATCTGAAAATGACATCCGAGAATGTTGAGAATGGCAATGGAGCACGAGCGATCGTTGATTCACCACATATCAATAATCGGGATAATGTGCGTCGAGGCGACAATCCTCATGCAAACAATAACACTGACCAAATGATGAATGATCAAATGTTCAGAGGCTTTATGCAATTTATGCAACAGCAGGCGAGAGCGACTCCTGTCCAAAACGTAGGTGGAAACACGGAAAACTCTTGGGCGGTCACCGCTAAACAATTCAAGGAGCTGGGACCACCGGAGTTTAAGGGAGAGCCAAAACCACTTCTGGCGGAAGCATGGATAAAGCAGATTACCAAGATATTTGATGTCTTGGGATGCTCTGAGGAGAAAAGGTTCCTTTCACCTTTATGTTGCGGAGAAGGCAGATTCTTGGTGGGAATCGGTAAAAACGTACTCAACTTCTTTGTCTTGAAGATATCTTGGGAGAAGTTCGAGAGTCGTTCAACGACAAATACTTTCCCGAAAGTATTCGCCATGAAGAAGGAGGTGGAGTTTATCAAGTTGGAACAAAACAATATGACCGTGTCGCAATACGAGGCAAAATTTGCGGAGTTATCACGGTTCAAGTCCCCACTTGGTGGATAATGAAGAGAGAATGGCGCCAATGTTTTTAAGAGGTTTGAAGTGGAGATATGTCAACATCTTATTTCTCATAAACCGTGTTTGTATTCGAGATGTTGTAAATAGGGCTCCGATTAGTGGAGCGATAACGAGTCAACGCAACTAAAAGAGAGCAGCTGGCAAAATTATAATACCAACGAGAGTAGTCATCGAAGCGGTGACAACAAGTGTGGAGGGAATCAACAGGCCAGATACGGTAACCACTTCGGTGGTAATCAGGGCCAAAACAATAAGAATGGATATTTCAAGAAACGGAGATTCAACAATGATGGAAAGACGTTAAAGACCAAAGACCCGTTGTTAAGGAAGGAGAAAGACCACCTATCATATGCTTCAAATGCGGAGAAGAGGGACACATCAGTCCGAACTGTGCCATGCCGTCCAAAGCATGTTATAATTGTGGAAGAGAAGGTCACTTAGCTCGATTTTGTCGTTCATCAAGACAAATTCAACTAGGATAGAGGCACCAAAAGGTCATCCCGAAAAGTCAAAACCTGGTAGTGCAAGGAGGCGTTTGTTGTGACCTCCCGGAGAGCAAGGAACCCGAATGAGGTCATCACGGGTAAGCTTATCATAAACTCTAATGAAGTCTATACTTTATTTGATACTGGGTTCTACCCATTCTTTTATTTCTCCTACTTGCGCTCATCGATTAAATTTGACTCGAGAATTAGACTTTGACTTATCTGTGGAAACTCCGTTGGGAGAAACCTTCATTACATCCAATGCTTATAAGTCTTGTTTTTGGTTCAAATCGGTACCCTCACATTACTGTCAATCTTATTTCATTAAAAATACTTGCATTTGACGTGATTCTAGGGGATTGATTGGTTAACTACTTATCATGCAAAAAATTGATTGTTTTCGTAAGTGTTGTTAGCTTTCATATTCCTAATCAACCTATTATGCGAATTCAAACGACCAAACCATTAAAATCAATCATCGTTATCTCAAGCCATAAAGCTATTCGTTTATTGAAAAGCGGATGTCAAGCTTTCTTAGCTCATGTCACGATTTAAACAAAAATACGCCGGTTTGAAGCGATATTTCTATTGTTAATAAATTTCTGACGTATTCTCAAAGAATTTCTGGCTACCCCCCAGGCGTGAAATTGAATTTTGTATCGACCTTGAACCCTAAGATAAAACCTATTTCCAAAGCCCCATATCGAATGGCTCTATTGAACTTCGAGTTAAAGACCCAACCGCAGGAATTGTTAGACATTGGCTTTTATTCGTCCTAAGACTTCTCCTTGGGGTGCTCTGTTCTATTCGTGAAGAAGAAAGATGGGAGTATGCGACTTTGTATTGATTATCGTGAGAGTTGAATCATGTCACCATCAAAAATAGGTATCCATTGCCACGTATTGATGACCTGTTTGACCAGTTGCAAGGAGCCAAATTCTTTTCAAAGATTGATCTTCGTTCCGGATATCACCAATTGAAGATTAGAACCGCTGACATTCCAAAGACGGCTTTAACCTCGATGCGGGCATTATGAATTCTAGTCGTGTCCTTTGGATTGACTAATGCTCCTGCTGCCTTCATGGATATGATGAACCGAGTATTCAAGGAATATTTAGATCACTTTGTGGTCGTCTTTATTGATGACATCCTTATTTATTCCAAAAGCCGTGAAGATCATGATCAACACTTGAGGCTGACACTCCAAAAGCTTCGTGAATATAAGCTTTATGCCAAGTTGAAGAAATGCGAGTTCTGGCTTGAAGAAGTAGCATTCCTTGGGCACGTGGTATCAAGTCATGGAATATCTGTTGACCCAGCAAAGATTGAAGCTATTCAAAGTCGGGAACAACCTAAATCGATTAATGATCGAAATCGTAGCTTTCTCGGTTTAAATTTGGTTATTATCGGAGATTCGTGGAAGGATTTTCTCGAATCGCTACTCCATCGACTCAAATTGACTCGAAAAAATACAAAGTTCGGTTGGAGCGAAGAATGTGAGAAGAGTTTTCAAGAACTCAAGAGAGACTTATTTAAGCACTGCTACGACAATACCATCCGCTCGGAGGATTTGTCATCTCTGATGATGCTTGAGCAAAGGGTTAGGATGTGTTCTCATGCAACATAGAAAAGTTATAGCTTTATGCCTCACGACAACTCAAAGAATATGAGAGGAATTATCCTACTCATGATCTAGAGTTAGCGGTTGTTGTCTTCTTGCACTTAAAATTTGGAGGCATTACTTGTATGAGGAGAAAGTTGAAATCTTTACGGATCATAAAAAGCCTCAAAAATATTTCTTCACTCAAAAGGAACTCAACATGCGACAACGACGTTGGCTTGAACTATTGAAAGATTATGATCATACCATCCAATACCATCCTCGAAAAGCGAACGTGGTAGTGACGCATTGAGTAGAAGATCATATGCAATGCACGAGTGCGTTATTGTCAACGCAGAGGCCCATTTGTGTGACTTGCAAAGGATGGAGATAGAGTTAAAGACTCTGGGATGCGTGTGATGATAGCGAATATACGAGTAGAACCGACTTTAATCGATAAAGTTAAAGTCGCTTTCAAGCTACGGACTGGAGGTGATGCGTATGAGGAAGAAAGTGCAAGAGGGTGCTATCTTAGGAAGCAAGAATCGATGAAGAAGGAATACTTGAGTCAACTCCGGACTTTGTGTTCCTAACGACCTGATTTAAAGTATAATATCATGATGGAGGCGCACAACACACCATTTACAATCCATCTCAGGAGTACCAAAATGTATCATGATATTCGCCATACATTTTGGTGGAGCAATATGAAGAGAGAGATAAGCATTGCTTATCTCAAGGTGTCTAACTTGTCAACGAGTTAAAGCGGAGCATCAAGTACCAAAAGGTCCATTGCAACCACTTGAAATTCCGAATGGAAGTGGGAGCACATTACCATGGATTTCGTTTCTGGGGCTTCTAAGGTTTCTCAAGGCATTAATGCGATTTGGGTCATTGTTGATAGATTGACCAAGTCTCGCTCATTTCTTACCGATCACGAGAAACTTATACACTTGAACGTCTTGCTTCAGTATGTATATAAAACGAGATTGTAAGATCGCATGGTATGCCTAATATCCATAGTTTCCGATCGAGACCCAAGATTCACTTCACGATTTTGGGTTAGTTTGGAAAAACTATGGGCACAGACTTACGATTTAGCTCGGCATATCATCCTCGAGACAGACGGACAATCGGAGAGGACTATTCAAACTCTTGAAGATCTATTAAGACTCGTGTCCTTGATTTCAAGGGAGTTGGGACAAGTTCTTACCATTGGTAGAGTTTTCCTACAACAACAATGCTTATCAAGCAAAGTATTGGCATGGCTCCATTCGAGCGCGTTGTATGGAAGAAAGTGTCGCTTCTCCGGTATCTTTGGGATGAGGTGGGTGAAGCAACGTTGTTGGGACCGGAGTTGATACGTATGACTACGGAAAAGATTTAAACGATCGACAACGTATAAAAACCTCACAAAATCGACAAAAGAGTTATCTTGATCTTCATCGAAAGGACGTGGAATTCGATATAGGAGATCATGTGTTGTTAAGAGTTGCTCCATGGAAAGGAGTTACAAGATTTGGAAAGAGAGGAAAACTTAATCCTCGATTCATCGGTCCATTTTAATCCTCGATCGAGTAGGAACTGTGGCCTATAGACTCGCTTTTACCCAAAATATGTCTCGTGTTCATAACGCTTTTCACATATCCATGTTACGTAAATATATGAAAGACCCGAACCATATTATTGAGTTAGAACCGCATCAAATAGCGGAAGATTTGGCGTATGAAGAGGTTCTGCTCAAATTTTGGATAAGAAGGAACATATTCTACGCTCAAGGTTATACCTCAAGTCAAAGTTTTGTGGAGGAACCACGATGTTGAGGAAATGACTTGGGAGTTAGAATCAAAATGAAATCAAGGTATCCTTACCTCTTCGACATACCAGTACGTGAGAGTAGTATTATGCATACAAGCCAATCATGTATGATGATAAAGCATATCTTGTGTAATCAATCTTATTTATTTATTAATAAAAGAATTATTTATTAAAGGCATTTATTATCTACATGGTGTCTTTTTTTTTAATAATATGTGATAAACCCATAGTTTTAAGCAACGCTTTTAGAATAATGATGATGATCATTCTAATGAGATCTAAATTCTTAGAAAGCTTAAAACTAAAATAGTTCCCAATCATTGGATTACTAAATTGGGGATTAGTGAATCCGGATAGATTGGTACATACGTTAACATTTCATTGGATGAGGTTGATTGATCTCATGATCATTTGTGTGAGATACTAAAGCAAGTATGTAGGTGCTTATTAGAGAATAAGTTCAACTTTGAACGTGACTCGCTAAGGAATACCTAATGGAGTTTTACTTACCCATCAATAGGAATTCTGTAGTGATAGTAATCTGAAATGATCCTTGACTTTGAGATCATCATAGTATCTTATATATAATGAATTACACTTTGACTTATTCCTTAAGACTCTTAGAGTATATCAAAGGGTATGCTTGGGTGTAATAAGTTATATATGAAGATAATGAATGATCAATAAAGAATCTACCACTTCTAGTAAAAGGAGAAATGTCTATGTGATTCGATAAATGACAACCCGTGAATCCTTGGCGAGTGGAATGAAATTAGAAAGTAGTTTCTAATTTGCATTCATTAGAGTTGTTCATTTAGGAATCGAAATACATATAATTAAATAAAATAAGACTTGACAAGTAATTCCATGTCTTATATTTAATTGGGACATTGTATGGTGGAAGGATTGAATTGTGCGGTAACTATTTACTCAAAGGTTCTTTTATGATTAATGTTGAAATCTATATTATCCGGAAAGTCGCCGATCGCTAGGAGGCTTATCCCTATTGTAGAATAAATATTATTTATTTAAATAAATTATTTGTTTAATTTATTTATTTAAATGAGATTAAATTGTTCTAATTGATTTATTCACAACCTGGTTTAATATGGAGAACCTAAAGGGTCACACCATAAAAAGGAAGAATAATTATTTAAGAAGTTAATGGCATAATTGTAATAATGTATTAAGTATATTTAATTTAATCTATGGTGATAGAATAAATTAAATAGCTTAATATTTATTATTTAATATTTTAAAATATTAAATATAAATTAATAAGAGGAGTCTTATTAATATTATTACAATTATTATTATTTTAATTTCTAAAAGGTTTAGGAATTAATTTAATATTAGTACTTTCATTTATTCCTAATTGGATTAGGAAAGAAAATTAGTTAAAGGAGTTTAATTAATTAACCCTAATAGGATTAGGGCCCATTTAATTAAAAGAGTTTAATTAAATAAATAATACCTTATTTTAATTAAAATAGGGTTACATGATATCTTTATAAGAGGAGTCTTATATTAGATATCTAATATAATGTAATTCCTAGAGTTGGAGAGTACGCTCCTTTTTTCTATACTGAGATAGGAAAAACTAGGGTTTGAGTCAATTCCCTTCTTCTTGAAAAATTCTTCTTCCTTGGTGGATCACCTATAGAGGCCATACACTTGGGTGGCTTACATTGATCAAAGGAAGGAATCTACCCGAGATTCAAGGAGATCATGAGAAGAGGAGGTGAACTCGCACTGAGGAAGCTTTCGTTTCTACAAGAGGTATGATTTCATAATTTCTTATTCTTCATTTTAATTAATAATATACATAAAGGATGATCCGGGTAATTGGTTTGTGAAAAATTTTAAAATCTGATTTTATCTCGCTTCCGCTAAATTTTGCAATTTTGATTGCTACTTTGATTTTCACAAAACCCAATAGTGGTATCAGAGCCAAACTTTATGCGAATTATTAATTATTTAGATTCTATATATGTATGGGTATGTATTTAGAAAAATTTATTGGGCATAATCTGTTGTATAAAATTATTATTTTATGAAAAAAATAAAAAAAATAAAATCGTAGCTTGAATATATATAAACCGTAGCTTGAAAAACCGTGCCTGCTATTTTTTTTTTTTATTATTTTTTGGTCAAGCGGCTGTTATTTTTTTTTGTTGTTAAGGGATCCGTTTGGCTGTTATTATATATATATATAATAATAATTAGCACCTGCTTGGTCAGACTTATTTGTAGCCATCACGTTGACCAAAGAATGTAGTGCAGTCCTACCATTTTTTTTTAAAGAGTTAATGATTATTATTAAAAAAAAAAAAAAAACGCAGGCCATGTTGCTATAATTTTTTTTTTGGCGTGAATCAAAAGTGGCACGTGATTGGTATATATATATATTTTGTCCAGGATGATTTTTCCGGCCAGGAGCTTCACGTGATTTTGGTATATTATATATATATATATAATAGTTATATATATATATTAATTTTAATAATTTTATAATTAAAATAAAAGAGTTTATTTTAATCTTAAAATTGGATTTCATGCAACATAAAATTGCCCATTAAATGATACTCATATATATATGGAATGATTTAATTTATTGATACATATGATGATATGTATGATAATAAATGGGATTGATTATGGACAATTGACCAATATGATTGGATTTATTTTAGTTGGATGTTTGAATGAATGAGTTTTATTAAATGGGATCTGCAATACCTCGTCTTTTCGGGTTTTCTTCTTGATGTAAATTCTATCTCTCTCTATGTACTTCCCTCGATCTTGATCAAGGTTTCTATTTAAATTAAATAGTTTAATGTAATAGGATTAGTTAGAATTTTTTTAAGAACCAGGAGATCAAGGAGCGCTTGAAGACCCGTTTGTAATGGAGCAGGTTTAAATGTAATAGTTATATTTAAATGTTTATTCTTTCACCCTAGGGGTTTGACCTTTTGGTTCACTTGGTGGCTCTAGTGAACCAAACTAGAATAAAAGTCCATAATCAATCCGGGTAGAATATAGTATTCTATATGTGCATGCTAGTAGTATATATATTATATATTATGCAAACATGCTTCGCATGTTTAATAATATAACGCGTATTTTATATATATATTTGCATGCGCTATTAAACAAGATGAGACAAATAATAACAAATCCTCAAAGTTTTTTATTAAGTCTTAAGCGTTCAAAGATATTTAGAATATCGAACGTCGCCTTTCTAGCATGATAAAATTAATAGAGTATTAAATATTTAATATGAGTTTGTTGTGTCACCACAAGGCAAGTATTAAGTATTTAAGATGTTAATTTATCACATTTGATGCTTATAAAGAAAATTGAACAATATTGTTTTGTTGTGTCACCACAAGGGCGATATTTTTTTTTTTTGAATATATGGAAGTGCTAGGTTGGACTTAACTTAGATAATTTTGATTCGGATGTGCCACCACTTGATCAAAATAATCCAAGAGGCAAAACATAAGGAGTTACATGTTGATGTAATTGACAAGGAGTTGTCTACCTATTTATTTATATATAGTTTGTTGTGTCACCACAAGGCTATATATATTTTGAAATGGGATCCTTATTCTCACTTAAGAAAAAACTTTAATTAGATTTTGCTTAAACTATATAAATGAGGGTAATATAGTTTGAAGAAAATAGTGGGAGATACCAATATAAAATAAGACCTAATTTATTTTGGTAATTAATAAATGAATGTTTGCTAAAATATTGTCTTTTTACATGCAGAATTTTGAAAATGTCACATTCACTAATTTCACTGCGTAGCATACTTGATGCTAACAAACCCAATTCTGATCGAACTAACTACTTGACCGGGTTTAAGGAATCTGAGAATTGTTCTCATCTTTGAAAAGATTTCTTATGTCCTAAATTACCAGACTGCAAAAGTTGCGAGAGACAGACCTCGAGGAAGAGATTGCTACTTTTAAATAAAGGGCAAGATGATGCATCTGTGGCTCAATGCATCATGCTCGCATCCATGAGTAACGAGCTTCAAATCGAGATGAAAACATGGATGCTCCTACTATGCTATCGCACCTTCGAGTCAGATATGGTGAAGAAAGTAGACTGCTAGATATGAAATATCTAAGGAGCTCTTCCGATCTCTTGATGACCGAGGGCACTACCGCTGAGACTCATGTCCTAAAGATGATCAATCTGATTGAGCGTCTTGGACAAACTTGGGTTTGTCATGGATGGGGAGTTGAGTCAAGATTTAGTCTTGCAGTCACTCCCGCACACCTTCTCACAATTTGTTGTGAATTTTCACATGAAACAAGTTGGATGTCGATTACTCAATTACTTAACATGTTGAAAAGCTGCTGAAGGTCACCTCCCATCCAAGAAGAACCATGTCTTCATCGGTGGATGATTCTTCCAAGAAAAGGAAGAGGCCCAAGGTATTTTCTCGAAAGAAGAAATCCAAGAAGGCTAAGGGAAAGGCGAAAGTGAAGGATCAAAAGAAACCTGATCCAACTATGAGAAGGAATTTGCTTCCATTGCAATAAAGCCGATCATCGGAAGAGGAACTGCAAGGATTATCTCATGAGATCAAAAGAAAGAAGCTTGGAGAAGCTTGAATCCTAATCAAGGTTTGTTTATGATTGAAATTAATTTTTCCGAAAAGTCAATCTTCTACTTGGGTATTGGATACTGGATGTGGTTCTCACATATGTAATAATATCGCAGGTAGTCGAAGTAAAAAGTCGAGCAAGGATGAGGTCGCCCTACGAGTGGGAAATGGAGCAAAGGTTCTTTGCATTAGTTTGTAGGGACTTATTGTTTAAAGACTACCTACGGCAAGTTCATTAATTTAAATAATTGTTATTTTGTTCCAAATATCATTAGAAACATTATTTCTATCTCTGTATTGGATATGGATGGTTTTAATATTATAATAAAGAACAACAGTTGTTCCATTTATAATGATAATGTTTTATATGGTGTTGGTAATTTGCGAAATGGACTTTATATACTTGACTTGCATGAAAATATATTTCAAATTGAACAAACTAATAAAAGGAAAAGAGATGATGTTAATTATACCTTCATGTGGCACTATAGACTTGGTCATATTAATGAAACAAGATTATCCAAGTTGCATAAAGATGGGCTCCTAGAGCTAACTGATTATGAATCATATCCAACCTGTGAATCTTGTCTCATGGGTAAAATGAATAAATCTCCTTTTAGTGGAAAAGGAGAAAGAGTTACTGAGTTGTTAGCGTTGGTACACACGGATGTATGTGGACCCATGACAACGAATCGCACGAGGAGGGTATTCTTATTTTATTACATTCACCGACGACCACTCAAGATTTGGATATGTGTATTTAATGAAATACAAATCAATCATTTGAAAAGTTCAAAGAGTTCGTAAGTGAAGTTGAGAAGCAAACCGGTAAGAGTATTAAGATTCTTCGATCCGATCGAGGAGGAGAATACTTAAGTGGTGAGTTTCTCAATTGTCTCAAAGAAAATGGTATAATCTCACAATGGACTCCACCGGGGACGCCACAAATGAATGGTGTATCTGAAAGGAGAAATCGAACATTGTTGGACATGGTTCGATCTATGATGAGCTTTACTGACCTTCCAGCTTTCATACGGGGATATGCCCTAGAGTCTACCGCATACCTACTTAACAAGGTACCTACAAAATCCGTCCCCAAGACCCCATATGAGTTATGGATAGGGAGAAAACCAAATCTTAAGCATGTTAAGACTTGGGGTTGTCCAAATTTTGTGTCAAAAGTTTGAAAACGATAAGTCGCAGATTAGATCGACAAATGTAGATTTGTGGGATATCCTAAAGAAAACATCGGGTATTATTTCTATCATCCAACCGATCAAAAGGTGTTTGTTGCGAAACATGCCGCCTTCTTGGAAAAGGAGTTTATCCTTGAAGGGTCGATGGGAGTAAGATATATCTTGAAGAAGTTCAAGAACCACAAAATACTACTGGATCAAAGTGAGGTACCTAATCAAGTAGAGATTCCTTCATACCACACCCTATTCAGTAAATCCGGAAGAGTACCAAAGATACCAGACAGGTATGGACTTGTCATAGAAGATGACAATGAGGTACGCATCATAGATGATGATGATCCATTAAATTACTGAATGCTATGAGTAGTAAAGACTCGGAGAAGTGGCGAAGCCATGAAATCGAGATGGACTCCACGTATGAGAACCAAGTATGGACTTTGGTCTCACCACCAAGGCATTAAGTCTATTGGGTGTAAATGGGTCTTTAAAAGAAAGATGGAAGCAGCATTTGCAAGGTAGAGACCTATAAGGCCCGGCATTTGGTTGCAAAAGGTTTCAAACAAAGACAAGGAGTTGACTATGACAAAACCTTCTCACCAAGAGCAATGCTCAAGTCCATTCGGATTTTGCTTTGCGATTGCGAACCTTACCATGACTATGAAATCTGGCGAGATGGACGTGAAAACGGCCTTCCTCAATGGGAAACTTGAGGAGGATGTGTATATGACACAACCAGAGGGGATTTGTTTTAAAGGTTGGAACAAATCAAGTCTCATAAGCTACTGACGATCCATTTATGGATTGAAGCGAAGCTTCTACGTAGGTGGAACATCCGTTTTGATGAGACAATCAAAAAGTTTGATTTTATCAAAATGAGGATGAACCATGTGTGTACAAGAAGGTAAGTGGGAGCTATTTGTTTCATTCCTTGTATTATATGTTGATGATATATTACCGATAGGGAATGATATTCCTATCTTTAAAACAATTAAAATCTGGTTATCTAAACACTTCTCCATGAAGGACTTGGGAGAAGCATCCTATATTTTGGGGATAAAGATCTATAGAGATAGATCTAATAGGATGCTTGGCTTATCCCAAGGAACGTGTGGCGCCCCAAAATAGGTATACACAACACCCATTCCGAGTCGCCAAATACATGGTACAAGAAAGCAACTACAACTTCATAATACAAATGTCGTGTGAAATACGACAATATATCTTGTGAGTTTAAATATAATATTGTCTTCTAGACAATATCCACATGCAAATAAATCCCCATCATAATTATTGATTCATTATTTTACAAAATGGTGAGGACTACTAAACAACTCTCTAGAACCTTCATTCCATACCCCTCGACTAAGTACTCGCTACATTCTCGCCTCCCGAGAAGAAAAATGGAACAACAAGGAAAAGGGTGAGCTCAACTAGCCCAAGAAAGAATATTATGACTAAGATAATATACAACAAATTATCGTTAGTCTTCAACAGGAAAAAACTCGATAGAATACAATAGACAACAAGTTTCGGATCAATATTAGCAATGAAATAATAATTCATAGAAGAGTTACGTAGAGAATGAAATCTACTATAATCTATGAATTTAACAAATCCATCATCAATATTTTATCCTCAGAACATCAATCAATATACATCACGAATCGATATTCATCTTTTGCACTACAGTGCCAAAGATATTCATCATTTGTCATGTTCATTTAAACACTGCTCATTTTTGCACTTCAAAGCAAAGATATTAATCAATCGGTCATGTTCATCTCAACACTGCTCATCTTTGTACTACTGTGCCAAAGATATTCTTCAGAATCATTCATCTTTGCACTACAGCCAAAGATATTCTTAAGAAATCATTCATCTTTGCACTACGGGCAAAGATATTCCATAATATCATCATTTAAGACCGAGGATGATGAAAAATATTTTTTAAAGAAACGAATCCAAAGAAACAAAATGACAAGGATTAAGGATTAAGGATTCGTACTTGGTTTTATCCACGTCCAAAAATACCTCAAAAATAATCACGGTGGTGTAAAATTCAAGAATGATCAAAACATGGATACAATCAAAGCTAGTATCCGTAATAGATATTTTGGACAAAAGAAGAAATTTTGTTTTTCTAAGAATTGAATAGTCAGATATCGTGAATAGTCTTGTATAATGTGAATAGTAACTCCGACACCACCAAAAGATAGAAATTCCACAAAAACATCTTCACGCTTCATGAATAGTACTCGTGAATAGTAACTCGTGAATAAGAACTCATTTAATAGAACTCGTGAATAAGAACTCATGAATAGTAACCCATGAATAAGTAACCCCACATGAAAAAGTTCCAAATTTGATAAAACTTCAGATCAACATTTCAAAGATAATGATATTGAAGAAATAATATCATTATGAAAAAAAATAATATCCCTTACCTCGAAAGATCAAGACTTAAATTTGAAAAACACCTGATATAAAGGCTATGACTTGGACTTGCACCAGTATAGCAATACTCAAAGTATACTCAAAATACTCACAAGAATACGCTCGATAATATAGAGAGAAAAAACTTCAGCTCGGTGTGATTTTCAATTCTAACCCAAGACCCTATTTATAGAAATTGCTTAGAACACCAAAGCGTAAAATTTAATAAATTAATAATATAATTATATTATTTTCTACACATGTCTAGAATCTGATTTCAGCCATCAAACACATGCCACCTTCTAGAAAAAAATAAGAAAAAAAAACGTTTTTCTAATTTTAAATATTTTAAACTTCAAAATCAATTATTTGAACTTCTAACTTCAATAATTCATAATAAATAGCCCTTTCATCAGAAAATTCGAATCTCTCAAGTTTTTATAGGAAATTCAATTATCTACAACTTTGCGTAAGAAAGTTTTTCCAAATTCCAATCGAAAATTGACCAAATCCACAAACGGGCAATTTTACGTGCTATAATCAAATTTCAAATCAATAAATGGGGTCCACCGACACATGTTTAACATGTTTTAAACATTTATTACAACAAAAATACTCTTCCTCCTCGTATACTCATATATCCCACATTCGTTGTAAAATATCACCGCTAATATATTATTAAAATAATATATTTAAATGAATTATTTTATCGAAAAAAGATAAAATATTAATTTTCAACAATTGTCATTTTAAAAATTTTCTCCATCTATATCCACATAAAATCAATATTTTCCTCATCATATAAATCAATAATTAATTATTCACAAATAATATTACAGAATCACAATATTGACAACCGGCGGCTTCCTGTGAAAGAGGGGGGCTTTCAATAAGAATTTCTTCTTCGCCCGCAATTAGGTGACCAAACCTCTCCTTAGCATGTAACTTTCTAGACATTGCCAATAATGTTATCTAATAATATTATTCGAGATAATATGAATTATTGCTTCGATAATGAAAAATACTTGTAATGACAATTATCAAAACAACAAAGAATATAAAATATCAACGCAAAGAATTATTAACTCAATAAAATATCGAATAAAGAATTATCAGTAACCATTATTGAGTAGTGCCTTCACGTAAGAATCAATAATTGGTGCAATACCGGTGCTATCTCTTGTTGTTAACGCGCCGTATTAGTGTGTTTTAACCACCGGTATTCCAACAAGATAATAAAAGAATAACCACGCCTGCTTATTTAAAAACAACTTATATTTGTCGTTTTCTTCATCCAATCGCTTTCCGTTATGGGGCCCACACATGGTCACTACCTTGTCAGCATTTAATATTCCCGACAAAGCATTTAATATTCCACGACCAAACGAATATTCCCCGACAACAATGAATATTTAATAACCACTTGCTTATTTTGAAATATTTGCGATTTAACCCTTAACTATCCACATTAATCAAATCAACCCTTACTATTTCAAAATAATAAATAAAGGAAATTCCTTTTATTTAAAAATTTCGGGTCTTACAACCTCCCTCCTTATGAAATTTCGTCCTCGAAATTGACGACGTACTGGTGTTTTTCAAAAGGTGAGGATACCTCGCTTTCATTTCCGCTTCCAATTCCTGTGTCATTTCCTCTATAGCATGATTCCTCCACAAAACTTTAACTTGTGGTATGACCTTCTTCAGCGTAGACATGCTCCTTCCTATCCAAGATCTTGACAGTACCTCCTCATACGTTAAGTCTTCTATTATCTCGCCCTGGTTCTAACTTAATAACGTGGTTTGGGTCTTTCACATATTTACGAAGTACAAATATGTGAAACACATTATGAACACGAGACATACTTTGAGGTAACGCAAGTCTATAAGCTACATTTCCTACTCTGGTCAAGAATTTGAAATGGACCAATAAATCGTGGATTGAGCTTTCCTCTCTTCCCAAATCTTGTAACTCCTTCCATGGAGCAACTCATGAACAATACATGATCCCCACATTAAATTCCATGTCCTTTCGATGAAGATCCGTGATAACTCTTTTGTCGATCTTGTGCCGCTTTGTATACGTTGTCGAATCATTTTGATCTTTTCGGTGTAGTCATATGTACTAACTTCGGGTCCCAACAATGTTGCTTCACCCACCTCATCCCAACATATTGGAGAACGACATTTTCGTCCATATAATGTTTCGAATGGAACCATGCCTATATTTGTTTAATAACTATTGTTGTATGAGAATTCCACCAATGGCAAGTACTTATCCCAACTTCCTTTGAAATCTAGGACACAGAGTTTTAATATATCTTCAAGAGTTTAAGTAGTCCTTTCTGATTGCCCATCCGTTTGTGGATGGTATGCCAAACTGAATCGTAAATTTGTGCCCATAGCTTTTTGCAAGCTAACCCAAAATCTTGAAGTGAATCTTGGGTCACGATCCGAAACTATGGATACAGGCATGCCATGCAACTTCACAATCTCATTCACGTACATACTAACAAGACGTTCAAGTGAATAAGTCTCCCATATCGGCAAGAAATGAGCAGACTTGGTTAATCTATCAACAATAACCCAAATAGCATTGATGCCTTGAGAAACCGTAGGGGAAGACCCGTAAATCTAAATCCATAGTAATGTGTTCCCACATCCATTCCTAATCTCAAGTGGTTGCAACGGACCCTTAGGTACAAGATGCTCCGCTTTACACGCTAGCAAGTTAAACACATCGAGATAAACTTTGCAATCTCTCTCTCATATTGTTCCACCAAAATGTATGTCGAAGATCACGATACATTTTAGTAATTCCGTGATAGATTGCAAATGGTGTCTTGTGTGCCTCCATCATAATCTTATACTTAAAATCGAGTCGTTAGGAACACAAAGTCTAGAGTGGACTCAAGTATTCCTTCTTCATCAATTCTCGCCCTAATAATAGCTCCTTCTTGTACTTTCTTCTTCATACGCATCATTTCCGGGTTGGTGGCTTGAGCAACCTTAACTTTTTCTATTAAAGTTGGCTCTACGCGATACTTGACATCATCGCACTCGTCCTCGCGATATGATCTTCTACTCAACGCGTCGCCTACCACGTTCTCGCTTTTCCAAGATGGTATGGTTAGAATATGTACTTAAATGAGTCGCCTCTTGAGCTCTTAGAAAATCTTCTCGCATTCCTCGCTCCATAATGAATTTTGTATCTTTTCGAGTCGGCTAAGTTAACGGAGTAGCGATTCAAGAAAATCCTTCCACGAATCTCCGATAATAACCAACTAAGCTTCAGAAAGCTACGTATTTCGATTCTTGACTTAGGTTGCTTCTCAACCGTGACTCATATCCCAATCTTGGATAAAGACGTCACAATGACACCTATCGCTTTACTATCGCATCGAATATGACGTCCCCTACAGAGAGTTCGGCGGTGAATTCCACAAAGGAAGTCACAAGATAAAGGCTCGTACCAAATTCTATAGTTGAATTTTTAACTCCGAAGTTCAATAGAGCCATTCGATATGAGATTTTAGAAATGAGTTTTGTACCGGGTTCAAAGTCGATACAAAATTTAATATCGTGCTTTGGGAGTAAGCCAAGAAATTCTTCGTAAAATACGTCGAAAAATCAATAACAACAGAATATTATTCAAATCGACGTGTCTTTATTCAAATCCATAACATGGACTAAGGAAATTTGACATCCGTAATAAACGAATGACTTCATGGCTTGATATGAAAATGTTTGACTACAATGGTTTGATTGCTTTGAATTCAATAACAAAGTTTGCTTAGGAATATGAAAACTAACAACCTTACGAAAATAATCAATTTCGGCATGATGAGTAGTTAACCTTAAAATCACATCAAAAACAAATATCTCTATAGAAATAAGGTTAATAGGTAATGTGATAAAGGCCAACTCAAATCAAGCAAGATTTATAAACAATGGATGTGATGAAAGTTTCTCCTAACGGAGTTTCCACAGATAGGTCAAAGTCTAATTTCTCCGAGTCAAGTTTAAACGCTGAGCGCAAAGTAAGAGAGATAAAAGAATGGGTAGAACCGATATCTAGTAAGGTATATACTTCGCAAGAATTTATAATTAACTAACCCGTGCTAACTTCGTTCGGGTTCCTCGTATTTTGACCGGGTCACGCAAAACGCTTCTTCCAAGAACCATTGACTTTGACTTTTCTCGACATCCTTTTGAGTCACCATTCTCATTGGATCGGGTTTCGATATCGTATAATCTCGAAGCGATATGTCCTTCTTTTCCACAATTATAGCATACCTTAAACTGTTGTGGACGGTTTGATCGATATGTCCTCTTTCCGCATTTATAACATATACGACCGGGGTGGTCGTTCTCCTCCCTTAGAACCGATTCTTCTTAAGACCGCTCATCTTCACATGGTCGTTGTTAAATCTCCTCTTTTTAAAATCTCCTCCCGACTCGCTTTTTCTATTTTTCATGGCCACGATTACCACCGAGTGTGGTTACCGCTTTCATCCAGATTCTTCTTTCTCCGCCGGGTTATCATTATTCGATGATCGCTATCTTGAGATGATCCTGGTTATGGTCCCTCGGTTGAACGTACTCGTTATCTCGCTTCTAACAATCGAGCCTCGCTGACAACATCCGAATAGAGAAAAATTTATGAGAAATGAGATATCGACGTATGTCGGTTTCAAACCTCTCGAAAACATCCGCGTCATACGCTCCTCATTCTCCACCAAATGAGGTGCAAACTCGATAACTCCGCTGAACTTCGCCTCGATCGGGACACCGCCATGTTATTCTCGCTTCTAGTCTAATAAACTCCACTTCCTTCATACGATTAATACTTTCAGAGGAAGTACTTGTCATTGAACTGCTTTCAAACGCCTTCCACGACATCGCCGAGTGCAAATGGATGGGTACGCTTCACGATTCCCACCAAAGAATCGCCGCCACGGAACATAAAGGTGGCGAATGGAACTTTCTGTTCTCTCCGCATCCCAAGACATCGAATATCTTGGTAATTTGTTTGACCCATGTTTCCGCCATGATCGGATCCGCTTTCCTTAAATTCGTGGTCCCAACTCTTTGAATCTTGCATTTGTGATAACCCGTGAATTGCTATCATTTCTCCTCAGATTTTGAACACGAGTCTCCTCGTCTGCGATTTTTGCATGAACTGCAAAAACTTCTAAACATCCCTCGCTCATCATCTCGCCGGTTGGTGTTGTTCACCGGAGGAACATTGCCACTGTTGCAGCGCTCTCTCCTCACTGGTGAGACAGCATCTCCACGGTCTCATTTACTCCATCATTAATATTCTCACGACATTCTCAAATCCGCCATAAAATAAGGGTTAATTAAGGAAATCAATATATCACATAATATCCCTATATACTTGACCAACTAACAAATAAGCTTAGGTAGGACACACTTTAGCGAAGGATTTACCTGCTCTCCCTCCTAGTTCTATTCCCCGATCTCCGCCAGGAAGATCATATCCCTAAGCTCGATATTAACCGTGACGCCCCCAAAATAGGTATACACAACACCCATTCTGAAATTCGCCAAATACATGGTACAAGAAACAACTACAACTTCAATAATACAAATGTCGTGTGAAATACGACAATATATCTCACGTGAGTTTAAATATAATATTGTCTTCAGACAATATCCACACGCAAATAAATCCCCATCATAATTATTGATTCATTATTTTACAAAAATGGTGAGGACTACTAAACAACTCTCTAGAACCTTCATTCCATACCCCGACTAAGATTTCTCGCTACATTCTCGCCTCCCGAGAAGAAAAAATGGAACAACAAGGAAAAGGGTGAGCTCAACTAGCCCAAGAAGAATATTATGACTAAGATAATATACAACAAATTATCGTTAGTCTTCAACAGGAAAATCGATAGAATACAATAGACAACAAGTTTTAAATCAATATTCGCAATGAAATAATAATTCATAGAAGAGTTACGTAGAGAATGAAATCTACTATAATCTATGAATTTAACAAATCCATCATCAATATTTTATCCTCAGAACATCAATCAATATACATCCGAATCGGATATTCATCTTTGCACTACAGCCAAAGATATTCATCATTAATTCATGTTCATTTAAACACTGCTTCATTTTTGCACTACAGCCAAAGATATTAATCAATCGGTCATGTTCATCTCAACACTGCTCATCTTTGTACTACAGCCAAAGATATTCTTCAAAATCATTCATCTTTTACACTACAGGCCAAAGATATTCTTAAGAAATCATTCATCTTTGCACTACAAAGCCAAAGATATTCCATAATATCATCATTTAAGACTGAGGATGATGAAAAATATTTTTTTTTTAAAGAAACGAATCCAGTGAAACAAAATGACAAGGATTAAGGATTAAGGATTCGTACTTGGTTTTATCCACGTCCAAAAATACCTCAAAAATAATCACAGTGGTGTAAAATTCAAGAATGATCAAAACATGGATACAATCAAAGCTAGTATCCGCAATAGATATTTTGACACAAAAGAAGAAATTTTGTTTTTCTATGAATAATCATCAGATATCGTGAATAGTCTGAAGTATCGTGAATAAGAATCTCTACACCAAAAGATAGAAATTCCATAAAAACATCTTCACGCTTCGTGAATAGTAACTCGTGAATAAGAATCTCGTGAATAAGAAACTCGTGAATAGTAACTCATGAATAAGAACCCATGAATAAGTAACCCCGACATGAAAAAGTTCCAAATTTGATAAAAACTTCAGATCAACATTTCAAAGATAATGATATTGAAGAAATAATATCATTATGAAAAAAATAATATCCCTTACCTCGAAAGATCAAGATTTACAAATTGAAACACCTGGATATAAAGCATGACTTGGACTTGCAGACCAGTATAGCAATACTCAAAGTATACTCAAAATACTCACAAGAATACGCTCGATAATATAGAGAGAAAAACTTCAGCTTCGTGTGATTTTCAATTCTAACCCAAGACCCTATTTATAAGAAATTGCTAGAACACCAAAGCGAGAAAATTTAATAAATTAATAATATAATTATATTATTTTCTACACATGTCTAGAATCTGATTTCAGCCATCAAACACATGCCACCTTCTAGAAAAAAAAGAAGAAAAACGTTTTTCTAATTTTAAATATTTTAAACTTCAAAAATCAATTATTTTGAGCTTCTAACTTCAATAATTCATAATAAATAGCCCTTTCATCAGAAAAATTCAAATCTCGCTAGTTTTTATAGGAAATTCAATTCTCTACAACTTTGCGTAAGAAAGTGTTTCCAAATTCCAATCGAAATTGACCAAATCCACAAAGCGGGCAATTTTACAGTATATAATCAAATTTCAAATCAATAAATGGGGTCCACCGACATGTTTAACATGTTTTAAACATTTATTGCAACAAAAATACTCTTCCTCCTCAGATACTCATATATCCCATATTCGTTGTAAAATATCACCGTTAATATATTATTAAAATAATATATTTAAATAAATTATTTTATCGTAAAAAGATAAAATATTAATTTTCAACAATTGTCATTTTAAAAATTTCTCCATCTATATCCACATAAAATCAATATTTTCCTCATCATATAAATCAATAATTAATTATTCACAAATAATATTACGTAATCACAATATTGACAACCAGGCGCTTCCTCAGAAAGAGGGGCTTTCCAATAAGAATTTCTTCATCGCCCGCAATTAGGTGACCAAACCTCTCCTTAGATGTAACTTTCTAGACATTGCCAATAATGTTATCTAATAATATTATTCAGATAATATGAATTATTGCTTCGATAATGAAAAATACCGTAATGACAATTATCAAAACAACAATATATAAAATATCAACGCAATTAATTATTAACTCAATAAAATAATCGAATAAGAATTATCGTAACCATTATTGAGTAGTGCCTTCTACGTAAGAATCAATAATTGGTGCAATACCGTGCTAAGCTTTGCTCAACAACGCGTAGACAGTGTGTTTTAACCACCGGGTATTCCAACAAAGATAATCTGTGAATAACTACGCCGCTTTATTTAAAAACAACTTATATTTGTCGCTTTCTTCATCTAATCGCTTTTCATGGGGGCTCACACATGGTCAAGCAGCTTGTCAGATTTAATATTCCCCGACAAAGATTTAATATTCCACGACCAAACGAATATTCCCCGACAACAATGAATATTTAATAACCACTTGCTTATTTTGAAATATTTGCGTATTTAACCCTTAACTATCCACATTAATCAAATCAACCCTTACTATTTCAAAATAATAAATAAAGGAAATTCCTTTTTATTTAAAAAATTTCGGGGTCTTACAGAACGTACATTGACATGATGCTAAAAAGGTTTAGCATGGAAGATTCCAAAAGAGGTCTCATGCCGATGAGCCATGGAATACATCTCTCCAAGAAACAAGCCCCAAAGACACCTGAGGAGAGAAACCGCATGAGTAAGATTCCTTATGCTTCAGCAATAGGATCATACCCTTGAAGATCGAGCTTCCTCAGGTACAAGTTCACCTCCAAATCCTTTCGCGTTCAACTTGAATTCACCGGGGTTTTGTTCCTTCCTTTGATCAACGTTAGCCACCCATATGTTTGGCCTCTAGAGGTGATCCACCAAGGAAAAATAAAGATTCAAGAAGAAGGAGTATTGGCTCAAACCCTATTTTTCTATCTCAGATAGAAAAAGGGCATACTCTCCAACAAATTGAATTATTACATTATCCGATATCCGATATAAGACTCTCTTATAAAGATATCGTGGTAACCTTATTTAATAAAAATAAGGTATTATTTAATTAAACTCTTTTAATTAAATGGGCTCCTAATCTTATTAGGGATAATTAATTAAACTCCTTTAACTAATTTTCCTCCCCAATCCTATTAGGAATAAATGAGAGTATTATATTATATTAATTCCCAAACTCTTTTAGAAATTAAAATAATAATAATTGTAATAATATTAATAAGACTCTCTCTTATTAATTTATATTTAATATTTCTAAAATATTAAATAATAAATATTAAGCTATTTAATTTATTCTATCACCATAGATTAAATTAAATATACTTAACATATTATTACGATTATGCCATTAACTTCTTAAATAATTATTCTTCCTTTTATGGTGTGACCCTTTAGGTTCTCCATATTAAACCCATTGTGAATAAATCAATTAGAATAATTCTAATCTTATTTAAATAAATAAATTAAACAATTAATTTATTTAAATAAATAATATTTATTCTACAATAGGGATAAGCCTCCCTAAATGATCAACGACTTTCCGGATAATATAGATTTCAACATTAATCATAAAAGAACCTTTGAATAAATAGTTACTGTGACAATTCAATCCTTCCACCATACAATGTCCCAATTAAATATAAGACATGGAATTACCGTCAAGTCTTATTTTATTTAATTATATGTATTTCGACTCTTAAATGCACAACTCAAATAATGCAAATTAGAAACTCCTTTCTAATTTCATTCTCATTTGCCAAAGACTACTTTGGGTTGTCATTTATCGAATCACATAGACATTTCTCTTCTTTATTAAAGTGGTAGATTCTTTATCGATCATACATTATCTCCATGTATAACTTATTATACCCAAGCATACCCTTTGATATACCCTAAGGGTCTTAAGGAATAAGTCAAAGTATAACTCATCATACACAAGATACTATGATGATCTCAAGTCCAAGGATCACTTGACTACTATCACTACAGAATTCCTATCGACAGCAAATAAAACTCCATTAGGTATTCCTTAGCGAGCCACGCTCAAATTGAACTTATTCTCTAATAAGCACCTACATACTTGCTTTAGTGTTCCACACAAATGATCATGAGATCAATCATCCTCATCCAATGAGCAAGCAACGATGTATGTACAATCTATCCGGATTCACTAATCCCCAATTTAGTAATCCAATGATTGGGAACTATTTTAGTTTTAAGCTTTCTAAGAATTTAGATCTCATTAGAATGATCATCATCATTATTCTAAAAGCATTGCTTAAAACTATGGGTTTATCACATATTATAAAACAAAGATCATGTAGATAATTAAAAGCCTTTAATAAATTAATACTTTTTATTAATAAATGAATAAGATTGTTACAAAGTATATGCTTTATCATCAAACATGATCGGCTTGTGTGCATACTACTTTCAATCTCCCACTTGCACTAAAGCCAATCGTCATGGTATCTTATACTCTTCTTCTCTAAGTGACGATTATCCTGCATTGCTGGATAAGCTTTTAGTTAATGGATATGTAATGTTGTTCATGAGAGTCCACTATCTCTATAGTGATTTCCTTCTTTCAATGATTCTAATAATCAAATGAAAGTGCCACAACACATGTTTAGATCCAAGATGAGATTTAGGAACTATTCCTAGTTCTCAGTAATGAACTTTTAATCCAAACAATCAACTTGCAGCCTTCATTTATATCTATATACTTTGTCTTTATCACTAAACCAAGAACTCTTTCATTGCTTGGAACCTTTCCAATTCATCGCACCAATCGCTCAAGGTAGCCTTTACCTTAAAGTGGATTTTTCGTCAGTCTTAGTCTCGTCTCAAAAACTTGAGTCTGCTAAGCCCTCTAGTTTTAATTTAGACCCACCATGAATATGATCACATCCTTAGTGCCGGTTAAGCACTTTAAGATATTTTTCACTGACTCATAGTGAACTTCTCCATAATATGACTGATCAACATCAGGTCTCGTACATTTCATTGCATACATGATTGTCACTCATGCGACCTCTTTTTTCAGGAGTCTGTGGGGACTATTAAGAGAGATACACTCCATAGCTCATCGTCATGAGACATCTCTTGGAGTTTGCCATGCTAATCGACTTTAGCATCAAATGAATATACGTTCCTTGGGTTAAGTCGAGCATCCTCTTAAATCTATATATATAGATTTATATCCCCAATAATGATACTCTTCCCAAATCATTCATGGAGGATTGTTTAGACAACTTTATCTTTACTGATTGTAGCATTGGTATGTAATTCCTCATCCGTATTATATCAACATATAATACTAGAAATTTCACGACGCCTCCCATCGACCCTTTTGTACACATTAGGTTCATTCTTGTTTTGATAAAATCAAACTCTTTTGATTGTCTCATCAAAACGAATGTTCCATATTTGAGAAACTTGCTTCAATCCATTTCTCTGAGTGTCTACAACTCTTACCTCATCGTATGTAACTGGATCATCATCTTCTATGATGTGTACCTCATCATCATCATCCACGATGAATCCATACCTCCTAGGTATCTTTGGTACTATTCCAGATTTACGATTCGGTTGTGGTACAATAGGTCTATCTACAGGTTTCTCTTATTTGACTTATAGTGTTTTGTGGTTCTTGAACTCTTCAAGATCTATTATCCTCCCACTAGCCCCTTCAATGATAAACACCTTTATCTTAGAAGGAAGCATGTTTCGCAATAAACACCTTTTGCTAAGTAGGATTATAGAACATATACCCTAAACTTACTTTAGGATGTCCCACAAATTGTACTTGTCAAATCTTGTCCCAAGCTTATCCTTTGAAACCTTTTCACATAAGTCGACAACCCTCATCTTAACATACTTAAGATTAGGAATCCTCCCCGTCCATAACTTTTATGGAGTCTTGGGGCAATGGATTTTGAGGTTACCTTTTTCGTAGATATGTAGCCATTTCTAGGACATTATCCCAAAAAGATACCGGAATGCTCAGAAAATCATTTTGGACCGCACTATGTCCAACATAAGGTACGATTTTTCATTCGATACATCAATCAATTATTACAGATCGATGTGTCCATTATGAGAAAACCATTTGAGATGATCTAGAAACTTATTGCACAAGTATTTATTCCTTGATCTAATCAAAGAATCTTAATACATTGCTAATTTGTTTCACTTCAATTTTCTTTGAACCTTTCAAATAATTCACACTTGTATTTCAACAAATACATACATTCAACTCTTTGAATGATCATCTCCTTTTCTTATACTAATTTGATCAATATGCAAAATTATTTTCATGTAAGTCAAGTATACAAAATTTATTAAGTAATATTCTAGTTCTATACAAAACATTATTATTATAAATAGAACAACAATTGTTCTTAATTATAATACCAAAGATTTCATCATCCAACAATAAAATGGAAATAATATTTTTAACAAGAACCGGAATACAATAACAACTTATCGACTTAATAGATTTGCCCGTAGGCATTGCTAAACTATAAGTTTCTATGGCTAATATGCAAAGAACCTTTGCTTCATTTCCCACACATAGATTACTTATCTTGTTTAACTTTCTACTTCGCTTGGTCCCTTCATAAATCTATATTTATGATAACCAATGTCGTGATCCAATACCCAAGTAGAACCTCGACTTAAAGAAAAATTTATTTCAATCATGAACAAAAATCAGATTTATGTAACCGAAACTTCACTAAGCTTCTTTGGTTAGCCTCTGCAAGATGCTTCTCGCAGCTTTCTTTCCAAAGTCTCGTGCTTATTGCAAAGGAAGCAAACTCCTTTGCTATCCGTGACGCTTTTGTTCTTATTATCCTTTGTTTATGCCTTTCTATTTACCTTCTTTGAATCATTCTTCTTTTCGTAAGATCCTTTGGCCCCTACCAAGAAGACTTGGTTTTTCTTGGTTGAAAGTGACTCTCAACATTTTTCAATATGTTAAGCAAATCAATGAGGCCGATATCTAGCTTGTTCATATGAAAATTCACAACAATTGTGAAAGGAGTCCGGAGTGAGTGCAAGATCAAATCTTGGCTCAACTATCCATCCATGACAAAACTTCGTTGTCCTAATCGATCAATCAAATTGATAATGTTAAGGACCTACTATAGTGCCATTGGCCATTCTAGATCGGAAGAGCTCGTTAGATATCCGATATCTATCACCCCTACTTTCCTCACCATCAACTACTTGATGTGCGAATATAGTAGGAGGATCCATAGTTTCATCGCCGACGTCAAGCTCGTTACTCATGGATGCGAGCATGATGCATTGAGCCAATCATGCATCATCTTGCCACTTTCTAAAAGTAGCAATCTCTTCCTCGTAGGCATTATCTCGCAACCATTGCAGGGATAGGCATATTAAGGATATAAGATAGCTTTTTAGCCATGAGAACTATTCTCAAATTCCTTAACCAATCCGTTTAATTCGGTCTGATTAACTTAGCATCTAATATGCTTTGCAGTGATAGTAATTTAGACATTGTAAAATTCTCAGAAATGAATTTGTAATTAACAACATTTTAACATACATTCTTTTATTAATTACCAAAATAATTTAGGTCTTGTTTTAAATTGGTATCTCCCACTATTTTCTTCAAACTATATTACCCTCACTTATATAGTTCGGCAAAATCTAATTAAAGATTTGCTAGTGAGAATAAGGATCCCATTTCAAATGTATATAGCCTTGTGGTGACACAACAAACTATGTATAAATAAATAGGTAGACAACTTTTATTAATTACATCAACTATGTAACTCCTTGTATTTTGCCTCTCAGATTATTTTGATCAAGTGGTGGCACATCCGAATCAAAATTATCCAAGTTAAGTCCGACCTAGCACTCCATATATTCAAAAAAGAAAATATCATCATCAGGTGGTGACACAACAAAACAATATTGTTCAATTTTCTTTATAAGCATCAAATATGATAAATTAACATCTTAAATACTTAATACTTGCCTTGTGGTGACACAACAAACTCATATTAAATATTTAATACTCTATTAATTTTATCATGCTTTAGAAATTACGCTCGATATTCCAAATATCTTTGAACGCTTAGGACTTAATATAAAAAAAAATTGAGGGGTTTGTTATTAATTTGTCTCATCTTGTTTAGCGCTGCATTTATATATATATATATATAAAATACGCGTATATTAATGAACATGCAAGCATGTTTGCATAATATATAATATATATAGTATAAGCATGCATATAGAATACTATATTCTACCCGATTGATTATGGACTTTTATTCTAGTTTGGTTCACTAGAGCCACCAAGTGAACCAAAAGGTCAAAACCTAGGGGTGCAAGAAATAATATTTAAATATAACTATTACATTTAAACCCTGCCTCATTACAAACGGGTCTTCAAGCGCATTGTTCTCTTGATCTCTAATTCTTCAAAATTAATTCTAAATATTCCTATTACAAAACTATTTTAAAATAAATAGAAACCTTGATCAAAGCAATAAGGGGAAGTACATAGAGGGAGATAGAATTTACATTCGTAAAAATTAGAGAAGACGAGGTACGCAGACCCCATTTAATAAAAACCCATACATTCATGCATCCAACTAAAATAAAATCCAATCACATCGGTCAATAGTCCATAATCAATCCCATTTATTATCATACACATCATCATACGCATCAATAAATAACATTCATCCAATGAATAATAAACATTTAATATATATATTGATATCATTTAATGGGCAAATTTAGTTAGTATAAAATCTATTTTTGAATCAAAATAAACTCCTTTATTTTAATCCAAATTTAAATCAAAATAAAACTATTTTATTTTAATTTATCCATTTTGAATAAAATAAACTATTTTATTTTAATCAAAATCTTTAATCAAAATAAACTCCTTTATTTTAATTAATTATGGAATCCAATTCCATGTAAAAAATCTTTAATTAAAATAAACTCTTTTATTTTAATTAATATTGGAATCTTTTATTAAGGAAACACTTGATATTCTTTCCTATTCACAAATAAACTCCTTTATTTTGAATAATATGAAATCTTATTTCATATTTAAATAAACTCTTTTATTTAAGGAAATACGGATTTTCTTTCCTATTCACAAATAAACTCCTTTATTTTGAATAATATGAAATCTTATTTCATATCTAAATAAACTCCTTTATTTAAGGAAACATGGATTCTCTTTCCTATTCACAAATAAACTCTTTTATTTTGAATAATATGAAATCTAATTTCATATCAAAATAAACTCCTTTATTTAAGGAAAAATAGAATCCAATTTCAACTCTAATTAGTTATCATGGAATCCAATTCCAATTCTAATTAGTTAGCATGAAATTTAATTTTAAAATTAAAATAAACTTTATATTTTAATATTAAAATAAACCTTTTATTTTAAAATTAAAATAACTTTTATTTTAATAATAAAATTATTAAAATATATATATTATATACCGTATATAATTATAATATTAAGAATAATATATATATATAACTATTATATATATATATATAATATATATACTAATATATATATATATATATATTAATCATTACTTATTCTATATATATATATATATATATATATATATATATATATATATATTTATATCCAAAGTTCTTTTTTTGACTTGAATTCCACGGATTGCCTTTTTTTTTTTATTTAAATTCCAAGATTATTGCTTCCCGCCATCTTTTTTCATAAAGGGACTACGTGATCCTTCCAAATGAAATTAACGTGAATATCGGTAAAAAAAAAATTTCGCTTAATTCCTTTTTTTTTTTTTTTTTTTTATTAAATTTTATACAATAAAATTATGCCCAATTAAATTGTTCTAAACACATATCAATATACATATCAAATTAAAACAATTAATAATTCACATAAAGGTTTGGCTCGATGCCACCGTTAGGTTTGTAATATTCAAAAGTCTTGTAATCAAATTGCAAAAATAATGCGAAGCGTGTAAAATCGAGTTTAAAATTTACAAACCATATACCCGATCACCTTTTATGCACAATTATTAATTAAACGAAAAGATAAAGAATAAAATCATACCCTCAAGATCGAGCTTCCTCGTGTACAAGTTCACCTCCAAATCCTTTCGCTCAACTTGAATCCACCGGGTTTGGTTCCTTCCTTTTCGATCAACGCAAGCCACCCATATGTTTGGCCTCTGAGGTGATCCACCAAGGAAGAAGAAAATTCAAGAAGAAGGGATATTGGCTCAAACCCTAGTTTTTCTATCTCTATAGAAAAAAGGCGCATTTCTCCAACAAATTGGAATTATGTCGTTGTAAAAAGTCAACAACCCCCATCACCCATAATAAGACTCTCTTATTTATAGATGTGGACAACCCACCTTAACAATTAAGGAATTGGGATTTATTTAATTAATTAAATTCTTTTAATTAATTAAGCTCCCTAATCTAATTAGGGATAATTAATTAAACTCTTTTAACTAATTTTCCTTCCTAATCCAATTAGGAATAAATGAGAGTACTTATATTAAATTAATTCTTAAACTCTTTTAGAAATTAAAATAATAATAATTGTAATAATATTAATAAGACTTCTCTTATTAATTTATATTTAATATTTCTAAAATATTAAATAATAATATTATGCTATTTAATTTATTCTATCACCATAGATTAAATTAAATATACTTAACATATTATTACGATTATGCCATTAACTTCTTAAATAATTATTCTTCCTTTTATGGTGTGACCCTTTAGGTTCTCCATATTAAACCTATTGTGAATAAATCAATTAGAATAATTCTAATCTTATTTAAATAAATAAATTAAACAATTAATTTATTTAAATAAATAATATTTATTCTACAATAGGATAAGCCTCCTAGCGATCAACGACTTTCCGGATAATATAGATTTCAACATTAATCATAAAAGAACCTTTGAGTAAATAGTTACCGTGATAATTCAATCCTTCCACCATACAATGTCCCAATTAAATATAAGACATGGAATTACATCAAGTCTTATTTTATTTAATTATATGTATTTCGACTCTTAAATGCACAACTCCAAATAATGCAAATTAGAAACTCCTTTCTAATTTCATTCTTCGCTTAACCAAGGACTCATCTTGGGTTGTCATTTATCGAATCACATAGACATTTCTCTTCTTTTATTAGAAGTGGTAGATTCTTTATCGATCATACATTATCTCCACGTACAACTTATTATACCCAAGCATACCCTTTGATATACCCTAAGGGTCTTAAGGAATAAGTCAAAGTATAACTCATCATACACAAGATACTATGATGATGATCTCAAGTCCAAGGATCACTTGTACTACTATCACTACAGAATTCCTATCGACAGCAAAATAAAACTCCATTAGGTATTCCTTAATGAGCCACGCTCAAAGGAACTTATTCTCTAATAAGCACCTACATACTTGCTTTAGTGTTCCACACAAATGATCATGAGATCAATCATCCTCATCCAATGAGCAAGAACGATGTATGTACCAATCTATCCGGATTCACTAATCCCCAATTTAGTAATCCAATGATTGGGAACTATTTTAGTTTTAAGCTTTCTAAGAATTTAGATCTCATTAGAATGATCATCATCATTATTCTAAAAGCATTGCTTAAAACTATGGGTTTATCACATATTATAAAACAAAGATCATGTAGATAATTAAAAGCCTTTAATAAATTAATACTTTTTATTAATAAATGAATAAGATTGTTACAAAGTATATGCTTTATCATCAAACATGATTGGCTTGTGTGCATACTACTTTCAGTTGATGCATCAATTAAAACTATAAAATATCTAATAGGTCCACATGGTGGATGAATTGGTCCACATATATCACCTTGTATTCGTTCCAGAAAAGTAAGGGATTCACCCCTATCTTAGCCGTGATGGTTAGAACAATTAACTCATGTTGAAAACAAAAGCGAAGACATGGAAATCATTCGATTGAAGAATCTGCTGGTTCTCCAATGGATGTCCGCATGAATTCTCAATTATTCTTCGCATCATTATCGATCCAGGACGGCCTAATCGTTCATGCCAAACAACAAAGTTATTGTGATTCGTTAGCTTTTTATTAACAACCACATTTGTTTCAATTGTTCTAATTCTCGTGTAGTACAAACGAGAGAAAAACGCTGGTAATTTTTCTAATACACTTTTATTACCTGAGATTATACTCATAATGTGAAGATACTCAATCTTTCCTTCACATGTTGTCTCAATATGATACCCATTTCGGCGGATATCCTTAAAACTCAATAAATTTCTTTGAGACACGGGAGAGTATAATGCTTCATCAATTTCAAGTTTTGTTCTCCAGTGCAAGAAAATGTTAGCTCTTAGAGAGCTTATCAATTTTGTACTACCCGATATAGTACTAACATTGTCCTTTGCATTATGAAAGAAGAAAAATATTTCTTATTCGTAATATAATGTAATGCGTGAGTATTATCTCATGAGACATATATCTCCACCATTCATTGCAAATCGAATCAAGAGAGTATCTATGTTATTCAATGAAAATAAGAAATATATAATCAGATTAATAAAATATCCCATATATAACGAATCATAAGAAAACAATTAAACATGATAAAAACATAATAATTAGAATTTTATTAATGCTTAAAATAAAGTCCAATAACATCAAAACATCATCTAAAAATTTTATATTTGGACACTCTCATCACCAAACAAGAAGTCAATTTTTTCTTCAGGATTTGAGAAAAAATTAGTAACATCTAGATGAGTGGTATCAACACAACCATAATTAAAATCATCATTTCCAGAATCAAGATTTATCTCATCTTTTCCATCCTTACTAGAAAAATTGAGATTTGTCTCATTTTTTCCATCCTCACTAGCAAAATTTGTCTCTATCTTCTTCCCTTTATCTTTTAGTGATTGTTGATAGAGCTCAACAAGATGTTTTGGTGTACGAACAGTGCACGACCAATGACCTTTACCTCCACAACGATAACACAAATTCTCCGTGGTATTTTTATCTTTATCACCTTTTTCGCGTTTTCCATCCTTATATTCCCACTTCTGGTGGGTATATGTGTTTGAGAAATGACCACCACGATGATTATTTCGACCACGTCCACGACTAGTGGCGTGACCTTTGTTTTTTCCATTATATGTTACGGCATTCACTGCAGGGAATGGAGCAGATCCAGATGGACGGGCCTCATGATTTTTCATCAATAGTTCATTATTTTGCTCAAATTATGGAGGCATGAAATCGATTCGTAGTATTTCTTAAAGCCCTTTTCACGATATTCTTTGCGGGGAGCATATTAGATGCGTGAAAGGTGGAGAATGTTTTTTCTAACATATCTGCATCAGTGATCTTTTCTCCACATAATTGTAGTTTAGAACTGATTCTAAACATAGCTGAGTTATAATCACTTACAGATTTAAAATCTTGTAATCTTAGATGCATCCAATCATACGCGAGCTTTAGGAAGTATTATAGTTTTCTCGGTGGTCGATCTTTCCTTTAGATTGTTCCAAAGGATAAGTGGATCTTTAACAGTCAAATATTCAATTTTAAGTCCTTCATGGAGGTGATGACGAAGAAATATCATCGCTTTGGCCTTATCTTGACTAGATGTTTTATTTCCTTCTTTGATAGTATCACCAAGACCTTTTGCATCTAGATGAATTTCAGCATCTAACACCCATGATAAATAATTCTTTCCAGTAATGTCAAGAGCCACAAATTCAAGTTTAGCAATGTTTGACATTATGAACTATCACAAATATGATTAACAAGTTAGAAGAAAATATTCTAAAAATAAATTAAATACACAACATAATTAACATAATACTTTAAGCACAGTAATTTGTCGAATAGTTGTAACCTCTTTGATAATTAACATAGGTAAAGACTAATACTTGAAGCTAGTAAAAAAAAAACTTACACATGAGCTTTTTGTAACATAGCAGTGTGGTTAATAATATTAATTAGTAAACATTGTTGTACAAGCTATAATGCTTAACATTTAAATAGTAATAAACATAAAGATTAAATGAATGCATAGTAAATAATTATGTTGAATTTTCATAATAGTGACCGTGAAACATAATTTATTTTTTTATTTTTATTATTATTATTATTATTATTATTATTTTTATTTTTTATAATGGAGAAAAAGCTAGTAAAAAAAATAAATAAATAATCCTCCAGAATGATGTGACTTGAATGACTTATTACTAATGATTTTCTCTACCATGCTAACATATGTGCCAAAATGGCAGAAAGCATTGAAGAGTGTAGCACACAATTCAACATACACCATAGAAAAATGTGAAAGCCAACATACACTGCAAAAAAAAATCGAGAGACAAAGTTATACCTTCTTCTTCTACAAAACAAAATATGATTATCTTCAAGATAAAAATAAGGATCAATTCGTGCTGATAACGTATTATAATTTTAGAGAGAGCATAAGAAGATTATATATAAGAAGTGAGATTTTCTAATATTCTTCAAGTCCACCAATACATGGATAGTGAGCCTTTATTTATAGGCTTCACAAATACATGAACAAAGATAGAAGATGAAAGAAATACAAAATTAAATAGGGAGAATGAATAGCTCATCAATGTACTATGTAGGTTATAGAAAATGAATGGACATCCATAATATAACTATTCATAACAATAAAAAAATTTGGTTTCAATTTGGGCCAATAATAAATAGGAATATTGGAATAACATCTAAATTGTAATATGTTATATACTTTTTAAGTCCCGTATTAAGAAACTATACCTCTATATAGTAATAATTTCATATATATATATATAGAGTCCGGATTTTTAAAATTCAGAATTTTTTTTAATTTTTTTTAAAACAACTAAAAAAAGTTTAATATTTTATGGAACTGGAATTTTTTCATAATACAGTGTTTGGGGCGTGATTTGGATACATATAACAAAAGCAAATTGCATTTAATCAGTCTCAGAGTCCTGGACCTAATCCATTGTCTATATATATATATATGAGAGAGAGACAATATTAATTTTAAAAGACTATATTTTCTATAAAAGACTACATTTCTTATAAAGAACTATATTTTCCTATAAATGACTATATTTCTATAAAGGACTACATTTTCCTATAAAAGACTATATTTTCCTAGTTTGAAAATCTAAATAGGGAGTTCTTATTGATATTTTTGTTAAAGTGAATATTTTTGGGTGTTCAGAAAATATTTTGTACCAATAACTCTATTTAGTAATAACCTCTCAATTAAAATACAAATAGTTTGGTTCCAATTCTATTCCTAAATAGAGATTTTACTGTATATTTTTTAATTTTAAATAAAATAATAAGTTGATTTGGTAATTAGATATATATTGTAAAGCTATTTATTATGTGCAGACTCAAATAGTTTGAATAAATATTCGAGTCGAGTTGAATTTAAGTTGAGTATTTCAAATATAATGGGAATCCGAGGCCAATTCCAGTTTAAAATTTAATTTTCGAGTCGAATCTGAGTAATTTTTTATTTGTTTTGATTCGACTCGTTTACACTCTCTTAGTACTAGCACTCGGTGGTCATGCGCTACGTGTGAAAATTATGTGGTTAAAAATTTAGAAGATTAAATAGAAAAATAAAAAAATAAATTAAAAAGGACAAAATAATAATAAATCTTAAAATTAATTATAAGAGTAAAAGGGAGAAAAAAAATCAATAAGCATGATACAAAATTACTAAAAACACTATGAATGCTTTATAATATAAATAGATTTGACCTATTTTCCAACTGCGCGCACCATAAATATATATATTGTCCATCTTACTTACTTACTTGCAGAAGGAAATTAATTCAGCAGAAAAAGTCTTTAAACAATATTTTCAGTCCATGTTGTTGGGCCATAATCCTTTTCCTTATTGGGCCAGACTTAATGGGCTCCTCCCTTGGATTATGTTACTCTTGTCCTGATTGGTCCGAATGATTTGGGCCCAATTACTTGAATATTTCGTTGGGTCCTTTCGGTTGGATCCGGTCGTTTGGGTCATTTCCGTTATTTGGGTTTAGTCATTGAATTGACCCATTATACAAATTGCCACTTAACCCAACTTTGACCGGTAATCATTATGCCAAATAATAGTTGACTACTATGTTTACCACCTTTCTGCATGGCATTAATGAGGATGGGACTCGGATAATGGCCGTGGCAAAAGCTGATAGCGGTGAGGAAGTAGGCTACATACTTTCGGTTGAAATGACCGGGAGTGGGGAAAAGGTGTCAGGAGGTGATGGGTGGCACGATGGCAAGGGATTAGATGCGTGTATGGGGCTAGGATCACAAAGGAGGTAAGTAACAAAATATTACACACACAATCATATGATTATTCTCTCTCAGGCATTAGATATTATTTTCCCTTAATTGTTAACCTTGTGATCGCCGATACTGACTCTCACGCCGGAGCTATCCCCCGACGGTCAAGCCGTCAAGCTTTTGGTGTTGACTTGTTGAACTGTGCAGGATATCTGACGCGTCTTGGTGATTGGGACGTGGAGAAAGATCCTGGCGTTAACATTGGCGCTAGAAGGAGGGCTGAGTTCTAGTGTCCTGAGTATTTTTCAATCACAGACAGTGTTTGTTCTACGTCAGTATTCATGGTGAAGAGTAGAACACCTACACCCAAAGAAGCGTGCGATGGTTGTCGGTGAATCGACTTGCCATGAGTGTCTGCCAAAGATCGTTTGGGAACTACAATAAGTGTTCACGCTAGCACAGCGTCCAAACGTTCACTTGAAGATTCTCGACCGAAAGCGGTGGGCAAAGCTAAGCGTAAGCTAGTCTTCCCGACAGAGAAGGGGTCTGGCCATGGTCGAAAACGAGTTGAAGGCACCTCGCCTAGAACTCGATATCGAGATAACCAGGACGCAAAGGCCTCCCGATTAGCTAAGATGGCAGATGAAGCAGATGGAGCTATGGAAGTACTTATGAAGCAGCGACAGGATATAGCTGAGCAAATGGCTCGAATGGTAGAGTTAAGGGATGAAGAGTTCAGTTATGTTCAGTCCGAGGAGCGAGGGCATCGGAGTGGGAAGGAACCTGCTCATTCAGGACGAGAGTCTCGGGGCCAAACTCGAGAAATAAGAAGATCCCGAAGCCCTACTCCTCAAATATCGAAGAGGGCATATCACCCTGTCGATTCTAAGGAATAGGGTCGAAGCGGACGAAGAGGTTGATCCAGAGATCGCACTCCTGAGCATACAAAGAAAGCACTTGTTATTGCACATTCTCACCATGGCGCTTAGAGTTCGAGAGGCGAAGTATATCTAGAGGTCATACTCCAGAGAGTCTCATCGTGGGTACACATACAATGGACGCTTCGTCATCGGAAAAGTCCTCTAAAGTTGGAGGTTACATTGAAAAAAACCCGATCCTGCTTCGAGAAGAAAGAGTCACCGGAAAAAGAAGCATCATCTCAACTAGAAGGTGTGGAGTATCTGGTTAAAGAATTAAAGGAACTTGAAAAGACTTCTTAGAAGTACAAAAAACGAAGGATACTTCGGGAAAGAAGGCGTCCCCTTTTTCCGCGGAGATTCTTAAAGAAAAAGTTGACCCCACCAAGAAGTTGCCCCACATCGAAAGTTATGATGGATCGGGGGATCCCTACGACCCGCGATCGGTGTTCGTGAGCTCATGGATTATTATGACTTTAGCGATCTTTGCTAAGTGCCATACTTTTGTCCTGGCCTTTCGAGAAGGATGCCCGCGATGGATGGGGACTTTGCCTTGGATTTAATTTCATCTTGGGCGGACATATGCGATTAATTTCATACTCGCTTTGGGAGCAACAAAAGAAGGGAAAACCAATGGTTCATTGGCTCGGGTTCGACGATATTCGAATGAGTCTTTGGGCCAATATGTGAAAGCGGTTCCGTGAAGCGATCGGCCAATGTGGAACTGAGCGATCTACAAGTTGTTGGATTTGTTTGAAATGGGTTAGATTTGGTCAAATCGGAGAAGTTGGTGAAGAAGTTAATGTTTTATCACCCGAAGAGTCTCGCTGAAGCATTCGACAAAGCTGAAGGCTATATCGTGGTGGAGGAAGTCATGGATAGCCTCAAACGTCCTTCTTCAAACCAAACAAGGAGACGACGGGGACGAGAATCGATGGAGACCAAAAGAAGAATGAAGGAATAAAGACCGCTACTGGGCGGGTCGAAAAAATACATAATTGGAGGCGAGGGTGGAGGGCGTTAAATCCGCTCCAAATTGAAGAGTGAATAGGGCGTACCACGACTCAACACGACGATGTACATTATCTTAGATCGATTAAGAATCAACCTATCTTTGAGCCACCTCGAGATAACATTAGGCCCGAAAAAGGGAATTCTCATAAGTATTGTGATTACCATCAAGCTTCGGGTCACGACACGAACGACTGTGCTAGTTTAAAAGACTTCATTGAAAAAAAAAAGTACAAGGTGGGCTTTAATTGATATGTATTTGCCGAACTAATCAACAACGGAGACGGAGAGGACACATTAAATGGCTTTCAACCAGATTCGAAGCGTTGCCGACTCGGAACAACATCAAGGTGATAGCATGTGATAGATGTCGTTGGAAAGAAGCGCGAAGTTTACTTGGATTCGATCATGTCGATGGGTAATTACCTTCCCGGAGCCGAGACCTTATTCGAGTACGATAATCTCCTTCTTGATGAAGATTACCCTTGGAAGTCATCGAACCGCACGAGGATCATTGGTCTTGATTGCCTTGAAGTGGGTTCGGTGGATATGAAGCGAATGATGGTAGATAATGGGTCTTCATGTAGATATTCTGTATGCCCACGCTTATCAGAGGATGCACCTAGACGGGCGGAAGATGGAGATAGGGCAGGAGGCTCCTTTGTATGGTTTTAATAACGATCCGGTCAAGGTGGTTGAAACCATTGAACTACGATCATCTTGAACGGCCCCTCAACAGTAGAAATTATTTGCAAATTTTATGTTGTGCATGTAGATTACCTTTATAATGCTATTTTGGGAAGGCCTACTTTAATTGCTTTGCAAGTTGTGACCTCAATTCCTCATTTTAAAATCAAATTTCCTCTACTTCGTCATGGGGTTGGTGAGGTGAAAGGGATTTGGATCCGGCGAAGGTGTTATAGAAATGTTGTGATCACTTGGAGTGGGGTATCGAAGCAAAAAGCAGACCATGGCGATAGAGATTGAACCCTTCACGAGAGTAGTTCCAACCATTGGTCATGCTAGTTTGAAGAAGCGAGAGAGATAGAGCTCGTCCCGGGCAAAGTGAACAAGGCGGTGAAAATAGGTTCGGTCTGCGGAACCTCTCCGGACGAACCTCATGGAGCTCTGAGATCTTTATGTTGACATCTTCGCATGGGAACCTCAAGATATGCCGGAGTAAGCGAGGATATATCTGAGCATCGGTTGGAAGTGGACCCGTCGAAAGAAACCCGGTCAGACGAAGAGGAGGATCTTTGCACAGCGTCGGCGGATCATCGATGAAGAGATTGCAAAAGCTGTTGGCGGTGACTTCATCTTTGAGATCGACTACCCTACGATGGATGGCAAATGTGGTCTTGGTCGAAAGCGAGAATGGTAAATGGCGAGTCTGCATCGACTATACCGATCTAAATAAAGCTTGTCCAAAGGATTTCTACTTGCTGGCCCCACATCGACCAACTCATCGATGCCACTTGGGGTATGCTTTGTTAAGTTTCATGGGCGCATTCTCTGGATATCATCATTTTCCATGTGTAAAAGAGGATATCTAGAAGACCCGGCGTTCATTACGCATCGTTCGGTATATACTATAAGAAAATGACTTTCGGCCTCATCAATGCCGGAGCCACATACTAGAGGATGATGAATTATGTCTTCAGATATCAGCTGGGCACGAATGTGGAGGTGTACGTGGACGACATGATTGTCAAAAGCATGTTGGTGCATAAACATCTGGATGATTTAGAAGAATGCTTTCAGACAATTCGTCATCACAACTTGAGATTGAACCCCACTAAGTGCACCTTGGTCTAGGGGCTGGCAAATTTACAGGTTATCTTGTCGATCGAGAGGAATTGAAGCCAATCGAGAGAGAATATTCAGCGATCCTCGAACATGAAGACTCCTCGATCATTTAAAGATGTTCAACGTCTGACTAGAAGGATTGCAGCTTTAAGGAGGTTCATGTCCAAGTCGGCAGAAAGATGTTTGTCGTTCTTTGATACGTTGAAAGGGCCGAAGAATGCAAAGACGTTCCAATGGACTTTGGAGTGTGAGGATGCCTTTCAGAGCATCAAGTCCTACTTATCTTCGGCGCCTTTGTTGGTGAAGCCCGCTCCTGCTGAGCCTCTATATTTATACTTAGCAGCTAGTTCGTTGGCGGTAGGAGTAGTTTTGGTGCGTGAAGTTGGGGGCAAGCAGCACCCAGTTTATTATGTAAGCCATGTCCTTTGGGATGCTGAAACAAGGTACCCAAACATCGAAAAGTTTGCTTTTGCTTTAATAACTGCTAGTCGAAAGCTTAGGCAATACTTCCAGGGTAGATTGGTAATAGTATACCACAGATCGACCTTTGAAGAAGATTATGGGCAAACACCGAGGTATCGGGAGATTAGGCTGCGTGGACGATGGAGTTGTCCCGATTTTTCATTGAATATCATCCACGAACCACCATCAAAGGACAAGTCTTGGCTGATTTTGTAGTTGAATGCTTTCGTTTTACGAAGGCGATGAAGTTGTGGCGGTGAAGGATCCGTGAGAAGCGATTCTGATTCTTCAATGAAGCGAGTTCGTGGGCGTTGTATGCAGATGGGTCTTCTACCACGGACGTCGATGGACCGAGGATTATTCTCGCGAGTCCGGAGGATTCAAGTCTGCAAGAGCCATCGATTTCGATTCAAGCGATGAACAACGAAGTCGAGTATGAGCGGTACTCGCGGGGTTTCTGACTAGTAAAGAGTCTTGAAGTCTGCGAGAGAATAGTCATCTTCATGATTCTCGGTTAGTCGTTAAGCGACTCTCTGAAAGTCTGGCTTCGAGGCCCAAGAATGATCAAGTATTTGGCGAAATTGAAAAAACGACTCGATATTTCCAATCCTATGAGTTTGAGGGTCGAGCGTAATAACAATTCCATTGCTGATGCACTCTCCAAATTAGCCACTACGGATGTTAACATCTTTGATGGGTCGGTTTACTTAGAAATTTTGCAAAATCCTAGTGTTCATCATGAATTGGTGATGTGTTATTGATCAACCAACTATTTGGTTGACTCCATATATAGAGTATCTGGCAGATGGCGTCTTACCTTCGGATCGGATGCTAGCCAAGAAAATCAAGTATAAGAGTGCTAATTTTGTTCTGATTGATGGGGATCTGTTCTGAAGGGCTTTCTCGTCTCCACTACTAAAATGTTTGACTCCATCTGAAGCTGAATATGCTCTCTGAGAAGTACATGAAGGCATCTGTGGCGACCATATGGTGGCTAAGTCATTAGCCTATAAAGTACTTCGTCAAGGGTACTACTGGCCTACCATCTTCAGAGAAGCGGCCCGAATACGTCAAAGTGCGAGAAGTGCCAACTCAGCGGTCGATACCACATCAGCCACCAGAAGAGCTATACTCAATCTTATCTCCTATACCCTTCGTTGTCTGGGGGGTTGATATACTAGGTCCGCTACCGAAAGCAAAAGGTCAAGTCCATTTTGTTATAGTTTCCATCGACTATATGACCAAATGGGTAGAAGCAAAGCCACTTAGGTTAATAACGGAACAGGAATGCTTGAAATTTTTGAAAGAATCACTAGTATTTCATTTTGGAATTCCTAAGGTGGTAATATCGGACAATGGACGTCAGTTTGTGGGATCGAAATTTGAAACATTTTTGAAAGAAGGCTGGGGATCCGGCCACGAAAAGACTTCATGAGCTCATCCTCGATCAAACGGACAAGTTGAAGTGACCAACGAGCAACTGTTGAATGGGATCAAGCCTTGATTGGGCGAAGCCAAGGGCGGATGGCGGAAAGAGTTACTTAGTGTGTTATGGGCTTACTAAGAACTACTCAGGGACTACTGACGGGGATTCACCTTTGATTGGCCTATAGTATGCGATGCCTTAGTCCCAGTTGAAATTGGATCTCCAAGTCTTGAGTTAATCGATTCAAAGAGATCTACATGAGGAAGGGCTGAAGGCCAATCTTGATTTGCTTGAGGAAGTCAAAGAAACAAATTTAATCAAATTGGCGACTTATCGTCAAGAGTGGCCAAACATTATAACAAGGGGTAAAGTTTCGCAGATTGAAGTAGGAGATTTTGTCCTCGGAGAAGTCGAAGCATCTACACCTCGAATCTGGGAAAGGCGATGCCAAACCGGAAAGACCAGTATAAAATCACCGGCGTCAAGCCGGGACTTATCGGTTGAAGACATTAGGCGGGTCGTGAATTAAAAATACTTGGCACGCTGGCAGGCTTAGGAAGTACTTTTAGTAAAAACAATGTCAGTACATCGGAAGTCTGTACATATTTACGTCATCATCAATAAAAGTTCCTTTTTTCTCTCAAACAAATTTTGTCTCCGTTGTTGATCAGTTCAGTGGTGTAAGGAGGTTCGGGGGGACTCGCTGACCATTCGATGGTAGCCTTAATGGCAGGTGGACCTTATGGGTTTGTCAGGCCCTTCGTGGTAGGCAAATGCCATCCTTAAGACGTTGTCAGGCCCTGCGTTGTAGGCAATTGTCGACACTTAGACCTTGTCAGGCCCTTCGTGGTAGGCAAGTGTCATCCTTAAGACGTTGTCAGGCCCTGCGTGGTAGGCAATTGTCGACACTTAGACCTTGTCAGGCCCTTCGTGGTAGGCAAGTGTCATCCTTAAGACGTTGTCGCCCTACGTGGTAGGCAATTGTCGACAACCTAGACCTTGTCGTGCCCTTCGTGGTAGGCAAGCATTGTTCTTTAGACTTTGTCGCCCCTTCGTGGTAGGCAAATGTCATCTCTTGGTTTTATTAGGCCTTTCGAGAGTAAACAAATTCTAATGAAGCGAATCATCTCACACTTGATAACTAATAAGTATCCCTTTACTTTATTACCTAAATTTATTCTAAGTGTCGAGTTCGAATGCCTCATTCTTTAACTTCACCTTATCTCGTTATATGACATGCTTAGTTGTTAATTAACGATTCGAGTTGAATCCTTGAAAGAGTTTGTACATTTTTCGATTGAATTTGATTACAAAATCGGAACTTTTTACACAGTCCTATAAATTAAAGAAAGTAAAATTATCTTGAGACAATGACTTCATCTCTCCTGAATTCTAGCAAGGACGGATCCAAATTGGGCCACTAGCTTTTCCTTGCCCCGACTTGACAATCTTCGTACCCTTCATAGTATACTTTCGAGAATTTACTGCATGAAGCTCGTCGGATGTACGATAATCCGCTTGTATCTGCTTAACCAATTCTTGATCGTGGGGAGGTCCGTTCTTGAAGTACCTTTATCTTACCACGAAGCTTACGACGCTTGGCCTTATGGACTTTCCCTATCGGATCGAGCCTTCGTGCGAACTTCATTTGAAGTTGTGTTGATAAGTTTTGATTGGCTCACAATGAGCCCTCTTTGGTAGTCTTCAAAGCTTTGGTCTGCAACAAAACGGACATTCATGGTAGCTAATTTTTGTTCGTTGGCTTTTTGTCGTCTTCGCTTCTTCTCCGACCTAGCTTTCAAGACATCATAAGTTTCCTTCATATCCTCCTTGGTTTGGGCTAATTCCTCGAAGACTTTCATTGGCATGGAGAAGCGATTCACGTTCCTCTCTCTCGAGCCAATGTAGCCTTTAACATATTGTTCTCCCCTCCTCGAGTCTCCTCATTGGACTCGGCATTTATATGCACGAGACGTGCTTGCCTTAAACACCTGCGTTTTCTGCACATATTCGACGATGATCCTATCAATTTCAAATATTTAGGCAAGTAAAGAAATGTTTAACTGATAAAACCCTCACTTACCTTTGCGAGATAACTCATGCCTTCATTAAGAAAATTCCCGTTCGTATGATTATCAAATCGGTGATCATCATTTTCCCGAACGAAGGCATCAAAGAGCTAGAAGAGAAAGTTAACGTTGTCTGAGGCCATTAAAGTTTGCGCGCCCCAAAGGCCCTCATCATGGAATTTCTGTGATGAGGGCCTTGGGGGGGAAGGCATCGGTTGGTCGTGAATGGGAGAAGGATCCATATAGATATTTTTGGGGGAAGAAGATTGAGCTGGAGTAGGATCTCGAACTGGTAGAATTACAAGCGTTGAATCGGGGGTGGTGTCGGATGGTTGTTTTCTCTTTCGAGATGGTATGCAGCAGGTTCAGTTCTTTCTTCTTCATTTACAGTTAAAATCTCCACAGGGTTTGTTGGAGGATGAACAATTGAAGAAGTTACTCTAAGCTCATCGGGAGTTAAGGGAATGACTTTGGTTCTCAACTTTTGATTCAAGAAGTCGCTTTCGATCATTTACGGTAGATCTAATAAACTTGTTCGAACTAATCTTTGGATTGGAGTCCGTGGTGTTGGATCAACGGTTGGCGATATTGGATCGGCGGTTGGTGGTGTTGGATCGATAGTTGGGGTATCGAATCAACAGTTGGTTCGATTCGAAAAGAGCTTGATCCGGCGGGATGGAAATTAGTCGAGGCCTTCGGATGGCTCTTTTCTTTCGTCGAAGTTGGAGGACTCTTTCCGAGAGAAGGGGTTCGTCATCTATGGGTGCATGGGTTGGAGGTTCATCACTGGTGCTTCAGTAGGTGGGTTGAATTTGGAGGAGGCTTCCGGTTGTGAAGGTTCAGCATCGACATCTGCAGATTTTCCGACTGCATTGTCTTCAGATGGGACTTCATGTTGTGAAGAATCAACGGTGGCTTCTACTGGTTTTTCCACTAACAAATCCTCTAAGTCTTTCATCTCCGAAGGCGATGGTTTGATCAAAGTTACTACGAGAAGATTAATGGGTTCTACATCGTAATCCATATCACAAAATTTTCAAATATTCATAAAATGAATTTGTACTTACGTTTGTGGTTGTACAACCACGCTTGATTGGAAATAAGTCTATAGTTCCATTCCTCCCTCGGGAAATTGTCCAAAAGCTCTATCATCTCGGCCTCCGTTCTTCGAGAGACGCGTCTCAAGTCCGTAGAAATCTTCTCATCGATTGGCCCAATCCAGGTAAAGAGATGATTTGGGTCCTTTGACGAAAAACCATCTTTCATGTCATCCTTTGTTGCTTGAAGGAGTAGTCACTAACGAGCGTCTCTCGAACCTCTCTCTTGTTTTTGAAGAATGCTTGCTTATAGTCTTAAATCCTTTCTCTCCGGGTAGGGTCGACCTTGTATCTGATAAAGAAGAAGTTGAGCGCAGGTTCGACACCAAGTTCGTGGCATAAAGCTACGAATGCTAAAATATGAATATAAGAGTTCGACATTAATTGGGCGAACCCAACACCAAGGAACCCTAATAAAGTTACTATGAAAGCGTGAAGGGGAATCGGATCCCTTTCTCCAGGATGGTCGTCGTAATGACCATCCATCCTTGAAGCGTTAATACATCCGTTCTCTGAGACACAGGAGCTCTCACCAAATGGGTCCTCATAATTGACCCCAAAATAGGTTCACTCCATCCAACCCATTCTGAGTCGCCAAATATATGGTACGGAAAACAACTACAACTTTATTACAACAATTGTCGTGCAAAATACAACAACACATATGTTGTGAGTTTGGATACAAATATATACCAACTGTAGCACGTCACAATGACACCTTACATAAAGGTATATTCAAAAACTATTTTAGAAATTAGAATCTTTGGGAAGTGCTCAAGGAAACCTTCGTACATGGGAGGCCATACTTTTAGGTTATGATAGATATCATATGGCCACATAATTATCCTTGGTTGACCCAATAGACCCCAAAGAAAAACGAGAAGATTACTATCATATTCTTCCCAATGGTGAGTCTTCTCTTGACATATCATTATCTCCACTGTCTCTAATTGGGTATTATACTCCAAACAAACACCAAGATTATATAGTTAGTGCTTGTAAATATACTCAACAAGTGGATGAGCACAACCATGTCTTATGATGACACGAGGTTGTATGTCATTAGACATCTTGTATGATAGTGGCAAAACACCCTTCCAAGTTAAATTCACCTCACCCTCAACATCTATAGACCACCATTCTATTCCCTCGTTATCCCCTTCTCGACCCAGCTACACTTTTATTACCTGAAAGGAATTGTGAAACAAAAGGGTGAGAACAAATAGCCCAGTAAAGAATATCATGACAAAAGATAATTAAATTATCAATAGCCTTCATCAGTAATAAATCAGAGATTTAGAACATATGGTAGATGATAAAACTTTTTAACCATAGTTGTAGCGGAATGAGCAATCCATTAGGAGTCAAATATACCATAAAATCTATTATCTTCTCCATGTTAAAAGTCCACCAATAATGTTTTATCCTCAGTAACATCAATCAACAATTCACATCCCACAATCACATGTATAACTCATAATCATAATTATAGTTCTAAATTCCTCTTCTTATCCGGAATGAAGATAATTTCATCACCTGTCTTTACCTCGAAACATCAAAGATCATGGTTATACCAAATCACGCCTCTGCTCATAATCATACTAATAAATTCATCTTTGCACCACGACCAAAGATATTCATCAACAGTTCATCTTTGCACTACATGCCAAAGATATTCAACAACAAGTCATCTTTGCATTACGAGCCAAAGATATTCAACAACAGGTCATCTTTGCACTACGGGCCAAAGATATTCATCAATAATTCATCTTTGCAATACAGGCTAAAGATATTCATATATCAAAGAAATACATAATGTAAGACCCCGAAATTTTTTAAATAAAAAGGAATTTCCTTTATTTATTATTTTGAAATAGTAAGGGTTGATTTGATTAATGTGGATAGTTAAGGGTTAAATACGCAAATATTTCAAAATAAGCAAGTGGTTATAAAATATTCATTATCGTTAGGAGAATATTAGTTTGGTGGTGGAATATTAAATGCTTGTCGGGGAATATTAAATGCTGACGAGCCTTGACCATGTATGGGCCCCATAACGGAAAAGCGATTGGATGAAGAAAGCATAAATATAAGTTGTTTTTAAATAAGCGAGCGTAGTTATTCTGCTTATCTTTGTTGGAATACCCGGGTGGTTAAAACACACTAATACGCGTTGTTGAGCGGTAGCACCGGTATTGCACCAATTATTGATTCTTACGTGAAGGCACTACTCAATAATGGTTACGATAATTCTTGCTTCGATTATTTTATTGAGTTAATAATTCTTTGCGTTGATATTTTATATTCTTTGTTGTTTCATAATTGTCATTACAAGTATTTTTCATTATCGAAGCAATAATTCATATTATCTGAATAATATTATTAGATAACATTATTGGCAATGTCTAGAAAGTTACATCTAAGGAGAGGTTTGGTCACCTAATTGCGCTGTTAGTAAGAAGAAATTCTTATTGAAAGCCCTCTTCCCGGAGCTGCTCAGTTGTCAATATTGTGATTACGTAATATTATTTGTGAATAATTAATTATTGATTTATATGATGAGGAAAATATTGATTTTATGTGGATATAGATGGAGAAAATTTTTAAAATGACAATTGTTGAAAATTAATATTTTATCTTTTTACGATAAAATAATTCATTTAAATATATTATTTTAATAATATATTAATCGGTGATATTTTTACAACGAATGTGGGATATATGAGTATCTGAGGAGGAAGAGTATTTTTGTTGCAATAAATGTTTAAAACATGTTAAACATGTTGGTGGACCCCATTTATTGGTTGAAATTTGATTATAACTTTGTAAAATTGTCCGTTTGTGGATTTCGGTCAATTTCTGATTGGAATTTGGAAAAACTTTCTTCTGCAAAGTTGTAGAGAATTGAATTTCCTATAAAAACTCAAGAGATTCGAATTTTCTGATGAAAGGGCTATTTATTATGAATTATTGAAGTTAGAAGCTCAAAATAATTAATTTTTGGAAGTTTAAAATATTTAAAATTAGAAAACGTTTTTCTTATTTTTTTTCTAGAAGGTGGCATGTGTTTGATGGCTGAAATCAGATTCTAGACATGTGTAGAAAATAATATAATTATATTATTAATTTATTAAATTTTACTAACTTTGGTGTTCTAGCGATTTCCTATAAATAGGGTCTTGGGTTAGAATTGAAAATCACACCGAAAATGAAGTTTTCTCTCTATATTATCGAAGCGTATTCTTGTGAGTATTTTGATTATACTTTGAGTATTGCTATACGGTTGAAGTCCAAGTCATAGCCTATATCCCAGGTGTTTCAAATTAGAAGTCTTGATCTTTCGAGGTAAGGATATTATTTTTTTTCGTAATGATATTATTTCTTCAATATCATTATCTTTGAAATGTTGATCTGAAGTTTTATCAAATTTGGAATTTTTTTCATGCTCGGGTTACTTATTCATGAGTTACTTATTCACGATTTACTATTCATGAAATTCTTATTCACGATTCTTATTCACGAGTACTATTAATGAAGTCGTGAAGATATTTTTGTGGAATTTCTATCTTTTGGTGTCGAGTTACTATTCACGTATACGGACTATTCACGATAATATCTGACAATTCATAGAAAAAACAAAATTTCTTCTTTTGTCCAAAATATCTATTCTGGATACTAGCTTTGATTGTATCCATGTTTTGATCATTCTTGAATTTTACACCACTGTGATTATTTTTGAGGTATTTTTGGACGTGGATAAAACCAAGTACGAATCCTTAATCCTTAATCCTTGTCATTTTGTTTCACTGGATTCGTTTCTTTAAAAAAAATATTTTCATCATCCTCGGTCTTAAATGATGATATTATGGAATATCTTTGGCACAGTAGTCAAAGATGAATGATTTCTTAAGAATATCTTTGGCTGTAGTGTCAAAGATGAATGATTTCTGAAGAATATCTTTGGCCCATAGTACAAAGATGAGCAGTGTTGAGATGAACATACGGAATTGATTAATATCTTTGGCTGTGTAGTGCAAAAATGAGCAGTGTTTAAATGAACATGACCCAATGATGAATATCTTTGGCACAGTAGTGCAAAGATGAATATCTGATTCGGATGTATATTGATTGATGTTCTGAGGATAAAATATTGATGATGGATTTGTTAAATTCATAGATTATAGTAGATTTCATTCTCTACGTAACTCTTACATGAATTATTATTTCCATTAATAATATTGATCCGAAACTTGTTGTCTATTGTATTCTATCGATTTTTCCTGTTGAAGACTAACGATAATTTGTTGTATATTATCTTAGTCATAATATTCTTTACTTGGGCTAGTTGAGGCTCACCCTTTTCATTGTTGTTCCATTTTTCTTCTCGGGAGGCGAGAATGTAATGCAGTACTTAGTCGGGTATGGAATGAAGGTTCTAGAGAGAGTTGTTTAGTAGTCCTCACCATTTTTGTAAAATAATGAATCAATAATTATGATGGGGATTTATTTGCGTGTGGATATTGTCTAGAAGACAATATTATATTTAAACTCACATTATATATATTGTCGTATTTCACACGACATTTGTATTATGAAGTTGTAGTTTGCTTCTTGTACCATGTATTTGGCGACTTCGAGAATGGGTGTTGTGTATACCTATTTTGGGGGCGTCACGATTAATATCGAGCTTAGGATATGATCTCCAAGCGGAGATCGGGGAATAGAACTAGGAGGGAGGCAGAGTAAATCCTTCGCTAAAGTGTGTCCTACCTAAGCTTATTTGTTGGTTGGTCATATTATAGGGGTATTATGTGATTTGTTAATTTATTTAATTAACCCTTGTTTTATGATAGTTTTTTAGAATGGGCTGCGGAGAACGTTAACAATGGAGTGAATGAGATCGTGGAGACACCTCTAATCGCCAACCGTGATAATGTGATGTCGAAGCGAAGAAGGAATTAGAGATATCCATGTGGTTAGTGAAGAATTGATAGTTGCACCGAGATAATCGCAGAGAGGTAAATGTGAGAGTGAGGAAGAAGATGAAGAAGAGGTACCAAGAGAGTTTATTAGAGGTATTTTATGATCGAAATATAGAATTGCAAAATCGTATTCATGAGTTAGAAGAAGCGAAGCTAAAGAATTGCGAGCGATCGTGGAGCAAAAGGATGCAACGATTCAAGCTTGTGTTACCCGATACGTGATGCTTGAATGTAGCACTCTTTGGCGAGTATAAGATGATAAAAGTCGAATCGAATTGAAAGAAGAAATAAGCGAACGAGTGAGAATGAGTGATGCATGGGTAAAAGTCGCACGACGCGTTGATATTATGGAAAGAGATGTCCAATCTAAAAAGAGAAGATTTAACGATGACGGGAAGACGTCGGCAGCAACATCAACACCATCAACAAATTCTAGGGGAAGAGAACGATCGCCAGCTTAGATGCCACAGATGTGGAGAGGAGGGACATATAAGGTCAAACTGCTCAAAGCCTTCCAAGGTATGCTATAATTGTGGAAAGAAGGACATATCGCTCGAGATTATGCGATATCGAAACCCGTCCCAGCGTGAATGGTGACTCAAAAGGATGTCCCGAAAAAGTCAAAGTCAACGGTTCTTGGAAGAAGCGTTTGTCGTGGACCGGTCAAAAATCTGAGGAACCCGAACGAAGTTAGCACGGGTTAGTTAATTATAAATTCTTCAAGAAGTATATACCTTACTAGATATCGGTTCTACCCATTCTTTATCTCTCTTTGCTTGCGCTTTCAACGTTTAAACTTGACTCGGAGAAATTTGACTTTGACCTATCTCGTGGAAACTCCGTTAGAGAAAACTTTCATCACATCCACTTGTTTATAAATCTTGCTTGATTCAGGTTGGCACTATCACATTACCTATTAACCTTATTTCTATAGAGATATTTGTTTTTGATGTGATTTTAAGGTTAACTACTCATCATAAAAATTGATTATTTTCGTAAGGTTGTTAGTTTTCATATTCCTAAGCAACTTTGTTATTTGAATTCAAGCAATCAAACCATTGTAGTCAAACATTTTCATATCAAGCCATGAAGTCATTCGTTTATTACGGATGTCAAATTTCCTTAGTCCATGTTACGGATTTGAATAAAGACACGTCAGATTTGAATAATATTCCTGTTGTTATTGATTTTTCCCGACGTATTTTCACAAGAATTTCTTGGCTTACTCCCAAAGCTCGATATTAAATTTTGTATCGACTTTGAACCCGTACAAAACTCATTTCTAAAATCTCATATCGAATGGCTCTATTGAACTTCGAGAGTTAAAATTCAACTATAGAATTTGGTACTGAGCCTTTATCTTGTGACTTCCTTTGTGGAATTCACCGCCGCACTCTCTGTAGGGACGTCATATTAGATGCGATAAGAAATCGATAGGTGTCATTGTGACGTCTTATCCAAGATTGGGATATGAGTCACGGTTGAGAAAGCAACCTAAGTCGATGTCGAAATACGTAGCTTTCAGGCTTAGTTGGTTATTATCGGAGATTCGTGGAAGGATTTTCTTGAATCGCTACTCGTTAACTTAGGTGACTCGAAAAGATACAAAATTAAGTATGGAGCGAAGAATGCGAGAAGATTTTCCAAGAGCTCAAGAGGCGACTCATTTACGGCACATATTCTAACCATACCATCTTGGAAAAGCGAACGTGGTAGTAAATGGCGCGTTGAGTAGAAGATCATATCGCGGAACGAACGAGTGCGATGATGTCAAGTATACGCATAGAGCCAACTTTAATAGAAAAAGTTAAGGTTGCTCGAGCCACCAACCCGAAATGATGCGTATGAAGAAGAAAGTACAAGAAGGAGCTATTCCTAAGCGAGAATTGATGAAGAAGGAATACTTGAGTCCACTCTAGACTTTGTGTTCCTAACGACTACGATTTGAAGTATAAGATTATGATGGAGGCACACGATTACACCATTTGCAATCTATCTCGGAATTACTAAAATGTATCGTGATCTTCGACATACATTTTGGTGGAACAATATGAAGAGAGAGATTGCAAAGTTTATCTCGATGTGTTTAACTTGCCCGGCGTGTAAAGGCGGAGCATCTTGTACCTAAGGGTCCGCTTGCAACCACTTGAGATTCCTGAATGGAAGTGGGAACACATTACTATGGATTTACATTTACGGGTCTTCCTACGGTTTCTCAAGGCATCAATGCTATTTGGGTTATTGTTGATAGATTAACCAAGTCTGCTCATTTCTTGCCGACACGGAGACTTATTCACTTGAACGTCTTCTTTAGTATGTCGTGAATGAGATTGTGAAGTTGCATGGCATGCTGTATCCATAGTTTCGGATCGTGACCCAAGATTCACTTCAAGATTTTGGGTTAGCTTGCAAAAAGCTATGGGCACGAATTTACGATTCAGTTTGGCATACCATCCTCAAACGGATGGGCAATCAGAAAGGACTACTCAAACTCTTGAAGATATATTAAAACTCTGTGTCCTAGATTTCAAAGGAAGTTGGGATAAGTACTTTCCATTGGTGGAATTCTCATACAACAATAGTTATTAAACAAATATAGGCATGGTTCCATTCGAAACATTATATGGACGAAAATGTCGTTCTCCAATATGTTGGGATGAGGTGGGTGAAGTAACATTGTTGGGACCCGAGTTAGTACCTATGACTACCGAAAAGATCAAAATGATTCGACAACGTATACAAACGGCACAAGATCGACAAAAGAGTTATGCGGATCTTCATCGAAAGGACGTGGAATTTAATGTAGGGGATCATGTATTGTTGCGAGTTGCTCCATGGAAGGGAGTTACAAGATTTGGGAAGAGAGGAAAGCTCAATCCACGATTTATCGGTCCATTTCAAATTCTTGACCGAGAAGTAGGAAATGTAGCCCATAGACTTGCGTTACCTCAGTATGTCTCGTGTTCATAATGTGTTTCACATATCCTCGTATTTCGTAAATATGTGAAAGACCCAAACCACGTTATTAAGTTAGAACCGGACGAGATAGCCAAGACTTAACGTATGAGGAGGTACTGTCAAGATCTTGGATAGGAAGGAGCATGTCCTACTGCCAAGAAAGGTCATACCACAAGTTAAAGTTTTGTGGAGGAATCATGCTATAGAGGAAATGACACAATTTGGAAACGGAAATGAAAGCGAGGTATCCTCACCTTTTCAAACACACAGTATGCGATCGTCCAATTTCGAGGACGAAATTTCATAAGGAGGGAGGTTGTAAGACCCCAAAATTTTTTAAATAAAAGGAATTTCCTTTATTTATTATTTTGAAATAGTAAGGGTTGATTTGATTAATGTGGATAGTTAAGGGTTAAATACGCAAATATTTCAAAATAAGCAGTGGTTATAAAATATTCATTATCGTCGAGAGAATATTCGTTTGGTCGTGGAATATTCGCATGCTTTGTCGGGAATATTAAATTTACGGTATGCCTGCGACCATGTGTGGGCCCATAACGGAAAGCGATTGGATGAAGAAAACGACAAATATAAGTTGTTTTTAAATAAATGGCGTGAGTTGTTACAAGAATTATCATTGTTGGAATACCCGTTGGTTAAAACACACACTAATACGCGTTGTTGAACAAGAAGACCACCAGTATTGCACCAATTATTGATTCTTACGTAAGAAGGCACTACTCAATAATGGTTACGATAATTACTTATTCAATATTTTATTGAGTTAATAATTGTGCGTTGATATTTTATATTCTTTGTTGTTTCAATAATTGTCATTACACGATATTTTTCATTATCGAAGCAATAATTCATATTATCTGAATAATATTATTAGATAACATTATTGGCAATGTCTAGAAAGTTACGTCTAAGGAGAGGTTTGGTCACCTAATTAATTGCCAGTAAGAAGAAATTCTTATTGGAAGCCCCTCTTCCCTGAACCGCACAGTTGTCAATATTGTGATTCGTAATATTATTTGTGAATAATTAATTATTGATTTATATGATGAGGAAAATATTGATTTTATGTGGATATAGATGGAGAAAATTTTAAAATGACAATTGTTGAAAATTAATATTTTATCTTTTTTCTGATAAAATAATTCATTTAAATATATTATTTTAATAATATATTAACGGTGATATTTTTACAACGAATGTGGGATATATGAGTATACGAGGAGGAAGAGTATTTTTGTTGCAATAAATGTTTAAAACATGTTAAACATGTCGGTGGACCCCATTTATTGACTGAAATTTGATTATAGCTTGTAAAATTGTCCGTTTGTGGATTTCGGTCAATTTCTGATTGGAATTTGGAAAAACTTTCTTCTGCAAAGTTGTAGAGAATTGAATTTCCTATAAAAACTCGCGAGATTCGAATTTTCTGATGAAAGGGCTATTTATTATGAATTATTGAAGTTCAAGTTCAAAATAATTGATTTTGGAAGTTTAAAATATTTAAAATTAGAAAAACGTTTTTTCTTATTTTTTCTAGAAGGTGGCATGTGTTTGATGGCTGAAATCAGATTCTAGACATGTGTAGAAAATAATATAATTATATTATTAATTTATTAAATTTTCTAACTTTTGGTGTTCTAGCAATTTCCTATAAATAGGGTCTTGGGTTAGAATTGAAAATCACACCGTAATGAAGTTTTCTCTCTATATTATCGGCGTATTCTTGTGAGTATTTTGATTATACTTTGAGTATTGCTATACTAGTGCAAGTCCAAGTCATAGCCTATATCCAGGTGTTTCAAATTTAGAAATCTTGATCTTTCGAGGTAAGGGATATTATTTTTTTTTCGTAATGATATTATTTCTTCAATATCATTATAATCGAAATGTTGATCTGAAGTTTTTATCAAATTTGGAATTTTTTCATGTCCGGGTTACTATTCATGAGTTACTATTCACGAAAGTTACTATTCATGAGTTACTTATTCACGAAGTTACTTATTCACGAGTACTATTCATGAAGCGTGAAGATATTTTTGTGGAATTTCTATCTTTTGGTGTCGGAGTTACTATTCACGTATCTCGGACTATTCACGATATCTGACACAATTCAATTTAAAAACAAAATTTCTTCTTTTGTCCAAAATATCTATTCGGATACTAGCTTTGATTGTATCCATGTTTTGATCATTCTTGAATTTTACACCACTTGTGATTATTTTTGAGGTATTTTTGGGCGTGGATAAAACCAAGTACGAATCCTTAATCCTTAATCCTTGTCATTTTGTTTCACCGGATTCGTTTCTTTAAAAAATATTTTCATCATCCTCGGTCTTAAATGATGATATTATGGAATATCTTTGGCACCAGTAGTGCAAAGATGAATGATTTCTTAAGAATATCTTTGGCTGTAAAAGTGCAGATGAATGATTTCTGAAGAATATCTTTGGCACGTAGTACAAAGATGAACAGTGTTGAGATGAACATGACCGATTGATTAATATCTTTGGCTCAGTAGTGCAAAAATGAACAGTGTTTAAATGAACATGACCAATCGATGAATATCTTTGGCTCAGTAGTGCAAAGATGAATATCTCGATTCCGTATGTATATTGATTGATGTTACGAGGATAAAATATTGATGATGGATCTGTTAAATTCATAGATTATAGTAGATTTCATTCTCTACGTAACTCTTACTATGAATTATTATTTCATTTCACGAATATTGATCCGAAACTTGTTGTCTATTGTATTCTATCGATTTTTCCTGTTGAAGACTAACGATAATTTGTTGTATATTATCTTAGTCATAATATTCTTCTTGGGCTAGTTGAGCTCACCCTTTTTGCTTGTTGTTCCATTTTTCTTCTCTCAGAGGCGAGAATGTAGCGAAATCTTTAGTCGGGTATGGAATGAAGGTTCTAGAGAGAGTTGTTTAGTAGTCCTCACCATTTTGTAAAATAATGAATCAATAATTATGATGGGGATTTATTTGCGTGGATATTGTCTGTAAGACAATATTATATTTAAACTCATTAATATATATCATCGTATTTCACACGACATTTGTATTATTGAAGTTGTAGTTTGCTTCTTGTACCATGTATTTGGCGACTCGAATGGGTGTTGTGTATACCTATTTTGGGGCGTCACACATAATCATTTTCGAAGTTATATAACAATAATTATAACCATGTTGATCAATTCACCTTTGTACTTAAGCTAAAAATATTCAATTGTAAATTCAATGGTCATGATCATACCAACCAACAATTCAACTTTTGCACTTCTTGGCCAAAGAGAACCTATAGTCCACGATCATCATACCAATAATCTACTCATCTTTACACTCAAGTCAAAGAGAAATATCATCATTAGGGTTATAAGAATGTTATATAAAACAATATAATCAAAACATGGTTTTAATTTCAAGAGTAAGATTCATAAATCAACGATAATTTGGTCGGGAAGAATAAACCAATTTGTCGTGAATAGTACCCGTATTCATATATAAGATCAGATATCACGTGCATAAGAAACCTCGATACACGAAAAGATAAAGTTTCATATATAATATATCCATATTTATAACACCTTAATCCAAATGTTATAAATCACTTAGAAATCTCATAATCTAATATTATTAATATTATAATAATATTTTAATCATTTCTTAAACTTATAAATAATTTAATCCAATTATTTACACTTTAATAATTAATGCATTTAATCATCTAAAAATGCCAAACTCATAAGATTTTATCATCATCAACCAAAACCCTCATAAAAAATCTGCATATACCTCATATATGATTCTCAAGTCAATAAATCATATTTTCCAATTTTCTTACTTCACATAACATATTTAATTCATTTACTCATAACTAGAAAATTTTCATGAAAAATACCAAATCAGTTCCAAAAATATTTATTTTTTGGGATTTAGAAGAATATAGTCCCATATTGAATATATATTTTTCTCATAATTTTTAAAATTCATTTACTATTTTTCACATGGCCAAAACCACCGAATATTTAAACATTTATCATAAATTGTACTTTTGTCCAAAAATTCCAAAATTAATACGGTATACTGATATTATATAGATGTACTCCCAATAAAAATTTCATCAATTTTGGAGTTAATCACAAGGAGTTATAAACAGTTACTTTTAAAATAGTCTTTTCTCATAAAATCCATAACTCCTAATCTATACATCCAAAAATCGACATTTTTTTACACAATCTACAAAACTCATCAAAATATCATTTCAAATTTTTCCAGAATTTTTGAAGGTCCGGAAAAATACAAAACTGAAAAACATAATCACCCTTAAAAATCCCTTACTATCCCTTACCTCAAAAAAAAGCGATCTTGGAATGTGGATATATAATTTGAACGAACTTGCATAGTATAGCAATACTCAAAGTATACTCAAAATACTCACAAGAATAAACGCTTTTGATAATATAGAGAGAAAACTTGAGTTTACGGTATGATTTTCAATTCTAACCCAAGACTTTTATTTATAGGAAAATGCTTTAAACACCAAAGCGAAAAATTTAATAAAATATTAATATATATAATTTTTATTCCAACGCACACTTATTTTACTTCAAAACCTCACCACCAAAACAGCCCACCTCACAAGACTTGCACAAAAAATGTTTTTGTTATTTAAATTATTTTAAACTTCCAAAAATCAATTATTTGAGCTTGAAACTTCAATAATTCATAATAAATAGCCCTTTTATCAAAAATTTCAATCTCATGATTGTTATAGGAAATTCAATTCTCTACAACTTTGCGGAAGAAAGTTTTCCCAAATTCCAAACGAAATTGACCAAAATCCACAAACAGACGATTTTACGGTATAATCAAATTTCAGTCAAGAAATGGGGTCCACCGACACACAAAACATGTGTTAATCATTTAATGCCACAAAAATACTCTTCCTCCTCATATACTCACATATCGCACATTCATTATAAAAATATCATCGTTAATATATTATTAAAATAATATATTTAAATGAATTATTTTATCAGAAAAAGATAAAATATTAATTTTCAACAATTGCCACTTTAAAAATTTTCTCCATCTATATCCACATAAAATGAATATTTTCCTTATCATATTAATCAATAATTAATTATTCACAAATAATATTACAGAATCACAATAATGACAACCAGGTAGTTCCCAGGAAAGAGGGGGCTTTCGAATAAAGATTTCTCTTTACTGGCGCGCAATTAGGTGACCAATTAATTGTGACTTATCATATTTCGTTATATCATAGGCCTATCATTTTATAGTCTTTTTCATTAAACACCTGCTTTAATAAAAAGACTGAGGCAAATGATATTGTCAGTCATAATCCTTTTCCTTATTGGTAGGGGCTTAATGGGCTCCTCCTCTTTGGATTATGTTCTTTCTTGTCTGATTGGTCCAATGATTTGGGCCCCAATTACTTCATTATTTCGTTGGGTCCTTTCGGTTGGATCCGATCGTTTGGGTCATTTTCGTTATTTGAAACTATCGTTGAATTGACCGTTATTATACAAATGCCACTTAACTTGACTTTTGGCAGAATCATTATCCTACATACTTTCTAATTTGAAATGACCGGGAGTGGGAAAAAGGTGTCGAGGAGGTGATGAGTGGCGATGGCAAACCGGATTAGATGCACGTATGGGGCTAGGATCACAAAGGAGGTAAGTAACAAAATATTACACACACAATCATATGATTATTCTCTCTCGGGGCATTAGATATTATTTTCCTCTATTGTTAACCTTGTGATCGCCAAATCATCGACTCTCAAATGGGAGCTATCCTCCGACGGTCAAACCGTCAAGCTTTTTGTGTTGACTTGTTGAAGTGTGCAGAATATCGAACGCGTCTTGGTGATTGAGACGTGGAGAAAGATCCTGGCGTTAACACATGTGCATCATATGGCATATGCGCTGCATGTATTCAAATCAGGATCTCCAGCCACCACGTGATTTGATCTTCTTTGATATATGACCAGATTTCATGTGGATCCCACATCCAATCATATTGAGGACGTTAATTCTTTATAGTGTAGAGTTTTTATGCTGACATGATTATTAATTAAACATGAAAATTAGATAGACACGAGTATTTTATAATTTTATTTATTTGTATTATCATGTCCGTGTGCATATAATTTTTGTATAGTAAGTATAGATCAAATTAAACCGACCAAAAAATAAATAAAAATAACGTACCATTAAAAATTCAATTCGACATTTATTAAAATTGAATGGCAAAAACAAGTATTCATGCAAAAAGTCAAATATACGCGATCATTATATATATCCACTTTAATTTGGCCACATCATCATATTCTAAAGTTATATAAAAAGAAAGGAAAATTAAATGAATTAAGTTTGATATGTGGAAACAATTTCTTCACTCCATGAAAGGCACCCTGGATTTGTCTAATTACATCGAGAACATGGACTGTTATACAATTTTTATTTAATAATAATATATTCCATGTGGGTTGCATTATAATTAAGCCCGGAGTCAAACAGTACTCAAGTTAATAAGTGGAAGAGAAATATATATGGTATGACTGTATGAGTGAGTTTCTATTTCATGGTTGTTAACGCCAAGATCTTCTGCCACGTCCTAATCACTTAAGACGTCACCGATCCTCGCAGACAAGAACACGATAAACACCACCAATTGGACGGCGGTTCCGTCGGGGGATAGCTCAGGCGTGAGAGTCAGTATATGTGTTCACAAGGTTAAACAATGGAGGAATATAATGTCTAGTGTCTTGAGAGAGAAAAAATAATTCTCTGTGTATATGTGATTATGAATGAAGAAGTGTATGAGAACGTCACTCTTTGTGAAGACTTCCTTTGCTAAGTTATACTCTCTTTGCACGAATTATCGTACACCCACTACTACCTCGACACACCCCTTTTATCTCGATGGGTTCTGCCGATCGCATGTAGTTTATCCAACGCTTTTGGTCATTTGTTTCCACCGCAAGTACCGATTATAATCCCATCCACATTAATGCATGGCAGGTTCTCTAGTCAACCGTCGTGCTTTTTCATCATTGCAGGTCAAAATGATAGATATTAAAATGTCCAAAGGATCAACCCATTGGATCGACCCGGTCTTATAAGTCAAAAAGAAAATACTAAGATAACTGGGCTCAAAGACTTCCACGGTTCAATAATAAAAGCCCAATAGATTAATTAAAAGAATAAGCCCAATACACCCGGCCCAATGAGAGAAAATATCATGACCCAACATTGCCCCCTAGTTTTTTGTTGAACAGAATGTTTAATAGAAAACTACAAATAGTCCATGATATTTTACTGAAAATCAATAATAAGAAGTAATTAAAAATGTACCCAGTTATTGCTCACGAAATGAGACGAAAGGAAATTAAAGGCCCAAATCAGAAAGGCCCTATCCATTAAATATCCCACCAAACCGGACGCTTCCCATTCAAATTCCAAATTATTACTAGCATTTAATGTACCTTGTTGAACACCGTAAAATCACAAATATATAAAAGGATAACTTTACCAAATTTGACAGCTTTTACTGCTCATTTGAAATTGAGCGCCTCTAAACTTTCTCGATCTTTCTCTCGCAAATCGTCACAAATGGCTTCCCACAACCCCAACAAAGTTCCCCAATACTAGTAACACCAATCACAGTGGTTCCACCAAACCCCAATCCTCATGAAGGGACTTCAAGCACGAATCCCAAGCCGAAAACCCAAAAAACCCCCTCTGAATACTACAGGAGTACGGAACGATTCTCGCACGCCAACACTCCTTCTATCATAACTGAGGTTGAACTAAAGAGGGTTCGATCTCGTTTCCACATTCCGGATACCCACGCGATCAGGGTACCCCGGTCTGGTGAAAAGATGTACCAACGGCCTGAAGGTTGGACGGCCGTCCCGGTGACCTTACTGGAAAAGGGGGTTCGCTTTCCCCTACACATCTTTATAGTAACCCTACTGGGGTTTCTGGGTGTGGGGTTCTCACAGTTAGTGCCAAACTCCTACATTCACATTCTGGCCTTCGTGGCCTTCTGCCATGAATTGGGCGTCGAGCCCTCCCTGGACTTCTTCTTCACTGTTTATAAAATAGTACAATCCAGGGAGAAGGGGTTCAAGGCCCTTAGCAAGCATTCTCCGAAGTCTGGAGAAAAATTCGATAGACGTTCATTGGTGAACACCCCTTCGAGCAATAGGGGATGGCACGAGAAATGGTTCTTCGTCAAAGGCCCTGAGATTTCTTCCTTACCGAACTGGGCAACTGACGAAAAGATATCTGCTGACTTCGGAGACATTTCTGAAGAACGGGAAGTGGAAATGATGGAACTATTCGACAACTTCCCTAAGGAAGAGTGGAAATACGGACTCTCTCAAGCGAGGCATGGTTGTATGACCATAAGTGTAAGTAATAACACTCATTTCACATATATATATATTTTGAAAATATTGTGTGATACATAATTTTAACATAGAATTATTTGATTTATGCAAATTATCTTTGATCGGGCCGAGCTCCTTAGAAATAAAGGAGTTCAAGATTTTTGTCCGAGAAGTCTTGAAGCGATCAAACTATACCAATCAAGCTACTCCCGAGGTCGAACCAACCCCGTAAATTCATACTGGATGAGTTTCAAATGAAGAGGCAAGAGGCGGTAGAGGTTCTCATACCGGAAGAGACCCTTCATCCTCGATGTAAGAGGAGAGCTACCAAAAAACCCAGTGACCCCTCTTGTCACCCTCCCGAATCCACACCGAAATAGAACCAACCCCAGAACCATTCCTCGACCAGCGGTTTACTTGATCGTCTCGATCAAGAAATATACTTAGGACCAAAAATTAAAAACAAAAATAACCCTCTAATCGTCCGAAGAGCTCGGGGTTCCTCGCCTTCTTGATAATCCCACCCTTCGTGCCCCCTCAGAAAATACAGATTGAAGAGGATTTGGTGACCAGGACGCGAGGGATTCCGACGCTATCCGGAAGAAGAAACGCACTCTTGATAGCCATCCGAGTTCCGCTTCGCTTCAACACCCAAAGGACCCACCCCAAATAAATCTCCCATAATCGAAACCATACATGCAGACCCTACCCCCCCGAATGCATTACTCTCTCTCTCTCCCGAAAGGCCGAGACCTTCTCGAACGACCTTGGTTCCTCGTGTCAAAGTTACCATGCCGAGGTGTGGGATCTCCGACCCACATGGCCCGTGTTCAACGCCAACTTCCCTTGACCTCTTGAAGCTTTCGTTCGGAACAATCGACGACCACCGGTTCGATGATCATACTGGACGAAAATCTTCTCGATGGGGGGATGAGCTATTTGGCTAAGGTAAATAACAATCTCTTCTTCCTCTATATCTCTGCTTTCCTTTGAATATTTGGACATTTGACTTGAATATTTTGAAAATATGCAGGCTAATCTTTTCTCTTGACGATCAAGCGTCCGAGACATATAAATGGAGAAGCGAGGAAGATTTCATGAGACAAGAGATAAATATGTTGAAATCGACCTTGGATCGAGAGAGAGCCATTCGTGAAGATGCTTTTCATACCATCAACGGTCTTCAAACGAATTAGACCGGCTAGGATGGATTGAAGACATCGATGACGAATTAAGGCCCACGAGGATGGGTTGGTCATAATCAAAGCTCGACCAACAAACTCGATCGACTAACGCCGGTTTTGGTTGAAGAAAACTTACTCTCAAGGCAAAAATGAGGAGTTTTCTTGACCAACCGAAGCTTGGTCCTACAACTTGGTGAGGCCGAGACGAAGGCTCAAGACGAAGCACCTGAAGGCATAAGGCCAAACGTCACAAGCTCATACAAAATAAAGGATCTTGAGGATTTAGGTCCTCTTCTCGATCAAGAGCTCCTAAGCGATTTAAAGCGACTACGTGGACTCAGACGAACTTAATGTCAAATCATGAAGGTATATTCGGAGGGTATGAGGATTGCTTAGAGCGAGGAAAAGAAAAGCTATCTATCGGTACTTTCACCGGACCCGGCATTGCTCAACTCCGATGATGAAGGAGGTGCCTGAATGTCTGTCCTGTTTTTGTTCTATGTAATAATTTAACCACTTTAAGCTTTTTTATGTTTATGTAATTAATTTATGATTGACTTAAATGAATGAGTGTTTTATATTATTGATAAATCTTTAACTGTCTTGATTACGACTTCTGTTTTGATCAATTTCTTGTCAATAATTCAGTATCAATAAGCTGAACCCAACTAGTGAATCAGTTATGGCATATAACAATTAAAAAATGAAGTGAATTGAATTTTACGGACAGGATTCAACTTATCTGAATTGAATGAACTGAACTTAATACTTAAAACAAAATAAAGTAATATATACTCATCGGTACCGAAGAGTGAGATCGGTCATATGTGAAGCAAATTTGCCTGATCCTCCTTACACCATCAGAATCTTGCTTACCACTCGGGGTAGAACAAGTATATAAGGACCAAGATATAAGGATCAATAGTGATCATTGACTTACCACCCTGATAAGATCAATATAAGATCAAAAGGACCTGGGGCTACCATCGAATGGCCAGCGAGTCCTACCATACCTCCTTACACCATAGTGACCTTCGGACAAATAGGACGGGACCATTGACTTACCACCCCGATAAGATCAATATAGATCAAAAGGACACTGGGCTACCATCGAATGGCCAAATGAGTCCTACCATACCTCCTTACACCATAGTGACCTTCCGGACAAATAGGACCGGGACCATCGACTTACCACCACGATAAGATCAATATAGGATCAAAAGGACACAGGGCTACCATCGAATGGCCAAATGAGTCCTACCATACCTCCTTACACCATAGTGACCTTCTGACAAAATAGGACCGTGACCAATTATGAAAAAGTGACCTTTTATTAATAACAAACAATCGTGTACGCACTTCCTAGAACCGACTTAATCTTTATTGAAAATATTTCGAAGCCCACCAAAGACGCCAAGTATTCTTGATCTCGGAACCATCGAGTGCCTTTAACAGATAAGTACCTGGCTTTAGTACTTCGATCACTTCATATGGCCCTTCCCAATTCGGCATTAGCTTTCCTGTGTTTTGAGGCGTAGGTTCTTGGCTTTCTAAGAATGAAGTCTCCCACTTCAATCTACGAAGTTTGACCCTTTGTTGTAATGCTTGGCCACCCTTCGTTGATAAGCAGCCAATTTGATCAAAGCTTCCTCTCTGACTTCGTCTAGCAGGTCCAGGTTAACCTTCAATCCTTCGTCATTGTAAATTTCTTTAAATTGACTTACCCAAAGACTTGGAGATCCGATTTCGACTGGGACTAAGGCATCAGTACCATAGGCCAATCGGAAGGGCGAATCCCCCGTGGTAGTCCTTGGTGTAGTTCGGTATGCCCACAAGACGCCAAAGAATTCTTCCGCCATCTTCCCTTAGCTTCATCCAATCTACGCTTGATTCCGCTTCAACAAATATTCCCTGTTGGTCACCTCGACTTGCCCATTCGATTTGTGGATGGGCCACGTAAGTCTTCTTGTGTTGAATCCCGGATCATTCAAAAATTCTTCAAATTTTGAACCCATTTAATCAAGCGTCCGTTGTCCGATATCAATACCTTAGGGATCCCGGTTAAACACCATGCACTCCTTTATAAACTTTAGGCACTCTCTTCGTTATTGAATCAAAGTGGTTTTGCCTCTACCCACTTAGTCATATAATCAATAAAGAATTATGATTTAAGCTAACCTCGACCTTTAGCTTTTAGGTAATTGGTCCCAATATATCCACCCCCAGGCAAATGAAGGGTATAGGAGATAAAATCGAGTATAGCTCTTCCTATGGTCGATAATGGAACCGGACTATTGAAATGACATTTTCATATTTCTTGACGTACTCAGAGCTTCTTTGAAAATTGTAGGCCAATAGTATCCTTGTCGGTAATACTTTATGAGCCAAAGACTTGGCGACCCGTATGATCACCAAGAATACCTTCATGAACCTCCCAAGAGCATACTCGACTTGATTTTAACCAAACATTTCAACAATGGTGAGGAAAATGCCAATCGATAGAGATCCCCATCAATAAGACTAAAATTGGCACTCTTGTACTTAATCTTCTTTGCCAGCATCTGATCCGAAGGGAGGACGCCATCTGCCAAATACTCGATGTAAGGGGTCATCCAACAGCTAGATCGCTTGATAAACATCACTGCTTCGTGTTGAACACTTGGTCACGCAGAAAACTTCCAAATATACCGATCCATGAAAAACATCTCAGATCAGAAGTGGCCGAACTTTGACAATGCATCGGCAATAGAATTGTCATTACGCTCTATATTCTGAAACTCATATGAAGCGAAATTTTGAAGTTGGTCTCTTAATTCCGCCAGATATTTGATCATTCGGGTCCCACGAGCTTCATAATCTCCGATAAATTTTAACGACCAACCGAGAATCACTATAGATAATCAATCGTTGGACTTCGAGACTCTTCGCCCAATCGGACACTTCTTAACACCGCTTCGCACTCACGGCTTCATTGTTCGTCGCTTTAAACGAGAATCTGATGGCCTGCTGGATCTTGAACCCTTCCGGACTTATTAAGATAATTCCTGCTCCACTAACAGTCATCGTGGAGGATCCATTTGCATACAACGTCCACGCCTTTCCGACCTATTTGAAGAATGGCGGTGCTTTGAAGAACTCCGTGAACTCCGCATCTGCTTCGGTGAACGAGCATTCTACCATAAAGTCAGCCAGGGCCTGGCCTTTAATGGCAGTTCGGGGATGATACTCGATAAAAAATTGGGATAACTCCATAGTCCACGCTGCTAGTCTTCCCGAGACCTCCGGCTTGCCCAAAGACCTTCTTCAATTCACGATCGATTGTAGGCGACCGAGTCGACCTTGAAAATATTGCCGAAGCTTTCTACTGGCAATTATTAAAGCAAAGGCAAATTTCTCAATATTTGGATACCTGGTTTCAGCATCTCGTAGGACGTGGCTGACATAATAGACCGGATGCTGCTTCCCACTGATCTCCCGAACCAACACTGCTCCAACCGCCAATGAACTTGCCGCAAGGTATAAATATAAGGTCTCTGCTTTGGGCGAAGCTTTACCAATAAAGGAGCGGAAAGATGAGATATGTCTTTATGCCTTGGAAGCGTCTTCACATTCAAGTCCACTGGAACGTCTTCGCATTCTTCGGACCTTTCAATGTGTCAAAGAAAGGAAGGCATCTCTCCGCAGATTTGGCGATTTAACCTCCTCAAAGCAAAGAATCCTACCAATGACGCCGCCGGACGTCTTTGAATGACCGAGGAGTCTTCATGTCAAGAATGGCTCGGATCTTCTCCGGGTTGGCCTCGATGCCCTCTCGATCGACCGGGATAACCTAGAAACTTTCCAAAGACCGAAGCCGAAAGTACATTTGGTAGGATTGAGTCTCAATTGACGATAACGAACGGTTCGAAAGCATTCCTCCAGTCATCCAAATGATTATGAATCTGCATACTCTTTTGATCATGTCATCTACATAAACTTCCATGTTCCTCCCCAAATTTTTTATCGAAGATGAAGTTCATCATCCTTTGGTAGGTAGCTCCAAAGATTTATGAGGCCAAAAGTCATTTTTTGTATCATACACCGAACGGTGTGTAATGAAACGTTGTCTTTGGAATATCTTCTTTGCATATAGATATTTGATGATAACTCAAAAGCATCCATAAAACTTAGTAATGCATACCCAAAGTGGCATCGATGAAATGATCGATGTGGGGTAGGATAAAGTCCTTCTGACAAGCTTTGTTGAGATCGGTTGTAGTCGATGCAAACCCGCCATTTTCCATTCTCGCTTCGCACACAACACTACATTTGCTATCCATTCTGGGTAATCAATCTCGTAGATGAAGTCAGCAGCTAGTAATTTCGCAACCTCCTCATCGATGATCTTCTGTCGCTCTGGAGCAAATATCCGCCTCTTCTGACGAACTGGCTTCTTCGAAGGATCTATCTCCAGTTTATGCTCAGCAACCTTCCGGCTGACTCCAGGCATGTCTTGTGGCTCCCATGCAAAAATATCAGCATAACATCGTAAGAGTTCCATAAGATTCGTCCGAAGAGGTTCTGGTAAACCCGAACCAATCCTCACTGTCTTGTCCGGCTTTCCGATGACCAACTCAATCTCCTCCGTCTCCCTCCAATGGGGATCACCAACGGCTCGAGTACGCTTTCTCGGTGAAGGTTCGATCTCAATGGCCATTGTCTTTTTCTATTCTTCGACCCCATTCCGGATGAAATAACAAGATTCCGATAACAATCGCTCGGCCAGTCTAAGTCACCCATCACCTCTCCTACTCCTCGCTGCCGTGGTAGAATTTGATTTTGAAATGTGGGATGGAGGTCACAAAATGAAGAGTCACAACGTAGGTCTTCCCAGAATGGCGTTGTAGGCCGAGTCCACATGCACAACATAAAATTTACACGTTATCTCTACCTGCTGAGGGGACGTGCCAAAGATAACAGGAGTTCAATAGTGCCTGCAACTTTGACGGGGTCGTTGCCGAAACCATATAGAGGAGCCTCCTGTCCAACCTCCATTTTGTGCCCATCGAGATGCATCCTCTGATAAGCATGGGCATAAAGAATGTCCACCGAAGATCCGTTATCTATCATCATGCGTTTTACATCCACCGAGCCTACTTGCGCTGTGATTACCAATACCCCTTCATGCGGTTCGATGGGCTACGAAGGATAATCCGCATCCGTAAATGATATATGATTTGTTCTGAAAAGGTCTCATCAATCTTCGAGGTAAGCATCATCATCGACATGACCGAATCAAGATAAGCCCTTCTCTTCTTCCCTACTAACTTCCCAACAGACCCACCAGTTATTACATCAACGACTTACCTTGGCGGTGGTATTGGAACATTTTGAATGGGTGGTACTTGAACCGTTTGAACGGTACGGTTGATAACCTGTTGACCCTGGCGGTCCTTCTCAGCCACATACTGAATCAGCAAGCCGCTTTTAATCTTGCTCTCCACAAAATCCTTTAGATTACAACACTCATTAGTGTCATGACCAGCAGCTTGATGATAACCACAATATTTACGAGGGTTGCCATGTCCCGTCCTGTAATTATCACGAGGTGGCTCAAAGAAAGGCTGGTTTCTGATCTGATCCAAAATTATCGACCTTTCCGTATTCAATTGGGTGTAGACTTTATTAACCTTCAGAGTAGAAAGCAAAAATCACTTTGCTTTGTCGCCACGAGTTATTGTACTTCTTCGAACTACCTTCTGCTCCTTGGTTGTACCCCCCCACTCTTCGCTGATCAACATCAGTCTTGGGAACCTCTACCTCCTTTAATTGGCTCAAAGAAGGATTTTTCATACTATTCATAGCCTCTTCTACAACAATATAGCCTTCTGCCTTGTCAAAGGCTTCTGCTAGGCTTTTCGGATGATGAAACATCAACTTCTTTACCAATTTCTCCGATTTAACCAGATCTAGCCCATTCTGGAACAAACCAACAGCTTGGAGATCATTAAGATCGGATACCTGACCGACCGCTTCCCTAAACCTCTTTACATATTGGCCTAAAGATTCATTGGTAAACTACGGGACTGTCTTTAAAAGAGCCCGTAGGCTTTCCCTTCTTCTTGGTTTTCTTCAAAACGCGTCATGGAACTTATCACAAAGCTTCGGTCCACGTGGAAATCGAATCCGATGGTAAAGTCCCCATCCATTGTCTTGCATCTTTTCTCAACGTCGTGACAAAAGTGTGACACTTGGCAGCATCAGTGAAGTCATAGTAATCCATTAGCCGGTCAAACGCCTGACTATGGTCATAAGGATCTCCGGACCCATCATAGCTTTCCATACGAGGCAACTTTTTAGTAATATCTGCCTTCTCCTTGAGAATATCGGAGGAAAAAGGGGACTCCTTCTTTCCAGGAGTGTCCTTCACCTGTTGAACCTCAGCCAACTATTTTCGAAGTTCTTTCAACTCCTTTACCAGAAAATCAACACCTTCGGGTCGCGATGAGATTTCCTTCTCTTGAGCGACGTTAGGCCTCGGAATGGATCGACCTCTACCTGCCGAAACCATTGCCCTTATGGGACTTCTTGATCTGCTAGGGTGTATAATCTCGTCCTCATGATGTGAACGATTGTGTAGGTACTCTCCCCTTCGGGTTTCTGGCACAATTTCTCTCGACCTGCTTCTTCGTCTTTCATCGTCGCGATGCAGTGATCCGATGACTAACAGTGCCTTCTTCGAGGCCAAGGGTGTTCTGCTCTTCGATCTCCTCCTACTGCGAGAACGATCCCTGGACACATGCATAGAATGTTCCGGCTCCTTACCCTTCCGACGGGGTATCTCCTTATGCCTACTTCGTCTTTCAGAATGAATATGGCTAGATGCTTCGTCCCTCAACTCATCCACCCGAAGCATCTGTTCGGCTATATCTTCCCTTTGTTTTAAAAGAACCTCCAAAGCCTTATCTCTGCTTTCGTCATCATCCTCTTGAACTTGGCGGCTCTGTCTTCTTGACCACTTCGGCGATGAGTCCTGGTCGGTGAGCCTTCTACCCGTCCCTGATCAGGATCACGCCCCTTATCAGCGTTGAAAACCAACTTCCGTCTGGCTCCACCGTGAATCTTCGGACGAAGTTCTCCTGAGTTGTGTTTAGAAGCCGTGCTTTCGTGAGCACTTTTCGAAGGACCCAGACGGTCCTTTACTGAGATACGAGGCAGTGATGAACTAACAGCCATCGCCTGCCCTTCCGGTGTACCATCTCTACTCCTCATCGTCTTCTGAAATAAGTTAAACAATTGTGATTGAAAAAAGCCCTCCTTCTAGCGCCAATGTTAACGCCAAGATCTTCTGCCACGTCCCAATCACTTAAGACGCATCGATCCCGCACGAGAACACGATAAACACCACGAACAGCGGTGGTTCCGTCGGGGGATAGCTCAGGCGTGAGAGTCAGTATATGTGTTCACAAGGTTAAACAATGGAGGAATATAATGTCTAGTGTCTTGAGAGAGAAAAAATAATTCTCTGTGTATATGTGATTATGAATGAAGAAGTGTATGAGAACGTACCTCTTTGTGAAGACTTCCTTGCTAAGTTATACTCTCTTTGCCTGGATTACTGTGCCACCCACTACTACCTGACACACCCCCTTTTATCTGATGGGTTCTGCCGACTGCATGTAGTTTATCCACTGCTTTTGGTCACTGTTTCCACCGCCGGCCGATTATAATCCCATCCACATTAATGCATGGCAGGTTCTCTAGTCAACCGTCGTGCTTTTTCATCATTGCAGGTCAAAATGATAGATATTAAAATGTCTAAAGGATCAACCCATTGGATCGACCCGGTCTTATAAGTCAAAAAGAAAATACTAAGATAACTGGGCTCAAAGACTTCCACGGTTCAATAATAAAGGCCCAATAGATTAATTAAAAGAATAAGTCCAATACACCCGACCCAATGAGAGAAAATATCATGACCCAACAATGGTCAAACCTAACTAGCCCTTTTTTCATCAGTGGGAGTAAACGTACATGCATGTGGGCTCTGGCTGTACTTGTTTCTTCTTAATTAGACCTGCAGATCGATCTACTTATGCTGTGCATGGAGATCATGTAAAAACTCCATGCTTACCTAGCTAGCTAGGATGATGCATGAGAATTAATATATATATATATAGCTAGGAATCAAAAGGGTGCTGTGCGTGCATGTTTTGTGGTACGTACGTGAATGACAAACTCACATATAACCATTTTCAAGTTATAAGGATTTTAATATTATTAAAAAGTAATAAATTAGATTATGATACTATTACATATTGCACTTCAGTCACATATTCTGTAAAAAAAAATTAATATGCTTTCAAAGACACAAATATATATTATTTTTGGAGCTACACAATTAACTGTGACCAAATTTTTGTTGACTATTTGCAATGAATTTAATTAGTATTTACGTTGGTGAATATAGGGGGTTGAAAAAAATTACTACTACAAGTTATGTGTGGTGAAGGGATCGATCTTCATCCTTTATAGAATATATTACCTCCATCTCATAATAATTGTTTTTTAACTTAAATTACACATACCAATACACAAGTTAAAATGGCAAAACTACCCTTAATATATTTTTTTTGAAGTTGAAGAATTAATGAGTGTCATTTAATTGTAGTGATGGTAAGATGCAATAAATACCATTGAATGCATAAGGGCATATATGAGAAAATATTACAAAAATTGTATTGGAGTTCGAACACACTTATTTTGAGAAAAAAATATTAGGCCTAAAAAAGCACTTATTGTGGGACGGAGGTAGTATGTGATTATTCTCATTATTATTGTAAATATTTTAGGATATTATTCTGTTGTAAAATTATACCGTTTTCTTATTCTTAGCCTAACTTGTAGGCATAATATTTGCTTATACTTTGTATATATTACCAACAGATGAATGAGAAAAGATCAAGGGATTATATTCTTTTATGGTATCAAAACTGTGACGCCCCCAAAATTAGGTATACATCACCCATCTTGGGTCGTCAGATACATGGTACAAAATTCAAATACAACTTACTAATACAATCTGTTTATGGTATAATACGATAAAAAACATAAATCGTGAGTTTGAATACAAATATTATCTACTAGAGATTATACAAACTCAAAAGGAGTCCTCATTACAATTATTAACACACTATTTCACGTAATAGTGAGGGACTATTAATGCTATCCTCCGGATAGTCACTCCGCTTCCCGATTAGTCCTCTCTATGTTCTCATTTTCTCGAAGAAACGGTGAAAGAAAGGTGAGAGCTCAACTAGCCCGATAAGAAATATTATGACTAAGATAATGCGTAATAAATTATCATTAGTCTCCAATAATGTTAAACTAATAAAATATAATAGACATCAAGTTTAATCTGCAATGAAACAAGCAATCCATTAAAAGAGTCAAGTAGAAAATAAAATCTACCTTTTATGATTAAAAGGTTTTTCATTACTATTATCAATTGAGACTCACGACAATAAATATTCCACATCATCGAATCACCTCGCACTACTGCCAGGATATTCTTTAGTATCATGACCACAATTATCCATGCACTACGGGCGAAGAATATTTGTGTATTCATTAATGGTCATGATCATGCCAACAATCGTCCATCAATGCACTCACGGGCCATGAGGACTTTTACCACATCACTTGTAACATTATGGTTATGATTACAATCCGAATAATCCACAGTCATAATCATACCAAGTCCATCTATGCACTACGAATACGAGATGACTTTCAACAAAATATAAACATGAGGATGATGACAATGATATAAGAATTCAATAAAACAAGTTCAAGAATTATTTTATCCAGAATTATTAACGTCCAAATTGTCAACATGATCTTTGTTTTATAGAGTAAAATTCAAGAATGATCGGAAGAATATTTCCATGAAAGATATCTTTGGATGAAGCGTAAATATCAAGGATATTCTACTAATTTCATGGAGTATAGAAGTCAAAACTTTAACCAATTGAGTATAATAAAGAATGGAATAACAAAAGAAATCATCATGCGTATGCAGTGCTTGGCATGAGCGTTATTATTCAACAGAATAATAATAACGGAACCGTGTCGGGCAAAATTTGTGCCGGCATGATGTTCCAACGAGAATAATAAAGAGACGAACCAGTCCTGTAAAACACATGCAGGATGTTCCAACGGAATAATAATAAAAGCGGAACCGAGTTCGATGTAAAAACACACGAGCGTGATGTTCCAACAAAATAATAGAAGAATGTCACCAAGTATAAGGTAGACAGCGTATACAGGTTATTCCAACAGAATAATAAGAAATGGAATAACAACAGTTCTCTTCAAGAATAAGAAAGAATAACACCCCTTACCGTAAAAAAACTGAATATAAAAGTAGTTAAGTAGCAAAATATTTTTCTTCAATCTCTCTATAGTTTCTCTCTCTAGAGTTCAGTGAATTCATAAGAAAATAATGAAGGAATGAGCTTCTATTTATAGGAAAAATGGAATGCATAGTAACTAATCCATTAACGGTCCAGATTGATTTACTTTAATCTGACGGTCCATATTTAAAACAAAATCTTTTAAATAAAATATAATATATTCTATTTATAATCTAATAAAACGAATAACTTTATAAAAGATTTTACTATGCAAACACTATGCATAATAAAATATAATATATTCTAATTATTGTCTAATAAAACAAATAGCTTTATAAAAGTATTACATTTTATATAAAAGTTTTTACTATCTGAAAACACTATCACGGACACTATCGACACTATCGTAATAGAATATAATATATTCTATTTATAGAATAACTTTATAAAAGTATTACATTTTATATAAAAAAAATTACAGTATTATGACATTAATAATACCAACAAAATGAGTGACTTATCACGTAAGCATCAATAATCAATCTTTGTGTGCTACTATGCAACCACGCGTATTCATCGTACTTTTAACACCGGGTGTTTCAACAGCTTAACGGTAAAACTTTTGCCGTTATTTTCATAAAATATTTTTTATCGTTTTCTCGATCCGAAATAATTCCGTTGTAGGGTCCACTTAATGATTGTGTCGTTGTCTTAATATTCCTGTTAAAAGCGAATATTCCCCAATCCAATCGAATATTATATAACAACTTGCGTGACTTTGCAAAATTTATAAATATTACCCACAACTATTATATCAATTTCACTCCATAATATTCAAAATAATATTTATAGAAAATTCATCTTTATTCAAAAGTTGGGGTTTACAATCTCCCTTCTTATGAAATTTAAGCCCTCGAAATTAGAGTGCGATACTGGTATGTCGAAGAGGTAAGGATACCTTGATTTCATTTCAGATTCTAACTCCCAAGTCATTTCCTCAACATCGTGGTTTCTCCACAAAACTTTGACTTGAGGTATAACCTTGGTGCGTAGAATATGTTTCTTCTTTTCCAAGATTTGAACAGGAACCTCTTCATACGTCAAATCTTCCGCTATTTCGTCCGGTTCTAACTCAATAATGTGGTTCGGGTCTTCCACATATTTACGTAACATGGATATGTGAAAAACGTTATGAACACGAGACATACTTGGCGGTAAAGCGAGTCTATAGGCCACAGTTCCTACTCGATCGAGGATTAAAAATGGGCCAATGAATCGAGGATTTAGCTTCCCTCTCTTTCCAAATCTCGTAACCCCTTTCCATGGAGCAATATGTAACAACACATGATCTCCTATATCGAATTCCACGTCCTTTCGATGAAGATCAGCATAACTCTTTTGTCGATCTTGTGAGGTTTTTATACGTTGCCGGATCATTTGAATCTTTTCCGTAGTCATATGTACCAACTCTGGTCCCAACAATGTTGCTTCACCCACCTCATCCCAGCATACTGGAGAACGACACTTTCTTCCATACAACGCTTCGAATGGAGCCATGCCAATACTTGCTTTATAACTGTTGTTGTAGGAAAACTCCACCAATGGTAAGAACTTGTCCCAACTTCCCTTGAAATCAAGGACACAGAGTCTTAATAGATCTTCAAGAGTTTGAATAGTCCTCTCCGACTGTCCGTTCGTCTGAGGATGATATGCCTAGCTAAATCGTAAATCTATGCCCATAGGTTTTTGCAAACTAACCCAAAATCGCGAAGTGAATCTTGAGTCTCGATCAGAAACTATGGATACTGGCATACCATGCAATCTTACAACCTCGTTTATGTACATACGAGCAAGACGTTCAAGTGTATAAGTTTCTCGTATCGGTAAGAAATGAGCAGACTTGGTCAATCTATCAACAATGACCCAAATCGCAGCAGGAGCATTAGTCAATCCAAAGGACATGACTAGGAATTCATAATGCCCGTACCGAGTTTTTAATGCCGTCTTTGGAATGTCATCGGTTCTAATCTTCAATTGGTGATATCTGGAACAAAGATCAATCTTTGAAAAGAATTTGGCTCCTTGCAACTGGTCAAACAGGTCATCAATACGTGGCAATAGGTACTTATTTTTTATGGTGACATGATTCAACTCCCGATAATCAATACAAAGTCGCATACTCCCATCTTTCTTCATCACGAATAGAATAGGAGCACCCCAAGGAGAAGTACTAGGACAAATAAAGCCAATGTCTAACAATTCCTGCAGTTGAGTTTTTAACTCTTGAAGTTCAATAGGAGCCATTCGATATGGAGATTTAGAAATGGGTTTTGTACCGGGTTCAAGGTCGATACAAAATTCAATTTCACGCTCTGGGGGTAGGCCAAGAAGTTCTTCAGGGAATACGTCAGAAAATTCATTAACAATAGAAATATTATTCAAAACTGTCGTATTTTTGTTTAGATCTGTGACATGAACTAAGAAAGCTTGACATCCATTTTTCAATAAACGAATAGCTTTATGGCTTGAGATAGCGATGATTGATTTTAATGGTTTGGTTGCTTGAATTAGCATAATAGGCGATTAGGAATATGAAAGCTAACAACCTTATGAAAACAATCAATTTTTGCATGATGAGTAGTTAACTTGATCAATCCCTAGAATTACATCAAATACAAGTATTTTTAATGCAATAAGATCGACAGGTAATGTGTGGGTACCAACTTGAACCAAACAAGACTTATACACCGTGGATATAATGAAGGTTTCTCCCAACGGAGTTTCCACAAATAAGTAAAAGTCTAATTCCTCCGGTCAAATTTAATCGTTGAGCGCAAAGTAGGAGAAATAAAAGAATGGGTAGAACCCAGGTATCAAATAAAGTGTAGACTTATTTAGAGTTTATGATAAGCTTACCTGTGATGACCTCATTCGGGTTCCTTGCTTTCTACGGGAGGTCACAACAAACGCGTTCTCTCTTACCTTCTGACTTTTCGATACCTTACGTGGCGCCCCAAAATTAGGTATCGTCACCCATCTTGAGTCGCCACTTACATGGTACATAAATTCAAATACAACTTACTAATATAACTATGGGTATACAATACGACGCAAACTATGAGTTTGAATACAAATATTGTCTACTAGATATTATACAAACTCAAAGGAGTCCTCATTACAACTATTATCACACTATTTCACGTAATAGTGAGGACTATTAATGCTATCCTCCTGGACCATTACTTCGTTCCCGACTCGTCCCAAATATGTTCTCATTTCACGAAGAGAAACGGTGAAAGAAAGGTGAGCTCAACTAGCCCAAGAAGAAATATTATGACTAAGATAATGCGAGAATAAATTATCATTAGCCTTCAACGAGTGTTAAGCAGATAAAATACAATAGACAACCGGTTTAACTCTGCAGTGAAATAAGCAATCCATTAAAAGAGTCAAGTAGAGAATAAAGTCTACTATCTTTTAGGTTTTAAAAGGTTTTCATCAATTTTTATCATTTGAGACTCGACAATAAATAAACCACCACATCTAATCATCCACATACCCGCAGTCAGGATTTTCATCAAATTATCAATGGTCATGACTATATTAAGATCACACCCCGGTCATAATCATACCAAAAATTATCCATCAACGCATTACAGCCAACTGAGGACTTTGTCACATCATTTATATCAAGTCATGATTATACCGAATGATCCTCGTCATAATCATACTAAGTTCATCTATGCACGTAAGCGAAAGATAACATAATATAACATGAGGATGATGACAATGACATAATAATTCAATAAAACAAGTTCAAGAATTATTTAATCCATGAATTATTAACGTCCAAATTGTCAACATGATCTTTGTTTTAGAGAGTAAAATTCAAGAATGATCGGAAAGAATATTTCCATGAAAGATATCTTTGGATGAAACGCAAATATCAAGGATATTCTACTAATTTCATGGAGTATAAAGTCAAATTTTTAACCAACCGGGTATAATAAAGAATGGAATAACAAAAGAAATCACCATGCATGCGGTACTTGGCATAGACAGTTATTCCAACATAATAATAATAACGGAACCAGTCGTGTGAAATTCACACCGGCGGGATGTTCCAATGAATAATAAAGATGGAACCGGATCCGGTGTAAAACACACGATAGGATATTCCAATGTATAATAAAGAGGCGGAACCAGTCCTGTAAAACACACGAGCGTGATGTTCCAATGAATAATAAAGAGCGGAACCAGTCCGTGTAAAACACATGCACGAGGATGTTCCAAATGAATAATAGAAGAATGTCACCAAGTATAGGGTAAATCACAGTGATACAGTTATTCCAATGAATAATAAGCAATGGAATAACATAAGGATTTCACCAAGTATAGGGTATGCCAGCGTATCTGAGTTATGTATAGGGTATGCCACTTTTACAAAAGTTATTCCAATGTAATAATAAAGTGAATGGAATAATGAAGTTCTCTTCAAGAAGAAAGAATAACACCCTTCACCGTAAAAAGGCTAATATAGAAGTAGTGAAGTAGCGAGATACTCTTCTTCTTTCTATAATTTTCTCTCTCTGCTTCTCTCTATAATTTCTCTCTACAGAGTTTCAATGAATTCGTAAGAAAATAATGAAGGAATGAGCTTCTATTTATAGGAAAATGGAATGCATAAGAATTAATCCATGAACGGTCCAGATTGATTTACTTTAATCGGACGGTCCATATTTAAAGAAAAATCTTTTAAATAAAATATAATATATTCTATTTATATAAAAACATTTTACTATGCAAACACTATATGCAATACTACGCAAAACACTATGCAAAACACTATGCAACACTATGCATAATAAAATATAATATATTCTATTTATAGAATAACTTTAATAAAGTATTCTATTTTATATAAAAGATGTTTCATTTTTTTACGTTAATAATACTGAATAAAACAAAACGTCATTATCGCTATAATAATTCATATTATTAATCGACAATAATGGAATCAAACCGAGTGACTTCTCACATAAGCATCAATAATCAATACTGGTAATGCTACTATGCAACCACACGATATTCTTGTACTTTTACTACCGAGTAGTTCAACAAAGATCAACCAGGTAAAACTTCCGCCGTTATTTCAATAAAATATTTTTGTCGTTTTCTCGATCCGACAATAATTACATTGTGGGGTCCACCAATGATTGAGTAGTTGTACGAATATTCCTCTTTAAACCTAATATTCCCCACCAATCGAATATAATATAACCACTTGCATACTTTACAAAATTTATAAATACTACCCACAACTATAATATTATCTTAAATTCACACCATAATATAAAAAAATTATTTTAAACAAAATTTAAATCTTTATTGATAAAATCACGGGTCTCATAATCTCCCTCCTTATGGAATTTAAGCCCTCGAAATTAGGGTACGCTTCTCAGTATGATAAAGAGATGAGGATACCTTGAATACCTTTATCGTTTAAAAATATTAAATTCATCTTTGAAATCTGCCAAAGCTATTCATTAACAATTCATCTTTTGCTTTACAAAGCAAAGATATACAACTGTAAAACCAATAATGCTAAGACGCAGCTTAATAGTATCACGACCACGAATTATCCATGCACCACTGGCCAAGGATATTCGTGTTTTCAATTACGGTTATGATTATACCGAACAATCCCTGGTCATAATCATACCAAGTCCATCTATGCACGTAAGCCATAGATGACTTTGAACGCATCCATGAATTAATATTTCATTGCTGAGACTCAGCTCAATAATTAATCCACATCATCGAATCATCCACCTTTCTACGTGCCAAGGATATTCATTAGTATCACGACCACAAATTATCCATGCACTACGGCCCAAAGATAATTGTGTTTTCATTAAGATCACGACCACAAATTATCCATGCACTACTACCAAAAGATAATTGTGTTTTCAATTACGGGTTATGATTATACCGAACAATCCTGGGTCATAATCAAACCAAGTCCATCTATGCACGTAAGCCACGATGACTTTGAACGCATCCATGAATTAATATTTCATTCTTTGAGACTCACCAATAATTAATCCACATCATCGAATCATCCCCGCACTACAAAAGCCAAGGATATTCATTAGTATCACGACCACAAATTATCCATGCACTACTACCAAAAGATAATTGTGTTTTCAATTACTGTTATGATTATGCCGAACAATCCATGGTCATAATCATACCAAGTCCATCTATGCACGTAAGCCACAGATGACTTTGAACACATCCATGAATTAATATTTCATTCACGAGACTCAAATTTCAATAATTAATCCACATCATCGAATCATCCCCGCACTACGTGCCAAGGATATTCATTAGTATCACGACCACAAATTATCCATGCACTACTACCAAAGATAATTGTGTATTCATTTACTGATTATGATTATACCGAATAATCCGTGGTCATAATCATACCAACTTCATCTATGCACTACGTGCCACGAGATGACTTTCAACATAATATAAACACGAGGATAATGATATAAAGAATCAATCAAATGAGATAAAGGATAAATATTAAACATTTATAATATAATTTATCCGAGATTCAAGAATATCCCCATGTTATCAATCACTTAATAATCTCATAATCTAATAACATTAATATTATAACAATATTTTAATCACTTCTTAAATTTATAAACAATTTATCTCAATTGTTTACGCTTTACCATATAATGCATTTAATCATTCAAAATGCCATACTCATACAATATCATCACCAATTATCAAATCCTCATCAAAAAAAATATGCATATACTCTATATAGGATTCTCTAGCCATAAAATCCTATTTTTAACTTTGTTACTTCACATAACATATTTAACTCATATGTTCAAGAATTAAACTATTTCCATGAAAAATACCAAATCAGTCCCAAAATATTTCTTTTCTGGGATTTAGCATAATATAGTCCCATAATGAAAATATATTTTCTCGAATTTTTAAAATTCATTTGCTATTTTTCAAAAATCAATTTCTAATTAATTCCTTAAGAAATTAGCTACCTCAAGTTTAACTCCAAAATTCCCAAATCTTGACAGGACCTTACACATGTTAACGTGAGCTTCTAGTTTAAATTTCATAGTCATCGAATTATAGAACTCCTAGGTTATAAGCGTTTTTAATCGGAAAAACCTAAATATTGAAATAGTCATAACTTGCTCATTTTAAGTCGAGAATGAGCTCATTTTTTGGACAGGAGGTACTTTATACCATATACTTTCATGTCCCAAAGTCCAGAATTTTTCTCATAATTTAAGTGGCCAAAACAGCCCTCTAAAATCATGGCAGCAGCTTTTTTTTGGTTTTGCAGCTTTGCACTCCTTTGCTAAAATCAGTCCACACAAAATCTACAACACCTTTTCCAGTAATTCCACTTGAATTAGTTAGGTAACTCATAGATCTAACTCTAGGTCTTGACCACATTCAAAATTCAAAATATAATAGGAGATATGGTCTATTGAATTTCATGTTACGTTTTCACCAAAAATCTGATTTTCAACTCTTTGTGATTTTAAGAAACTTTCATGTTTTTACATACTAACCAACATAACTCATCATAAAACTTACTAATACCACGAATACCCATGATTTTCATTAGTCCAATACTTTTATTATGACTTTCATCATAAACCACGAAATCGCTCATTTTAGTTGAAGAAATATTTGAGGTTTAAGAAATGGGTTTTTGATTGGGTCAATACAAAATTCGATTTCACGCTCTAGGGTAGGCTAAGAAATCTTCAAGAATACGTCAAGAAATTTATTAATGATAGAAATATCATTCAAAATCGCTACTCTTATCCAAGACTTGGATAAGACGTTACATTGATACCAACTGTGACTTCTATCCCTTAACCTAGATAGCCCTCACAATGATACCTATAAACTTGCCATCTTCATTCACGATGTAAGCCTCTGTAAAAGTCCTATTTTGCATTTCACACAAGGAAGTCAACAACGAAAGGATCGGGGCTCTTTACTTATGGCTTGATATAACAAAATGATTAACTTTAGGTTTGGTTACTTTGAATTAAGATAACAAGGTTGGTATAAATATAAAAGCTAACAACCTTACGAAAAGAATAATGAGTAGTTAATCAATCATTTTCGAAAATTACCTCAAAGGCAAGTATTTTCAAAGAGACAATATCGACAGGTAACGTGAAAGTGTTTATTTGAAACAACAAGATTAATAAACAGTGGAGGTAACGAAGGTTCCTACTAACGAAGTTTCAACCAATAAATCAAAGTTTAACTTCTTCGGAATCAAATTTAAACGTTGAACACAACTAGGTGAAATAAAAGAATGGGTAAAACCGATATCTAACACGATATAGACTTCGCAAGAATTTATAATTAACTAACCCGTGCTAACTTCGTTCGGTTTACTCGCTTTTTGAGAAGTCATGAAAAATGCACTTCCTAAAACCAACGACTTTGTTTTGTCCATATCCACCTTTGGTGCCACCGTCCCAGCTAGACTTGACTTTGGTGCACAACAAAATTGAGCTAAATGACCTTCTCTTCTTGCAATTTCCACTTCTATTATCTTTGCCATGATTACCACCGAAGTGGTTACCATTCTTAGCATGATAATTTCCCCCACGATGGTTATCATTGTTCGATATGGCCGTTGCCACCAAAGATATGATTATTATCGTGTTGTTGGTCGTTACCTTTTATTTGAACCCAATCAACACTCTCATGTGCTTCATTGCTTATCTCAAAGATTTTCGGATGCCATTCTCAAACACCATCACAAAACAAAAGTTAATTGACATTTAACAAATTATCCCTATATTTCGAATTCGACCAATCAAATACCAAATAAACTTAGGTAGGTCATACTAGCGAAGGAATTCCCGTCTCTCCCTCCTAGTTCTTATCTCAGCATCTTAGCCGTGGATCATATCCTAAGCTCGATACCACCGCGACGCCCCCAAAATTAGGTATATCGTCACCCATCTTGAGTCGCCACTTACATGGTACATAAATTCAAATACAACTTACTAATATAACTGCCGCGGTATACAATACGACATAAACTATGAGTTTGAATACAAATATTGTCTCACTAGATATTATACAAACTCAAAAGGAGTCCTCATTACAACTATTATCACACTATTTCACGTAATAGTGAGGACTATTAATGCTATCCTCCGGACCATTACTTCGTTCCCCGACTACGTCCCAGCTATGTTCTCATTTCAAGAAGAAACGGTGAAAAGAAAGGTGAGCTCAACTAGCCCAAAAGAAATATTATGACTAAGATAATGCGAGAATAAATTATCATTAGCCTTCAACAAAGATGTTAAATGATAAAATACAATAGACAACCAGGTTTAACTGCGGTAGAATAAGCAATCCATTAAAAGAGTCAAGTAGAGAATAAAGTCTACTATCTTTTAGGTTTTAAAAGGTTTTCATCAATTTTTATCACTGAGACTCGACTTAATAAATAAACCACCACATCTAATCATCCACATACCACGATCCAAGGATTTTCATCAAATTATCAATGGTCATGACTATACCGAATCACCCCCGGTCATAATCATACCAAAAATTATCCATCATCGCATTACAGGGCCACTTTGAGGACTTTGTCACATCATTTATATCAAGTCATGATTATACTTTAGAATGATCCTCGGTCATAATCATACTAAGTTCATCTATGCACGTAAGCCAAAGATAACATAATATAACATGAGGATGATGACAATGACATAATAATTCAATAAAACAAGTTCAAGAATTATTTAATCCATGAATTATTAACGTCCAAATTGTCAACGATAATCTTTGTTTAGTAGAGTAAAATTCAAGAATGATCGGAAGAATATTTCCATGAAAAGATCTTTGGATGAAACGCAAATATCAAGGATATTCTACTAATTTCATGGAGTATAGAAGTCAAATTTTTAACCAACTGGGTATAATAAAGAATGGAATAACAAAAGAAATCACCATGCATGCGGTGACTTCGCGATGTACAAAGTTATTCCAACATAATAATAATAATCGGAACGAAAAGTCGTGAAATTCACCGACGGGATGTTCCAATGTAATAATAAAGATGGAACCAGATCCGTGTAAAACACACATGATAGGATATTCCAATGAATAATAAAGATTTTAACCAGGTCCTGTAAAACACACAGAGCATGGATGTTCCAACAGAATAATAAAGATTTTAAACCAGTCCCGTGTAAAACACACGACATGGATGTTCCAATGATAATAATAGAAGAATGTCACCAAGTATAGGTAAATCATGTATACAAAGTTATTCCAATGTAATAATAAGCAATGGAATAACATAAGGATTTCACCAAGTATAGGGTATCTGGCGTATCAAGGTTATGTATAGGGTATGCCACTTTTACAAAGTTATTCCAATGTAATAATAGTGAATGGAATAATGTAAGTTCTCTTCAAGAAGAAAGAATAACACCCCTTCAAAGTAAAGAAACTGAATATAGAAGTAGTGAAGTAGCGAATACTCTTCTTCTTTCTATAATTTTCTCTCTACGCTTTCTCTATAATTTCTCTCTCTGAGAGTTTCAATGAATTAAAAGAAAATAATGAAGGAATGAGCTTATTTATAGGAAAATGGAATGCGTAAGTAACTAATCCATGAACGGTCCAGATTGATTTACTTTAATCGACGGTCCATATTTAAAGAAAAATCTTTTAAATAAAATATAATATATTCTATTTATATAAAAACATTTTACTATGCAAACACTATGCAATACTATGCAAAACACTATGCAAAACACTATGCAACACTATGCATAATAAAATATAATATATTCTATTTATAGAATAACTTTAATAAAGTATTCTATTTTATATAAAAGATGTTTCGCTTTTATTACGTTAATAATACGAATAAAACAAAACGTCATTATCGCTATAATAATTCATATTATTAATCGACAATAATGGAATCAAACCGAGTGACTTCTCACATAAGCATCAATAATCAATACCGGTGTCTTCTTATGCAACCACACGACATCTTTATACTTTTACTACCGGTAGTTCAGCAAATATCAGCACGGTAAAACTTCCGCCGTTATTTCAATAAAATATTTTTGTCGCTTTCTCGATCCGAGCAATAATTTACATTAATAGGGTCCACCAATGATTGAGTAGTTATGCGAATATTCCCTGCTAAACCGAATATTCCCACCAATCGAATATATATATAACCACTTGCATACTTTACAAAATTTATAAATACTACCCACAACTATAATATTATCTTAAATTCACACCATAATATAAAAAAAATTATTTCGACAAAATTTAAATCTTTATTGATAAAATCTGGGGTCTCATACTTCGGTGCCTCCATCCTAACTGAATTTGTCTTCGGTGAACGACAAAATCGGGCTAAGTGACCTTCTCTTCCATAATTATAACATGCTTTGGACGGCATCGCGCAATTTGGACTGATGTGTCCCTCCCCTCTGCATTTGAAGCATAAGATAGGTGGTCTTTCTTTTTCCTTAACAACGGTTGCTGGTGCTGACGTCTTTCCATCATTGTTGAATCTCCTCTTCTTGAAATGTCCATTTTATTGTTTTGTACGATTACCACCGAAGTGGTTACCATTTCGCCCGTTGATTCCTCCACGCTTGTTGTCACCGCTTGATGATCGCTCACCTTTGGTATTATCATTTCTTGTACGCTTCTTTTTGGTTGCGTTGACTCGTTATCGCGCTCCACCAACTGAGCCCTATTTACAACATCTGAATACAAACACAGTTTATGAGAAATATTTTCGGCTTCAAACCTCTTAAAAACATTCGCGTTATTCTCTCTTCATTATCCATCAAATGGGACACAAACCGGGATAACTCCGCAAATTTTGCCTCGTATTGCGACACGGTCATATTGTTTTGTTCCAACTTGATAAACTCCACCTCCTTCATGTGGCGAATACTTTCGGGAAAGTATTTGTCGTTGAATAGCTCCTGAAACTTCTCCCAAGACATCTTCATCTGTTGGAGTTGAGTACGCGTTTTATCGATTCCCACCAAGAATCGCCTCCACGCGCAACATAAAGGCGCAAAGGAACCTTTTGCTCCTCGTAGCATCCCAAGACATCAAATATCTTGGTGATCTCTTTATCCATGCTTCCGCCATAAGTGGTTTTGGCTCTCCTTAAACTCCGGTGGTCCCAGCTCCTTGAATCTGTTTAGCGGTGACCTTTGAGAGTTTCAAAGGCTTCCACCTACATTTTGGACGAGGAGCCGCTCTACTTTGTTGTTGCATGAATTGCACAAAGCCTCTGAACAATCCATCATTCATCATTTGGTCAGTTTTGTTGTTTGCATGAGGATTGTCGCCTTCCTGATGCACATTCTCCTGATTATTGATATGTGGAGACTCAGCGGTCTCTTGTGCTCCATTGCTATTCTCAACATTTTTGGATGTTATTTTCAGATACTGCCACAAAACAAAGGTTAATTGACATGTAACATAATATCTCTAAACTCTGACCAACCAATAAAATAGCACATAAACTTAGGTAGGTCATACTAGCGAAGGAATTCCCCGTCTCTCCCCTCCTAATACTATTCTCACATCTTAGCCAGGATCATATCCTAAGCTTTGATACCAACCGTGGCGCCCCCAAAATTAGGTATACATCACCCATCTTGGGTCGTCGACATACATGGTACAAAATTCAAATACAACTTACTAATACAACTGTCGTGTACAATACGACAAAACATAAACTGTGAGTTTGAATACAAATATTATCTACTAGAGATTATACAAACTCATTAGTTCCCGAGAGCACAATAGATCTAGAAGGGGGGTTGAATAGATCCTTTTATTTTAAATACTTTTACGGTTTATGATGTATTGTTCATATTAGAGTATATGACAAACATAAGAATCTTTTCAAGCACAATGAGAATAAGTAAAAGATTCCCCTTCATTGATATATTCATAATCATACGTCATAATGTTCATTGGGTTAGTTTAGTTATGGCGATTAAAACATACATAGCGATTATAGCGCTTATAGACATAATGTAAATGACATAATGTAAAAAGACACAAGAGGTTTTAAGTGGTTCGGGGACTCGAAGCTCCTAATCCACTCTTCTTCTTTCAACTAGTAGGATTTCCACTAAGGAAGGGCGTAACCACGAATCTCTACGATTCCTTCAAGGCCGCCACACCTTGGGACTTGATTCACTAAGAACTCTTCAAGGCCAGCAGCCTTGGGACTCTTCTAGTTCCCTAGGAACTCTTCACGCCCAGCAGGCTTGGAACTTCGTTTAGTCCCTCTGGATAAGGACCCTTTGGCCCTGCTTTGTTTAGTCCCTCCGGACAAGGACCCTTTGGCTCTGCTTCATTTAGTCCCTCTAGACAAGGACCCCTTAAGCCCTGACTTCGTTGAGTTTTTTGTTTGTTGTTGTTGGAGTCGGTGCTGAGCTGTTAAGATGTCTTCATGCTCTGAACATCTTCTATCCCTAGCAGCTTGACTTGATCATCTTTGAAGAGCAGTTGAGTGTTGCATGATGCTCAGCTTCTTAGGTTGCTCAACTACTCCGGATGACCCCTTGATGAACTGCCTTGAAGATCATTCTTCTTGGTACTTGATGGCTGTACATGAGAGGCTTCTAAGATGACTGTAAGCTCTTCTGCAAGATACTTAAAAGCTTTCTTATGCTTGACACCAAGATGGCTTTTGTGATCTCCCTTCTTGCTACTCGATGCCTTCCCATAATGGACTTGCTAAGATGACCGTAAGCTCTTCTCTATTGTACTTAGAGTCTTCCCATGATGGACATCCAGATGGCATGATGATCTTATTTCTCTCGGCAGTTCAGAACACTCTTCATGTATTAGAGCTCTCACTTCTACATAGTAGAACTCACACTTCTACTTCTTGCTTGATCTGACTTTTGAGTGTTCTTGGTGGATCGTAGAGTGAGCCTCTGAACTCACTATCACTTGATTCGATCAGTCCACCTTCTATCCAAAAACTCACAACTCCAAAGAACTTTGATCTTTGAAGCTCTTCTACATTTATACACCTTCCCAATCCTTCCGTTGGAAAGTAGCCGTTGGAAGCTATTCAAATGTCTTCAGAGATCTCAAGTTGCTTGAGGTAGACTGCTTGATGTGACATGACATACTTTTTCTGACTCTGCAGTCTACTGTTTCACCTACCCTGTCAGATGTATCACTTTACTGTCTTGGGCAGGTTGAAGACTTTATTTCTTCTGATTTCTTGATCAGAGGTTGTCCTATTGCATCGATGCTCCTCAATAAACACTAGTCCGAATGTTACCCTTCAGATTGAACCGTTGCCAATGCTTCAGTCTTCAGGTATTCGAACTCTACGATTCTGATGCATGTCTTCAAGGACCTGATCGTAGTGTCTTGTTGATTGTTGTTCGTTGACTAGTAGAGTTAACACTACGATCCTGAAGAGTGTTGCTTGGATCTTCACTGAAGAACACCTCTTCACTGTATTGTGCAGTGCTTCAATACCTCTGTTTGTTTTGACTGTTCTCAGATACTAATGGCCTAATTCCTTGCTCTGGTCCCCTTCTGAATATCAAGACACTTCAGATTTGTGGCGCGTCCAGCTTGTTTTCTCCTGGTGATCTTCCGCTCACTTATCATCAATGAACGACCACGCACTTAATCACTTTAGCCTTTCTTCTTGAGGTGACCAAAGATATCTCGGTTCACCTTCCATCAGTTCTTTCTTTGTCTGACAAACACTATGATCCTGGTTGCTTCCAAGATCGTTGTCTTCTATTCTCTTGACAGCTACTGCATTAGCTGATTTTTCCTTAGTCAGCTGCTGAAGTCTTCATTGGATCTCCTTGTGGAAGACTTCATCATGAATGGCCTTTCAACTCAATCTTGATGCTGATTGGATTGGTGCTTACTTCTTCTGCTAGCCTGCATGCCATTCGTTGAGTGCTCTCTAGTTCCCTTACTGTGGATTGCATCTTTGCAGTGCCAACTAGAGGCTTCGTACCTTTGGATATTCTGGGAGTGCTCATTCGTTAAGAACCGTATCTGCTCTACGATCCTGACTTAGCATTGTGAGCACTTCTTTTGGAGTCGTAGTTATGCACACTACGATTCAAACTTTCTACCTGAACGGAACACTACGATCCCGAGATCAGATCTTGACACTCTACGATTTCTGCCTTGTGCTTGTTGTCTTCATCTGATCTTGCCCGACTACGATCTCTGCATTCATTCAGTGGACTCTACGATCTTAGGGTGTAGCCTACGATCCTTGTCTTGGCTTTGGCATCGCTAGACTCTACGACTCTGAGTGTAGTCTACGTTTCATACTTGGCTTCGGCAGATGGTCGTTCGGCTTGTGGACAGGCTATCTCTATGATTCTAAACATGACTTCCTCAGCACACTACGATCCCGAGGAAGCTCTTCTCGACGCACTACGATCATTCTTCGTTTCCCTTGGAAGTCTACGAACTCCAAGATCTCACTATATTGCATACTCCTATTCTGCCTCGATAGCTCCCGAGTTGACTCGACTCTCTGGCGCATTCTACGACTTTTTGTGCGATGCTTTCGAAGCGATCGACATGCTATCTATTACAACATAGGATCAACCTAACATGCTTGATCTTTCTATATTTATAGTCCTTGTACATCATTTCTTTTTAAGGACTTCACAAAGATGTTTTGCTTATGTAGGATCAACCTAACATATTTGATCAATTCATTCTAAGTCCTTGTATATATATTTCTATTATCTATCAAAGGACTTTACAGCTTTTCTTCATGCAAGCATACTTGCATATTCATTCATATATATATCATAATCAAATCATATATTAAATTGGAATATCATTCACATGTTTATTCCTGACAAACTCCAAAGGAGTCCTAATTACAATTATTAACACACTATTCCACAGAATAGTGAGAACTACTAATGCTATCCTCTGGACCGTCACTCCGTTCCCCGACTAGTCCCTGCTATGTTCTCATTTCCTGAAGAGAACAATGAAAGAAAGGGTAACCTCAACTAGCCCAGTAAGAAATATTATGACTAAGATAATGCAGAATAAATTATCATTAGTCTCCAACAATGTTAAACCGATAAAATATAATAGACATCAAGTTTAAGCTGCGGTTGAACAAGCAATCCATTAAAAGAGTCAAGTAGAAAATAAAATATACTATCTTTTATGATTAAAAGGTTTTTCATTACTATTATCATTTGAGACTCAACAATAAATATTCCACATCATCGAATCACCCCAAAGACTACTACTACGAGATATTCTTTAATATTATCACGACCATAATTATCCATGCACTACTGGGCCAAGAATATTTGTGTATTCATTAATGGTCATGATCATGCCAACAATCGTCCATCAATGCACTACGGGCCAATGAGGACTTTTATCACATCACTTGTAACATTACGGTCATGATTACAATCGAATAATCCACAGGTCATAATCATACCAAGTCCATCTATGCCTTTATAGGCCACGTATGACTTTCAACAAAATATAAACATGAGGATGATGACAATGATATAAGAATTCAATAAAACAAGTTCAAGAATTATTTTATCCGGGAATTATTAACGTCCAAATTGTCAACATTATCTTTGTTTTGTAGAGTAAAATTCAAGAATGATCGGAAGAATATTTCCATGAAAAGATCTTTGGATGAAGCGCAAATATCAAGGATATTCTACTAATTTCATGGAGTATAGAAGTCAAAACATTAACCAATTTGAGTATAATAAAGAATGGAATAACAAAAAAATCACCATGCATGCGGTGCTTGCGCATGACGAGTTTATTCTAACAAAATAATAATAACGGAACCAGTCGGGCAAAATTTATGCAAGCGGGATGTTCCAATGTAATAATAAAGAGCGGAACCAGTCCGTGTAAAACACAGCAGGATGTTCCAACAAAGACATAATAGAAGAATGTCACCAAGTATAGGGTAGATCACAGATACAAAGTTATTCCAATGTAATAATAAGAAATGGAATAACAACAGCTCTCTTCATGAATAAGAAAGAATAACACCCCTTACTAGTAAAAGAAACTGAATATAAAAGTAGTTAAGTAGCAGAATACTTTTCTTCTATCTCTCTATAGTCTCTCTCTATAGTTTCTCTAACTAGAGTTCAGTGAATTCGTAAGAAAATAATAAAGGAATGAGCTTCTATTTATAGGAAAAATGGAATGCATAGTAACTAATCCATGAACGGTCCAGATTGATTTACTTTAATCTGACGGTCCATATTTAAAATAAAATCTTTTAAATAAAATATAATATATTTTATTTATAATCTAATAAAATGAATAACTTTATAAAAGATTTTATTATGCAAATACTATGCAGGCACTATGCAAACACTTTGCATAATAAAATATAATATATTCTAATTATTGTCTAATAAAACAGATAGCTTTATAAAAGTATTCTGTTTTATATAAAAAGTTTTTACTATGCAAAATACTATACGGACACTATACAACACTATGCATAATAGAATATAATATATTCTATTTATAGAATAACTTTATAAAAGTATTCTGTTTTATATAAAAAAAATTTGTTATTATTACATTAATAATACCAACAAAACTGAGTGACTTATCACGTAAGCATCAATAATCAATACCGTGTGCTACTATGCAACCACGCGTATTATTGTACTTTTAACACCGGGTATTTCAACAGTTAACGGTAAAACTTATGCATTCAACTAATGATTTCATTAGAAGAGGAAAGCATGAAACAATGTGCCGCAATTGAATCAGGTTCGGATTCCGCTTTGCTTATGCATTCAACTAATGATAATGTTTCTGGTGGCAATAATTCCAAACAGCAGCAAGCAAATGCAAATGAGCATAATAATTCTGGTAGCCAAAATTATGGTGGCCGTGGTGGGCGGCGCGGCCACTACCGCGGTGGTCGTGGTGGCCGTAGTGGCAACTGTGGTGGATCTTGTGGCGGGGAACAGCAGCGACCTTCAGCACCGTCATGGCTGCAACAATGGGGTTCCATGCCCCCTTGGGCTCCCTGGTCACCTCCCACTTGGGCTAGCTCACCTTGCCCATTTCCCACTACAGGGCAGATCCGTCAATCATCTACAAAAGGAGTTCTTGGGCGTCAACCTTCCCAAGCCCACTACACTACAAGCAATGACCCCAGTTTGAACTACTGAACCTACAGAGACATTGATCTTGACTATATGCACTCTCTCTCGTATAAGACCCCAACTTTTTATAAATAAAGATTTAATTTCTCTAATTATTATTTTGAAATAGTAAGGGGTTGATTTGATTAATGTGGTTAGTTATAGGTAAAATCGCAAAATATTTTAAATAAGCAATTGGTTATAAAATATTCATTGTTGTTTAGGGAATATTAGTTTGGTCGTGGAATATTCTTCTTTGTCGGGGAATATTAAATGCGACACGGTAAATTTCCTGTGTGGCCCATAATCTAAAAGCGATTGGATGAATAAAACAACAAGTATAAGTTATTTATAAATAACAGTAGCTTGTTATTCTTAATTATCTTGTTGGAATACCCATGGTTAAAACACAATAATACGCGTTGTTACATAATAATAGCACACGATATTGAACCAATTATTGATTCTTACGTGAAGAAGGCACTACTCGATAATTATTACAGTGAATTCTTGTTCAATATTTTATTTTATTGATTCAATAATTCTTTGCGTTGATATTTTATATTCTTGTTGTTTCAATAATTATCACTACACAGTTATTTTCTATTATCGAAGCAATAATTCATATTATCTGAATAATATTATTAGATAGCATTCTTGCAATGTCTAGAAAGTTACATCTAAGGAGAGGTTTGGTCACCTAATTGCAAGGCCATAGTAAGGAGAAATTCTTATTGAAAGCCCTGCTTTTCCTGGAACCGTCATGCGGTTGTCGATGATTATGATTCTGTAATATTATTTGTGAATAATTAATTATTGATTTATATGATGAGAAAATATTCATTTTATGTGGATATAGATGGAGAAAATTTTTAAAGTGACAATTGTTGAAAATCAATATTTTATCTTTTATGATAAAATAATATTTTATTATATTATTATAATATAATAATGATGATATTTTTACAATGAATGTGGTATATATGAGTAAATGAGGAGGAGTATTTTTGTTGCAATAAATACTAAAAACATGTTAAACATGTTGGTGGACCCATTTCTTGACTGAAATTTGATTATAGCCTGTAAAATCGCCCGTTTATGGATTTTGGTCAATTTCTGTTTGGAATTTGGAAAAACTTTCTTCTGCAAAGTTGAAGAGAATTGAATTTCCTATAAGAAAGACTCAAGATTCGATTTTTTTGATAAAAGGGCTATTTATTATGAATTATTGAAGTTCTGAAGTTCCGAAATAATTGATTTTTGAAAGTTTTAATTGTTTTAATTAACAGAAACATTTTTTTTGATTTAGTTGAGGGGGGTCACTCTTGGTGGCTGATGTTTGAATTATATATTGTGTGCGTGAGAATTTAATAATTATATATTAATATTTTATTAAATTTTCTGCTTTGATGTTCTAAGCATTTTTCTATAAATAGGGTGCTTAGGTTAGAATTGAAAATTACACCAGAAACTAAAGATTTCTCTCTCTTTCTCTCTCGATATATTGAGCGTATTTTTGTGAGTATTTTAGTACTTTGAGTATTGCTATACGGTGCAAGTTCTTTCAGTACTATATCTAGTCAGAAGTACTATCCTTTTGAGGTAAGGGATGTTATTTTATTCGAAAATGATATTATTTCTTCAATATCATTATGCTGAAATATTGGTTGGAAATTTTTATCAAATTTGGAACTTTTTCATGTCGGGTTACTATTCATGAGTTCTTATTCACGAGTCTTATTCACGAAGCGTGATGATGTTTTTTTTGTGAAATTTCTATCTTTTGAGGTCGAGATTCTATTCACGTGATACTGCCTTTATTCACGAATCATTTACACTTATTCACAGAAAAATTAAATTTTCTTTTCTGTGTCCAAGATTGTCTGTTATGATTCATATCTTTGATTGGATCTATATTTTGATCTTCATTCTTGAATTTTACTCCAATCTGGTTATTTATGAAGTATTTTTGAACTTGAATTATTTAAAGCACGAATCCTTAATAATTGTTCTTTTGTTTCACTGGATTCGTTTTCTTTAAAATATTTTCATCATCCTCAGTCCTAAATGATGATATAACTGAATATCTTTGGCCCGTAGTACAAAGATGAATGATTTCTTGATGAATATCTTTGGCCGTAGTCTGCAGATGAGCAGTGTTGAGATGAACACGGCGTGATTTAATATCTTTGGCCCATAGTGCAAAGATGAACAGGTGTTTAGATGAACATGACCAACTGATGAATATCTTTGGCCTGTAGTGCAAAGATGAATATTTGATTCCAGATATATATTGATTGATGTTACGAGGATAAAATATCGACAATGAACTTTTAAATTCATATATAGAAGATAGTAGTTTGCATTCTCTACTTAACTCTTCTAATGAATTATTATTTCATTACGAAGATTGATTTAAAAGCGGTTGTCTATTGTATTCTATTAGATTTTTCCTGTTGAGGACTAACGATAATTTGTTCTATATTATCTTAGTCATAATGTTCTTTATTGGGCTAGTTTAGCTCACCCTTTTCCTTGTTGTTCCATTTTTTCTTCTCGGGAGGCGAGAATGTAGCAGTACTAGTCGGGTGTGGAATAATGGTTCTAGAAGTTGTTCTAGTAGTCCTCTACATTACGTAAAATAGTGTATTAATAATTGTAATGAGGACTTATTTGAGTGTGGATATTGTCTAGATGACAATATTTGTATTTAAACTCACAGTTTTTATGTTGTATTAATAAAGTTATAGTTGTTTCTGTACCATGTATTTGTTGACTCAGAATGGGTGCTGTATACCTATTTTGGGGGCGTCACACTCTCCCTCCCTCCATCAACCGGATGACAATTGGTACATGGATACCGGTGCCACCTCACACATGACTGCTAATCACGGTACTCTCTCGTCTTATTTTAATTTGAGGAAACATAATGGCATTATTGTTGGTAATGGTCATACAATTCCGATTCTTGGTTATGGAAGTGCCTCACTAACCCAAACAAATCCACCTTTGACGCATAAAAATGTGTTGCATGCACCTAAACTTATTAAAAACCTCATCTCAGTTCGTTAATTTACTAATGATAATATGGTGTTTGTCGAACTTGACCCATTTGGATTTTTTGTGAAGGATTTATAGACGGGGAAACACCTAATGAGATGTGATAGCTCGGGCGATCTCTATCCCTTCACCAAATTTTGGGGCACACCACCTTCAGCTCTACCTTCTGCTTTTTCTGTTCTTTCTTTTGATTTGTGGCATTCTCGTTTAGGGCACCTTGGAAGTGCCATTTTGAATTCTCTTCGTAGTAGCAATTTTATTAAATATAATAAGGCTCGCAATTCTTTTTTGTGAATCTTGTCCTCTTGGAAAACACATTAAGCTGCCATTTAATGATTCTTGTTCTTTTACTATTATTCCATTTGATATAATTCACAGTGACTTATGGACATCTCCTATATTAAGTTCATCCGGTCATCGTTACTATGCTCTTTTTCTTGATAATTATAGTAATTTCTTGTGGAGTTTTCCTATGTCCAGAAAATCACAAGTTTATTCCATTTTTTATCCTTTAGAGCATATATCAAAACTCAATTCGAAAAAGAAATTAAACAATTTCAATGTGATAATGGCCGTGAGTATGACAATGGTCCCTTTCAGAAATTTTATGACCTAAATGGTATGTATTTTCGCTTCTCCTGTCCCCACACCTCTCCTCAAAATGGTAAAGCCGAATGAAAAATAAAAACTGTCAATAACATGGTTCGTACTTTACTTGCTCATGCTTCCATGCCACCCTCCTTTTGGCCTCATGCTCTCGAAATGGCAACGTACCTTCTAAATATTCTTCCTTCCAAGACATTACGCTACTACTCTCCTACTCAAATTCTTTATGGAAAAACTTAAGATTTTACCCATCTTCGAGTTTTTGGATGTTTGTGTTACCCTTTATTTCCTTCCACCACCATCAATAAATTACAAGCCCGTTCGACTCCATGTGTCTTCTTAGGCTATCTGTCCAACCATCGGGGTTATAAATGCTATGATATTTCGAATCAGAAAATTATTATTTCCTGACACGTTCTTTTTAATGAATCTAAATTTCCTTTTTCGACACTTCATACTCCCTCTCCTACCTCCTATGAATTTTTAGATGATGGTTTTCATCCCCATATCCTTCATTAATTGCATGCCCTTACCTCATTAGATCTACGGACTCAGCCGTCCACTTCCCCTGCTGAGCCTCTCTCTTCGCCAACACAAACATCCTCCCATTCCACCCCAGCCCGCGTTGCAACACAGCCCCCTCATCAAACCACTCGCTCCCCTTTTCCCACTTCCACGCCAACCCCAACATCCATTCACTCCGGTCCAATTTCCACTACATCCATTCGCCCTCCTCCTCCAGCCCATCGAATGGGAACTAGGAGTCAACATGGTATCCACAAAGCCCAATCCTAAATACCATAACTTAAGTGCCCTCTCGACCACTACCTCTATTTCTCCTATACCCCGTGAGTAAACTTAATGACCCGAATTAGAAATTGGCCATGCAGGATGAATATGATGTTCTTATTTAAAATAAGACGTGGAAATTAGTACCTCGTCCATCTGATGTTAATATTATTCTTTCAATGTGGATTTTTAGACATAAAAAGAAATCTGATGGTTCTTTTGAGAGGCATAAAGCCCGTCTTGTAGGTGATGGCAGGTCTCAAATGTAAGACCCCGAAATTTTTTAAATAAAAAGGAATTTCCTTTATTTATTATTTTGAAATAGTAAGGGTTGATTTGATTAATGTGGATAGTTAAGGGTTAAATCTGCAAATATTTCAAAATAAGCAGTGGTTATTAAATATTCATTGTTGTCGGGGAATATTAGTTTGGTGGTGGAATATTAAATCTTTGTCGGGGAATATTAAATGCTGACGGTAGCGACCGTGTGTGGAGCCCATGTGAGCGATTGGATGAAGAAAGCGACAAATATAAGTTGTTTTTAAATAAGCGGCGTAGTTATTCTGATTATCTTGTTGGAATACCGGTGGTTAAAACACACTAATACGCGTTGTTGAACAGATAGAACACGGTATTGCACTAATTATTGATTCTTACGTGAAGGCCTACTCGATAATGGTTCTGATAATTCTTTATTCGATTATTTTATTGAGTTAATAATTCTTTGCGTTGATATTTTATATTGTTGTTGTTTGATAATTGTCATTACACGTATTTTTCATTATCGAAGCAATAATTCATATTATCTGAATAATATTATTAGATAACATTATTGGCAATGTCTAGAAAGTTACATCTAAGGAGAGGTTTGGTCACCTAATTGCGGCGCCATGATAAAAAGAAATTCTTATTGGAAAGCCCCTCTTTCTGAGGCACTGCACAGTTGTCAATATTGTGATTACGTAATATTATTTGTGAATAATTAATTATTGATTTATATGATGAGGAAAATATTGATTTTATGTGGATATAGATGGAAAAATTTTTAAATGACAATTGTTGAAAATTAATATTTTATCTTTTTCGATAAAATAATTCGTTTAAATATATTATTTTAATAATATATTAACGGTGATATTTTTACAACGAATGTGGGATATATGAGTATCTGAGGAGGAAGAGTATTTTTGTTGCAATAAATGTTTAAAACATGTTAAACATGTCGGTGGACCCTATTTATTATTTGAAATTTGATTATAGCTTGTAAAATTGTCCGTTTGTGGATTTCGGTCAATTTCTGATTGGAATTTGGAAAAACTTTCTTCTGCAAAGTTGTAGAAATTGAATTTCCTATAAAAACTCATGAGATTCGAATTTTCTGATGAAAGGGCTATTTATTATGAATTATTGAAGTTACGAAGCTCAAAATAATTGATTTTGGAAGTTTAAAATATTTAAAATTAGAAAAACGTTTTTCTTATTTTTTTCTAGAAGGTGGCATGTGTTTGATGGCTGAAATCAGATTCTAGACATGTGTAGAAAATAATATAATTATATTATTAATTTATTAAATTTTACGCTTTGGTGTTCTAGCGATTTCTATAAATAGGGTCTTGGGTTAGAATTGAAAATCACACGAAAGCTGAAGTTTTCTCTCTCTATATTATCGGCGTATTCTTGTGAGTATTTTGAGTATACTTTGAGTATTGCTATACTGGTGCAAGTCAAAGTCATAGCTTTATATCCAGGTGTTTCAATTTAAATCTCTTGATCTTTCGAGGTAAGGGATATTATTTTTTCATAATGATATTATTTCTTCAATATCATTATCTTTGAAATGTTGATCTGAAGTTTTTATCAAATTTGGAACTTTTTCATGTCGGGTTACTATTCATGGGTTCTTATTCATGAGTTACTATTCACGATTCTTATTAAGCGAGTTCTTATTCACGATTCTTATTCACGAGTACTATTCGTGAAGCGTGAAGATGTTTTTGTGGAATTTCTATCTTTTGGTGTCGAGATTTACTATTCACGTATCACGGCCTATTCACGATATCTGACTTATTCACGTGTCTGGTCTTATTCATAGAAAAATAAAATTTCTTCTTTTAGTCAAAACATCTATTACGGATACTAACTTTCTGATTGTATCCATGTTTTGATCATTCTTGAATTTTACACCACTATGATTATTTTTGAGGTATTTTTTATGCGTGGATAAAACCAAGTACGAATCCTTAATCCTTAATCCTTGTCATTTTGTTTCATTGGATTCGTTTCTTTAAAAAAATATTTTCATCATCCTCGGTCTTAAATGATGATATTATGGAATATCTTTGGCACATGGTGCAAAGATGAATGATTTTTTAGAATATCTTTGGCTGTAGTGCAAAGATGAATGATTTCTGAAGAATATCTTTGGCCGTGGTCTGCAGATGAGCAGTGTTTAAATGAACATGACCCGGTGATGAATATCTTTGGCACATAGTGCAAAGATGAATATTTGATTCGGATGTATATTGATTGATGTTACGAGGATAAAAGATGAGCGATGAACTTTTAAATTCATACATAGAAGATAGTAGTTTGCATTCTCTACTTAACTCTTTCTAATGAATTATTATTTCATTGCGAATATTGATTTAAAATTTGTTGTCTATTGTATTCTATTATATTTTTCCTGTTGAAGACTAACGATAATTTGTTGTATATTATCTTAGTCATAATATTCTTCTTGAGCTAGTTGAGCTCACCCTTTTCCTTTTTGTTCCATTTTTCTCGGGAGGCGAGAATATAGCGATGCAGTGGGGGTATGGAATGAAGGTTTTAGAAAGGATTGTTTAGTAGTCCTCACCATTTTTGTAAAATAATGTATCAATAAATGTGATGAGGATTTATTTGAGTATAGATATTGTCTAGAAGATAATATTTGTATTCAAACTCATAGTTTCTTGTTGTAATAATAAAAAGTTGTAGTTGTTTACGTACCATGTATTGACAACTTTCGAAATAGGTGATGTTTACCTATTTTGGGGGCGTCACGGTTAGTATCGAGCTTAGGGATATGATCTCTGGCGGAGATCGGGGAATAGAACTAGGAGGGAGAGCGAGTAAATCCTTCGCTAGTGTGTCCTACTAAGCTTATTTGTTAGTTGATCGATATATAGGGATATTATGTGATATATTGATTTCCTTAATTAACCCTTATTTTATGGCGATGTTTTGAGAATGTCGTTGAGAATATTATGATGGAGTAAATGAGGCCGTGGAGATGCTGTACTCACCAACGAGGAGAAGCGTGCAACAGTGGCAGCAATGTTCCTCCGGTGAAACAACACCATTGAGCGAGATGATGAGCGAGGGATGTTTAGAAGTTTTTTGCGATTCATGCAAAATCGAGACGAGGAGACTCGTGTTCAAAATCTGAGGAGAAATGATAGCAATTCACGGGTTATCCAAACCAAGCGATTCAAAGAGTTGGGACCACGAATTTAAGGAAAGCCGGATCCGATCATGGCGGAAACATGGGTCAAACAAATTACCAAGATATTCGATGTCTTGGGATGCGGAGAAACGAAAGTTCCATTCGCCACCTTTATGTTAAAGTGGCGAAGCGAGACTTTGGTGGGAATCATGAAGCGTACCCCATCACTTTCGGCGGCATCATGGGAGGCGTTTGAAAGCTGATTCAATGACAAGTACTTCCACGAAAGTATTCGTCATATGAAGGAAGTGGAGTTTATTAGACTAGAACGAAATAACATGGCGGTGTCCCATGCGAGGCGAAGTTCGCGGAGTTATCGAGTTTGTACCTCATTTGGTGGAGAATGAGGAGCGTTATGGCGTGGGATGTTTACGAGAGGTTTGAAACCCGACATACGTCGATATCTCATTTCTCATAAATTTTCTCTCTATTCGGATGTTGTCAACACGGCTCGGTTGTTAGAAGCGAGATAACGAAATACGTTCAACCGAGGGACCATAACCGAGGATCATCTGAAGATAGCGATCATCGAATAATGATAACCGGCGGAGAAAGAAGAATCTGACGACAAAGCGGTAACCACTCTGGTGGTAATCGTGGCCATGAAAATAGAAGAAGCGAGTCGGGAGGAGATTTTAAAAGAGAGATTTAACAACGACCATGTGAAGATGAGCAAAGGGCGCGATAAGAACTAGTTCTAAGGGAGGAGAACGACCACCGGTCATATATTATAAAAATGCGGAAGAGAGGACATATCGGTCCAAAAACTGTCCTACAACAGTTTAAGGTATGCTATAATTGTGGAAAAGAAGGACATATCGCAAAGATTATGCGATATCGAAACCCGATCCAGCGAGAATGGTGACTCGAAAAGGATGTCGAGAAAAGTCAAAGTCAGCGGTTCTTGGAAGGCGTTTGTCGTGGCCGGTCAAAATCAAGGAACGACGAAGTTAGCACGGGTTAGTTAATTATAAATTCTTGCGAAGTATATACCTTACTAGATATCGGTTCTACCCATTCTTTTATCTCTCTTACTTGCGCTCAGCGTTTAAACTTGACTCCGGAGAAATTAGACTTTGACTTATCTGTGGAAACTCCGTTAGGAGAAACTTTCATCACATCCATTGTTTATAAATCTTGCTTGATTCAGGTTGGCACTATCACATTACCTATTAACCTTATTTCTATAGAGATATTTGTTTTGATGTGATTTTAAGGTTAACTACTCATCAAATGCAAAATTGATTATTTTAAATAAGGTTGTTAGTTTTCATATTCCTAAGCAACTTTGTTATTGAATTCAAGCAATCAAACCATTGTAGTCAAACATTTTCATATCAAGCCATGAAGTCGTTCGTTTATTACGGATGTCAAATTTCTTAGTCCATGTTATGGATTTGAATAAAGACACGTCGATTTGAATAATATTCTGTTGTTATTGATTTTTCTGGCGTATTTTCTGAAGAATTTCTTGGCTTACTCCCAAAGCACGATATTAAATTTTGTATCGACTTTGAACCCGTACAAAACTCATTTCTAAAATCTCATGTCGAATGGCTCTATTGAACTTGAGGAGTTAAAAATTCAACTATAAATTTGGTACTGAGCCTTTATCTTGTGACTTCCTTTGTGGAATTCAAAAGCGAACTCTCTGTAGGGGCGTCATATTAGATGCGATAGTAAAGCGATAGGTGTCATTGTGACGTCTTTATCCAAGATTGGGATATGAGTCGCGGTTGAGAAAAACCTAAGTCGATGTCGAAATCGTAGCTTTCTGAAGCTTAGTTGGTTATTATCGGAGATTCGTGGAAGGATTTTCTTGAATCGCTATTCAGATTAACTTAGGTGACTCGAAAAGATACAAAATTCGTATGGAGCGAGGAATGTGCGGAAGATTTTCCAAGAACTCGAGAGGAGACTCATTTAGGCACATATTACGACCATACCATCTTGGAAAAGCGAGCGTGGTAGTGGCGCGTTGAGTAGAAGATCATATCTTGAGGCAGGTGCGATGATGTCAAGTATCTGCGTAAGCGCCAACTTTAATAGAAAAAGTTAAGGTTGCTCAAGCCACATAGGCTTCGGGTGATGCGTGATGAAGAAGAAAGTACAAAAGGAGCTATTAGGGCGAGAATTGATGAAGAAGGAATACTTGAGTCCACTCTAGACTTTGTGTTCTAACGACTACGATTTGAAGTATAAGATTATGATGGAGGCACACGATTACACCATTTGCAATCCATCACGGAATTACTAAAATGTATCGTGATCTTGACATACATTTGGTGGAACAATATGAAGAGAGAGATTGCAAAGTTTATCTCGATGTGTTTAACTTGCCAACGTGTAAAGGCGGAGCATCTTGTACCTAAGGGTCCGTTGCAACCACTTGAGATTCCGGAATGGAAGTGGGAACACATTACTATGGATTTAGATTCACGGGTCTTCCTACGGTTTCTCGGGGCATCAATGCTATTTGGGTTATTGTTGATAGATTAACCAAGTCTGCTCATTTCTTGCCGATCACGGAGACTTATTCACTTGAGCGTCTTGCTAGTATATACGTGAATGAGATTGTGAAGTTGCATGGCATGCTGTATCCATAGTTTCGGATCGTGACCCAAGATTCACTTCAAGATTTTGGGTTAGCTTGCAAAAAGCTATGGAGCGCAATTTACGATTCGGTTTGGCATACCATCCTCAAAGCGGATGGGCAATCGAGAAAGGACTACTCAAACTCTTGAAGATATATTAAAACTACGTGTCCTAGATTTCAAAGGAAGTTGGGATAAGTACTTGCCATTGGTGGAATTCTCATACAACAATAGTTATTAAACAAATATAGGCATGGTTCCATTCGAAAGCATTATATGGACAAAAATGTCGATTCTCGATATGTTGGGATGAGGTAGGTGAAGCAACATTGTTGGGACCCGGGAGTTAATCGTATGACTACCGAAAAGATCAAAATGATTCGACAACGTATACAAAGCGGCACAAGATCGACAAAAAGAGTTATGCGGATCTTCATCGAAAGGGCGTGGAATTTAATGTAGGGGATCATGTATTGTTGTGAGTTGCTCCATGGAAGGGAGTTACAAGATTTGGGAAGAGAGGAAAGCTCGATCCACGATTTATTGGTCCATTTCAAATTCTTGACCGAGTAGGAAATGTAGCCTATAGACTTGCGTTACCTCCAGAGTATGTCTCGTGTTCATAATGTGTTTCACATATCATGCTTAAATAAATATGTGAAAGACCCGAACCACGTTATTGAGTTAGAACAGGACGAGATAGCGAAGACTTAACGTATGAGGAGGTACTGTCAAGATCTTGGATAGGAAGGAGCATGTCCCTACGCCAAGCAAAGGTCATACCACAAGTTAAAGTTTTGTGGAGGAATCATGCTTATAGAGAAATGACACGGGAATTGGAAAGCGGAAATGAAAGCGAGGTATCCTCACCTTTTGAAACACACAGTCGTCGTCGATTTAGAGACGAAATTTCATAAGGAGGAGAGGTTGTAAGACCAAAATTTTTTAAATAAAAGAATTTCCTTTATTTATTATTTTGAAATAGTAAGGGTTGATTTGATTAATGTGGATAGTTAAGGGTTAAATATGCAAATATTTCAAAATAAGCAAGTGGTTATTAAATATTCATTGTTATTGGGGAATATTAGTTTGGTGCGTGGAATATTAAATGCTTGTCGGGAATATTAAATGCGACAGTAGCGACCATGTGTGGGCCCATGTGAGCGATTGGATGAAGAAAGCGACAAATATAAGTTGTTTTTAAATAAGCGGCGTAGTTATTCACTGAATTATCTTTGTTGGAATACCCGTGGTTAAAACACACTAATACGCGTTGTTGAGCAGATAGAACACGGTATTGCACTAATTATTGATTCTTACGTGAAGCCTTTACTTCGATAATGGTTACGATAATTCTTTTGTTCGATTATTTTATTGAGTTAATAATTCTTTGCGTTGATATTTTATATTCTTTGTTGTTTGATAATTGTCATTACACGGTATTTTTCATTATCGAAAGCAATAATTCATATTATCTGAATAATATTATTAGATAACATTATTGGCAATGTCTAGAAAGTTACATCTAAGGAGAGTTTGGTCACCTAATTTGCGCGCAGATGAAGAAATTCTTATTGAAAGCCCCTCTTTCTGAGGAGCGCACGGTTGTCGATATTGTGATTACTGTAATATTATTTGTGAATAATTAATTATTGATTTATATGATGAGGAAAATATTGATTTTATGTGGATATAGATGGAGAAAATTTTTAAAATGACAATTGTTGAAAATTAATATTTTATCTTTTACGATAAAATAATTCGTTTAAATATATTATTTTAATAATATATTAGCGGTGATATTTTTACAACGAATGTGGGATATATGAGTATCTGAGGAGGAAGAGTATTTTTGTTGCAATAAATGTTTAAAACATGTTAAACATGTCGGTGGACCCCATTTATTGGTGAAATTTGATTATAGCTTTAAAAAATTGTCCGTTTGTGGATTTGGTCAATTTCGATTGGAATTTGGAAAAACTTTCTTCTGCAAAGTTGTAGAGAATTGAATTTCCTATAAAAACATGCGAGATTCAATTTTTCTGATGAAAGGGCAATTTATTATGAATTATTGAAGTTTGAAGCTCAAAATAATTGATTTTGGAAGTTTAAAATATTTAAAATTAGAAAAACGTTTTTCTTATTTTTTTTTCTAGAAGGTGGCATGTGTTTGATGGCTGAAATCAGATTCTAGACATGTGTAGAAAATAATATAATTATATTATTAATTTATTAAATTTTACGCTTTGGTGTTACTAGCGATTTCTATAAATAGGGTCTTGGGTTAGAATTGAAAATCACACCGCTTGAAGTTTTCTCTCTCTATATTATCGGCGTATTCTTGTGAGTATTTTGAGTATACTTTGAGTATTGCTATATCTGGTTATGAGTCCAAGTCATAGCTTTATGTCAGGTGTTTAAATTTAGAAATCTTGATCTTTCGAGGTAAGGGATATTATTTTTTTCATAATGATATTATTTCTTCAATATCATTATCTTTGAAATGTTGATCTGAAGTTTTATCAAATTTGAAACTTTTTTATGTCGGGTTACTATTCATGGGTTACTATTCATGAGTTCTTATTCACGAGTTCTTATTCATGAGTTCTTATTCACGAGTTACTATTCACGAGTACTTATTAAATGAAGCGTGAAGATGTTTTTGTGGAATTTCTATCTTTTGGTGTCTGATTTACTATTCACGTATCGGCCTTTATTCACGTATCTGACACTATTCACGTATCTGATGCTTATTCATAGAAAAATAAAATTTCTTCTTTTCGTCCAAAACATCTATTACGGATACTAACTCGATTGTATCCATGTTTTGATCATTCTTGAATTTTACACCACTATGATTATTTTTGAGGTATTTTTGGGCGTGGATAAAACCAAGTACGAATCCTTAATCCTTAATCCTTGTCATTTTGTTTCATTGGATTCGTTTCTTTAAAAAAATATTTTCATCATCCTCGGTCTTAAATGATGATATTATGGAATATCTTTGGCTTTGTAGTGCAAAGATGAATGATTTTTTAGAATATCTTTGGCACATAGTGCAAAGATGAATGATTTCTGAAGAATATCTTTTGGCCGTGGTCTGAAAGATGAGCCAGTAGTGCAAAGATGAGCAGTGTTTAAATGAACATGACCAATGATGAATATCTTTGGCACGTAGTGCAAAGATGAATATTTGATTCGGATGTATATTGATTGATGTTACGGGGATAAAAGATGAGCGATGAACTTTTAAATTCATACATAGAAGATAGTAGTTTGCATTCTCTACTTAACTCTTCTAATGAATTATTATTTCATTGCGAATATTGATTTAAAATTTGTTGTCTATTGTATTCTATTATATTTTTCCTGTTGAAGACTAACGATAATTTGTTGTATATTATCTTAGTCATAATATTCTTTCTTGAGCTAGTTGAGCTCACCCTTTTCCTTTTGTTCCATTTTTCTCAAGAGGCGAGAATATAGCGATGCAGTCGGGGTATGGAATGAAGGTTTTAGAAAGGATTGTTTAGTAGTCCTCACCATTTTGTAAAATAATGTATCAATAAATGTGATGAGGATTTATTTGAGTATAGATATTATCTAGAAGATAATATTTATATTCAAACTCATAGTTTTCTTGTTGTAATAATAAAGTTGTAGTTGTTTACATACCATGTATTGACAACTCGAGAATAGTGATGTATACTATATTTTGGGGCGTCACATCAAAAAAGCGGAGTGGATTTGATGAGGCGTTCAACTTCGGTTGTTAAACCTAAGCCCTATTCGTCTTACCGTTTTGAGCATTGCATTATCCAAATCTTGGGTCATTCATTAGTTGGATGTTAAAAATGTGTTTCTTCATGGTAATCTAACTGAAACTGTTTATATGTATTAGCCTTTGGGTTTCAAGGATGCAGTTCATCCTGACTATGTCTGCTTGTTGAAGAAATCACTCTATGGTCTTAAGCAAGCCCCTCGTGCCTGGTATCAACGCTTTGCAGACTATGTGGCCACTATTGGTTTCTCTCGCAGTGTGTCCGATCATTCCTTGTTCATCTACAAAAATGGATCTGACATTGCTTATATTTTATTATATGTTGATGATATAATTCTCACAGCCTCCTCCGATGCTCTTCGATTTTCTATCATATCTCTTCTCAGTTCCGAGTTTGCAATGAAAGATTTGGGACAATTGAGTTATTTTCTGGGTATTGCAGTCACCTGGACTGCCCATGCCCTTTTTCTCTCACAGACTGTGACGCCCCCAAAATTAGGTATACATCACCCATCTTGAGTGCCAGATATCGTAGTGCAATTCAAATATAACTTAATAATACAAGTATGCCGTGTACAATACGACAAAACATAAACTGTGAGTTTGAATACAAATATTGTCTACTAGAGTATATACAAACTAAAAAGGAGTCCTCATTACAATTATTATCACACTATTTCACGTAATAGTGAGGACTACTAATGCACCATCTAGGACCATCACTTCGTTCCCAGACTAGTCCAAATTATATTCTCATTTCACGAAGAAAAAATGAAAGAAAGGGTGAGCTCAACTAGCCCAATAAAAATATTATGACTAAGATAATGCGAAATAAATTATCATTAGTCTCCAACAATGTTAAACCCGATAAAATATAATAGACATCAAGTTTAATCTGCAATGAACAAGCAATCCATTAAAAGAGTCAAGTAGAAAATAAAATATACTATCTTTTATGATTAAAAAGGTTTTTCATTACTATTATCGCTGAGACTCAGCTTAATAAATATTCCACATCATGAGGATAATGACAATGATATAAGAATTCAATAAAACAAGTTCAAGAATTAATTTATCTAGGAACTGATAACGTTCAAATTGTCAACATGATACTGCTTTGTAGAGTAAAATTCAAGAATGCTCAGAAGAATATTTCCATGAAAAGATACTGGATAAAGCGCAAATATCAAGGATATTTCACTATTTTCATGGAGTATAGAAGTCAAAACTTTAACCAACTGAGTATAATAAAGAATGGAATAACAAAAGAAATCACCATGCATGCGGTACTTGCATGATAGACAAAGTTATTCAACGAGAATAATAATAACGGAACGGTCGGTCAAATTAAATTAACCGACGGTGATATATTCAACGAATAATAAATAACGGAACCCGTGCGGCGTAAAAAGCACAAACAGAATATTCCAACGGAATAATAAATAACGGAACCAGTCCGAAGCGTAAAAGCCATGAGACGGGATATTCCAATGTAATAATAAATAACGGAACCGAATGTCCGTAAGAAAACGCATAGATAGGATATTCCAATGAATAATAAAGAATGGAATATTAGAAGAATTTTACCATGTGTATGCGAGATTTGCATAGACGGAGTTATTCAACATAATAATAAAGAATGGAATAACAGAAGAATTTCACCAAGTATAGGGTAGCCCGCGTATACAGGTTATTCCAACAGAATAATAAAGAATGGAATAATAGAAGTTCTCTTCATGAATAAGAAAGAAAGAGTACCCCTTACGAGTACAACAAATAATATTCCCTACCTTAGAAAAAAAGAGTACTGGATATAAAAGTAGTAAAGTAGCAGAACACTTTTCTTCTTTCTCTCTATAGTTTCTCTCTCTAGAGTTTTAGTGAATTAAATAAAAAAATAATGAAGGAATGAGCTTATTTATAGAAAAATGGACTGCATAAGTAACTAACTCTTGAGCAGTTCGAAGATTGATTTACTTTAATCGGCGGTCCATATTTAAAGCAAAATCTTTTAAATAAAATATAATATATTCTATTTATAATCTAATAAAACGAATAACTTTATAAAAGATTTTACTATCTGAACACTATCACAGTACTTATATGCAAAACACTATGCATAATAAAATATAATATATTCTAATTATTGTCTAATAAAACAAATAACTTTATAAAAGTATTTTGTTTTATATAAAAGATTTTACTATATCAAAAACACTATACAAAACACCATACGACACACTATGCGTAATAAAATATAATATATTTTATTTATAAAATAACTTTATAAAAGTATTACATTTTATATAAAAGATTTTACTATGCAAAACACTATGCGAGACCTCTATGCGTAATAGAATATAATATATTCTATTTATAGAATAACTTTATAAAAGTATTACATTTTATTACATTAATAATACCAATAACACAAAAAATGAGTGACTTATCACGTAAGCATCAATAATCAATACAGGTAGTGCTTCTATGCACGACCACGCTTTTATTCTTTGTACTTTTTTACTCACAAGAGTAGTTCAACAAGATAATTGGTAAAACTTCCATGATTATTTTTATAAAATATTTTTGTCGTTTTCTCGATCAAATGAATAATTCCGTTCTTGAGGTCCACCAATAATTGTGTCATTACATGAATATTCCCTGATAAAACAAATATTCCCCGACCAATCGAATATAATATGACAACTTGCATTCTTTGCAAAATTTATAAATACTACCCACAATTATAACATTATCTCAAATCCACACCATAATTTTAAAAAAATATTTCGAGAAAATTAAATCTTTATTAATAAAATCTGGGGTCTCACACAGACAAAATATACCGAGGAAATACTTGAAAGAGCTGGTATGACAGGTTGCAAGCCATGTCCCACTCCTGTTGACACAAAGGGGAAACTCAATGTTTCTACTGGAAAGCCTTATGAGGACCCAACTAAATATCGCCGTCTAGCTGGTGCTTTGCAATATCTTACTTTTACCAGGCAAGATATCTCCTATGCGGTTCAACAGGTATGCTTACATATGCATGATCCGAAAGTCGAGCACATGGAAGCTCTCAAGTGTATACTACACTATATTCACGGAACGATTAATTATGGTTTGCATCTGTATAAGTCTAAACTTGACTCTCTCCTTTCTTATATAGATGCTGATTGTGGTGGTTGTCTTGACACGCGTTGCTCCACCTTCGGTTATTGTCTATTCATCGATGACAACCTGATTTCATGGTCCTCTAAACGACAACCCACACTATCTAAATCAAGTGCCGAGGCTGAATATCGAGGGGTTGCCAATGTTGTCTATAAATCGTGCTGGATCCGAAGTTTACTCCTGGAAATTCATTGTCCGGTCCACAATGCAACACTTGTATATTGCGATAATGAAATTTAAATAGATACACTTCGAAGGGGGGGTTGAATAAGTGTAGGCACAAACTATGTTCAATTTTTGTTTTTAATGCAGCAAGCTGGATTAACAAGTTAGGATATTATTGAGTTAGCTGATTTTACTAATGCAGGCAGCTGGATAGAAAAGCAAAACAGACTCACAGAAAGCAATCACACCAACACCGAAATTTTTTACGTGGTTCAACTACTACCCTCTAGAATAGTAGTCTAGTCCACGTCCAATACCAACTAGTATTGGAGACTCACTTTTATTAAACTCTTCCAATTATAATACTGAGTTCGATAATCCCGAACACTTGTGTTCCTGTGCACCTATGCACACTTTAAGCACCTATCTTTCTTTATACTTGATTGTAAGAAATCAGCAATTCAAGACAGATTTATATGCAATATTGACTGAGATAGGAAATGAAAAATACACACTAGAGGTCTAATGATCAAGCAATATATTACTCACCAACTTAAGGCTCTAGTATGAAATGATATGCAAGATGAATGTTTACCGGAATATTTTAGCAGCAGCAACTCTGTTAATCAATGTCTATCTCAATGAAAAACAATCTTGTAGCTTGTAAGCTTATCAATTTCTTTGTATGTTTTTCGTGTCTGTATTTGTTAAAGAGCTTAGTTTATATAGACGTCTCCCAAATAGTTCCGTTGCTAACATTTTGCATGAATCTTAATCTCCTTCGTGAATCATGATATACTTAATTTGTTTTCCATCACAGAGATTCTGAGATATCATGCTATCAGTAACTTTTGACTAAATGATTTCTATTTACAGATTTCTACGGTCCAATTTTTAAAATACCGGAAGTCAACTTCTAGGATTACCATAAATATTCGCTGGCGTGTTTCCATATTACTGAGCATTCATTGGACCGTTAAATTTGGCCAATTGGATTTCTCAAATCATGACCCATGATTTCTGCAGAGTCTGTTGATACATGCACCTTAATTAATTTCCTAGAATTAAGATGCTTAATTTATGAGCATGATCTGTGCAGCGTGAATTAATAGTAAAATCTATAATGTCATTGATTTATGCTTACCTTTTATACCTGCTGGCTGGTGTCCATATCTAACCATATATTTTTGCCCAAGTGAATCACTTTAAATTATGGGGCAAGATTTATGGAGCATGATTATTATATATAATTTGTGGAAAATTATTCAATCAACTCGTTTCCTTAGTCGGTTTGCATGATTTAAGATATGTCAAGTTGATGGTATGATATTTACTAAAATCAATGGGATACCGCCCATGTATATTAGTCAAGATGACTTGTACGTGGTACCAAGTGTGAGAATGCAATTATGTAATGCACATGTTCTAGAGCCTTATTTTGGAAAGCAATAAATGCTAAGATCTTACATATATTCCTAGGACTCAAATTTGTTTTTCTTTCTTCTAGGATGTCTTGGCTTTGTAATTTCTTCCTTGACGTTTTCTGAAGTTCCATATCTTTCCCTGAAATAATATAGCATCAATTAGAAATAATCGAGTCATCATCAAAACATGGAGTGTGACATAAGTCAACATTCTCCCCCTTTTTGATGATGACAATACAATAAATATAGCTCCCCCTAAGATTATACACTTCAGGAGAGTTATGGCTCCCCCTTAGTTCATGCTTACCTTGTACTGCATATGTGCAGTATTTTGATCAACCCTGCAAGTACTGGTTAGGCCTTAACATGTTAAGTAGAAAAGGCAGTAATGAAACACATCCATCATCCATCAAATAATAAGTTTAAACTAACTGTCTTAACAACATAATAAAAATTTAAACAGTCTTAACAGCACAATAAAAATTTAAACCATAGTCTTAATCAAAACAATTGTCTTTGGGGGGCAGGGGGAAGGTTTTAAACCAGAAGTCTTCTCCCCCTTTGGCATCCATCAAAAAGGAAAGGGAAACTAAACGTCGTCCTCCTCAAGGTTGACATGATTGGCCTCGTGAGCTATGAAGTAGGGGGCAGTGAAGGCGATGGTGCATGATCTCTTCCAGGGACATGGTATTGGCAAAGCGGGGTGGTCGAGCAATGAAAGTGGGAGGAGGTAATGGCAGGTCCAGAAAGTCGCCTTGATATTCGGCCATCCAATTGCATTGGGGCCATTCGGGTATGCGCGATTGGACTTGGTCTGCTTACAGTTCCTCACTCAGGTCATTCATGCGTCGCTCGGTGAACTGGTCCAAAGTCCCAACTTGGTTGCTGATGAACTTGAGTTCTGTGCTCAGCTGACAGGCATTACGATTCATCTTGTGTTGGAGGGCTTCAACCATTGCCCTGGTGTGCAGCTCGAAACCAGCTTGGAGGTCAATAAATTCATCTTCAATACTGCGAAACATGGTCTGGAGATCATTACGCCGAATTGGCAATTTGCCTTTTTCAAGGACCGAGAGACGGAGTTAGATGTCTTTGACATCAGAAGTGATTTGGGCTTGATTATCTGCTATGGTGTAAAGGAGAGTCAAAATTTCAGGGGAAGGAGGCAAGGAGATAGGAGGTATGGGTTTAGGTGTATCAGGAACCAGACGGATGAATTTTCCCTTAAACAAGGTGAGAGGAGCCCTTTGAGATAATTTGAGTCTATGGAATCAGTTAAGGTGATACAACCTTCATCATCGAGTGGGATTTGGAAATGAGTGAAGAGTTTGGTAAGGAAACAACTGTAAGGCAAACATTTTTTGGAGTGTTTAACGCAATGGATCATGTGTTTTAGCATCATGAGGGAAAAGTTAAAAGGCTGGCCAGTCATTATTAACGCCACGAGGACTAAATCTTGATACGTGAAGTCTGCTCCACCACCGAGACGGGGGAGGAGATTGTAGTGTAAGAGTTTGTGAAGGACAATGGCAAGGGGGGACACTTCGATGGTTTTTGGAAGAGTGACAGAGGAGACTGTTGAGTCATCCAACACAATGCTGAAAATTTGACTAAGGGAGACAAGGAATAGAGATTGGTCCTTTGAGAGTAAAGGCGAATCCATGGCGGTGTAAGGAATGGAAAGAATACTACCTAAGTCCATGATTGTAAAAAATAGAGATTACCCTTTCACAAAGGAGGTGTAGCAATCACCATTGTTCTCAAGATTTGTATAAAACTGCTGGAGTAATTTTGGATAAGCGACCGAAGGAGGAGTGCTTAAAGAGGATAGACCACATGACTCAAAAAGGCGATGCAGGGGTGAGTTTTGATTGTAAAACATGTCTATTATTTTTCATAGACAAAGGTTTTGTGACATATGGATGACTTAAACCTAAGTTCAAAGTTGTGACCTCTAAAAAAATCATCAGGGATATCATGCAGTGAGACATGGAGAGGGTTTACCGTCAGAGGAAGAGAGCTACGGGACGGATCCTTGAGTATTCTTCGTTTAGTGACCGTGGAGGTCCCAATCGGTGGAGGAGAAGGTAGACTAGCCTCGATTCAAATAGGAGAGAGTCGCTTTGAGATGGTTTGAATAGATGGTTGCTTCCTTTTCAGCGTCGAGTAGTGGGATGAAGGGATTACGACGGTAGAGATATCTCGTCCTCTGAGTCGTCATGTATTTGTCTGGTTCGTCGTGTTTTCATCTTTGCGGTTGGGGTTAGGGAGACGGGAAAGAATGTGATGAGGCAGACGGCGAAGAGAGGGATAGCTTGAATTAGTAAAGTAGAGTTTTACCTTTTAAAAGACGTGTATTCTGAGAGATTTGGGAAGTCGTGATGCCGTATCTTGGGAATGAAGATCTTGGGCGGATTTAATGAGCGTCATTATGGCCTATAGATATCTTGGTATTTGTCTACTTTCCTTAACTCATGCAGATTGTGTTTATATCAGACATATCCCTAGTTCTCTTCTTAATGTACTGAGCCAGATCTTCTCTAAAGGTTTTGTAAAGATATCTCGCTAATTGATGTTCGATTGGGAATGAATATTAATCTTATTAAACCTTTGGACACATTGTCTCTAAGAAAATGGTGACGATCTTCTATGTGTTTTTGTGCGGGAATGTAGTCTTGGATTTTTGAAATATCTATGGTCTTTGGTATTATCACGATTATATGGGAACACTTTCACAAGTAATATCAAAGTCACACAATGTTTGGCGCATCCATAAGATTTGGGAACAACAACTTCCTCTTCGCTAAGTATTCCCCTCTGTAGTGGATAGAAACAACCGTCACGCCTGCTTTCTTGCTATGCCACGAGACAAGACTTTGGCCCAAAAATGTACATGCACCGCTTGTGCTTTTTCTATCAATTTGACAGCCTGCATAGTCAACATCTGAATAGCCCATTAGATCAAAATTATCGCATGTTGGGTAAAACAATCCTAAATTTGTCGTACCACTCAAATATTTAAAAATTCGTTTAAAAACCTGTAAGTGAGATTCTTTGGGTTTGGCCTGAAATCGAGCACATAAATGTACCTTTATCGTACATTATATCGGTCTAAAGCGGGTTAGATAAAGTAGGGATCCAATCATACCTCTCTCAGTATTTTGTTACCTCTACGTCCGTACCTTTCTCATCTGCTGTGAGTTTTATTGATGTACTCATTGGTGTGGACTTTGTGTTTGAATTGTCAAATCCGAATCTCTTTAGTAACTCTTTTGTATACTTGGTTTGATGAATGAATATCCCTTCATGATTTTGCTTAATTTGAAGGCCCAAAAAGTAGTTGAGTTCTCCCATCAAACTCATGTCAAATTCCTTATGCATGCATTTGGAAAACCACTCACAAAGGGAATTATTAGTAGCACCAAATATTATATCATCTACATATATTTTTACAATAATAATATCTTTACTTTGACGTTTAATAAACATAGTGGAGTCGATTTGATAAGAGAAACTTACTTAATCTTTCGTACCAAGCCCTTGGGGCTTGTTTGAGTCCATAGAGTGCCTTCTTAAGTTTGTATATGTAATGTGGGAACTTGTCATGCTCAAATCCAGGTGGTTGTTTTACATATACTTCTTCATTTATGTATCCATTGAGAAAAGCACTTTTGACGTCCATTGGGTGTAGCTTGAACTTTCTGAAACAGGCGAATGCTAGTAGGATACGAATAGACTCCAAGCGAGCTACTGGAGCAAATGTTTCTTCATAGTCTATTCCTCCTTGTTGATTGTATCCTTGAGCAACTAATCTCGCTTTTCGTAATTGTTCCGTATTCGTCAAGCTTGTTTTTGAATACCCATTTAGTTCCGATAATGGACACATCTTTTGGAGCAGGCATCAATTCCCATACTTGACATCTTTTAAATTGTTGAAGCTCTTCTTGCATAGCTAAAAGCCAGCTCTCATCGAGTATGGCTTCTTTGGCATTCTTTGGCTCAATTTGGGATAGGAATGCTATGAAAACACACATGTTTTGAGCTTTTCTTCTTGTTATAACTCTGTCGTTTATGTTTCCAATAATGTTCTCTGGTGGATGGTTTTTGATATATCTTGCTGACTTTGGAAGTTGAATATCATGTATGACTTCTTCAGTAGATTCAGAATTGTGGTCTTGTTGTTCATCCATTTCAGCTGGCTGGATATGCTTCTGATTCTCATATTCAGCTTGCTAGATAGAGTCTAGGTCTTGTTGTTCTTCTATTTCCTCTTCCTGGATTGATTTCATGATCTTGTTGTTTTGCTTTATCTGGTAGGCTGGATTGGCAGCAGTTTCTAATTCTCCTGCATCTTCTTCTTTTTCATTTGGAATATCATGGTTAGATTCGTTAAATTTAATGTGTATAGATTCTTCGATACACATCTTTTGCACATTATAAATCTGATATGCTCTATTATTTTGTGAGTAGCCAATGAATATTCCTGCATATGATCTAGCATCAAACTTGCCTAAATTTCCATTAGTGTTAAGAATAAAGCATTTAGATCCAAACACTTTGAAATAACTTATGTTAGGAAGCGGATTATTTAACAATTCATATGGTGTTTTAGAATAATTGACTAATTAATACTCTATTTAGCACATAACATCTTTGTGTTCACAAACTTCTACCCAAAATTTCTTAGGAAGTTTGCTTTCTTGAATTAGAGTTCTAAATGTTTTCTTGCGTGTTCGATTCTTCCTTTCTACCACTCCATTTTGTTGTGGAGTTCTAGGTGCTGAAAATTCATGGGATATTCCTTTTTGATTACAAAATATGATAAAGTCTTTTTGAAATTCGGTACCATGGTCACTTTTGATTCTAATAAGATTAAGACTATATTTGGTCACCAAATTTTTAATCAGTTTTTCAAACTCCTTAAATGCCTCATCTTTTGTTCTAAGGAATAATACCCATGTATATCTAGAGAAATCATCGACTATTACAAAAGCATAGAATTTTCCATTTAGACTAGCATGCCTTTTAGGTCCAAATAAATCGAGGTGAAACAATTGTAAGGGAGAAGAAGTTGATACCATGTTTTTAGTTGTGAATGACGTTCTTACTTCTTTTCCAAGTTGACAAGGTTCGCAGATACCTTTCTTTTCAAAATTCATTTTGGGTAATCCTCTTACTAGATTTTTTGTTGACAACTTCTTGATTAGATCCATATGAACATGTCCCATCCTTCGATGCCATAGATTTGCTTCATCTTGAATGGTTGCAAGGCATAACTCTTCTTCCTGTTTCTCAAAATCAAGAGTATATATATTCCCTTCCCTTTGGGCAACTAGAGCAGCTTTGTTAGTACCATGTGAAATTGTACATTTATCTTTTTCAAACTTTACTTGATGACCATTATCCATTAATTGACTAACACTTATAAGATTGAATTCTAGACCATTAACAAGATGAACATTATTAATGTTGACCTTACCATTACCGATTTTACCTTTCCCAATTATTTTGCATGATCGATTATCACCGAATGTAACAGTTCCATGTTTCTTGTTGACATTTAGTTTCACGAACTTAGATTTGTCTCCCGTCATATGACGTGAACATCCGCTATCAAGGATCCACTTTTGAGACGATACTTTGGCTTTAAGGTAAACCTGTATGAGAGAGATACAATTTATATTTTTGGTACCCGTATCTTTTTAGGTCTACTTGTGTTAGTTGACATCAAATCACTTTTCTTAATCCATACGGTTTTACTTAAACTTTTCTTTCTTGAGCAGTTTATCTCTAGATGTCCTTTAATGCCACATTTTTTGCAAGACGTAAAAGGTGTGCAGTAATTCAATTTGAATGATGATTTAGATTTTATCATTTCAACTTCTTTTCTATGAGTTGGACTGTAGCCTATGCCTTGTTTATTGTAGCTGGGTCTTTGTTTTCCTAGCATAACATTTAAGTTTTCTTCCCCATTAACAAATTTAGCTAGTGAGGTTTTTAAAGACTCTATTTCCTTTTGTAGGTTATTAGTTGGAGGAGTTTTATTACTAGATTCATCGCCAAAAGCATCAATGAACACATCTCTCATCTCTATCTCCTTTTTTAATTTTTCAACTTCATTATTTAGATGTTTAACCTTGTTGAACAATATTTTATTGAAATTTTCTAAATAATCATTTTTTGCTGATAAAATCTTTTCCTCATTCGTGTGTGTAGATTTTTCAAAATCTTTCTTTTCATCTATGAATGCTTCCACTTCGCTCATTAGTATGTTTACTAGATCTTTTAAGTACATATTTTTTTTTAATTTTTCATTTTCTTGTTTCAAAGTAATACTGTAAGACCCCGAAATTTTTTAAATAAAAAAGGAATTTCCTTTATTTATTATTTTGAAATAGTAAGGGTTGATTTGATTAATGTGGATAGTAAATGGTTAAATACATAAATATTTCAAAATAAGCAAGTGGTTATAAAATATTCATTTTGTCGGGAATATTAGTTTGGTCGTGGAATATTAAATCTTTGTCGGGAATATTAGTTTGGTCGTAGAATATTAAATCTTTGTCGAGGAATATTAAATGCACCACTGCCAAGCGACCCATGTGTGGGCCCCATAACGGAAAGCGATTGGATGAGGAAAAGCGACAAAGTTTGGGTGGTAATAAATAACGGGCGTAGTTATTCTGAATTAAGATCGTAGTTATTACTGATTAAGGCCATTGGAATACCCTGGTTAAAATACGATGTCTGGCGTGGTTGCATAGTAGCACCGGTATTGCACAAGATTGTTGAATTATTGATCCTTACGTAAGAAGGCACTACTTTCAATAATTTTCACAGTGAGTTCTTATGCTCAATATTTTATTTTATTGATTCAATAATTCTTTGCGTTGATATTTTATATTATTCTTTGTTTTGAATAATTGCCATCGCATGATATTTCCCATTATCGGATCAATAATTCATATTATTTGAATAATATTATTAGATAACATTATTGGCAATGTCTAGAAAGTTACATCTAAGGAGAGGTTTGGTCACCTAATTGCGCCCTTGATGAAGAAATTCTTATTGGAAAGCCCCTCTTTCTGAGGAACGACTGGTTGTCATAAATGTGATTACGTAATATTATTTGTGAATAATTAATTATTGATTCATATGATAAGGAAATATTTATTTTATATGAATATAAATGATGGATTTATTTATGTGGTTATTAATGAAGGAATTAATGTTGAGGTGTTTTATCGTATTTTATCGGATTGGAGGTATTAAAAAATCAAATCGAGGTTTTGAGATATATTGCGGGGGTTATAATTTTTAATCCGATAGTTGGATCATTGTAATTTTTGGATATGTTATACATACATAAGTTGAGTATATGTCCACAAATTTTGAACCGTTAAAATGAACGAATGATTTGTTATGAATTTTAAGAGGTGACCGATTCGGAAATTAGGTTTATAATTGATTTTGGTGGAAAATTCTAGAATTGAGTGGGCCCCACTTGTGGTTGGTGAAAAAATGTGCTGAATTTTATTTCAAATGTGGTGGGTGGCAATAGTAGCGAGTAAAGCCATCGGTGTGGTCAAGTCTGGCTTCTACGGGCTAACATTTTCCTATAAATAGAGGGCTAAGTTAGAATTGAAAATCACACCGAAACAAAGTTTTCTCTCTTTCTCTCTATATTATTGAGCGTATTTTGTGAGTATTTAGATACTTTGAGAGTTCTTTGTTAAATCTACAAGTTTCATTCAAAGATCACTTCCGACCTTTCCTTCCGGAAATCTTGATTCTTTGAGGTAAGGGATGTTATTTTCTTCTCAAATGATATTATTTCTTCAATATCATTATCTTTGAAATATTGGTTGGAACTTTTATCAAATTTGGAACTTTTTCATGCCTCGGAGTTACTTATTCATGAGTTACTATTCACGATTACTATTCATGAGTTACTATTCACGAGTTCTTATTCACGAGTACTATTCATGAAGCGTGAAAATGTTTTTTGTGGAATTTCTATCTTTTGGTGTCGGAGTTACTATTCACGTATCTGGCCTTATTCACGTGATCTGACACTATTCACGAATACGGCCTATTATTCATAGAAAAATGAAAATTTTTCTTTTAAATCTAAAATATCTATTACGGATACTAGCTTTGATTGTATCCATGTTTTGATCATTCTTGAATTTTACTTCACTATGATTATTTATGAAGTATTTTTGAACTCGGATTGTTTAAAAGTACGAATCCTTAATATTTGTCATTTTGTTTCAATTGGATTCGTTCTTTAAAAGTATTTTCATCATCCTCGGTCTTAAATGATGATAGTATTGAATATCTTTGGCTGTGAAAAGCAAAGATGAATGATTTCTGAAGAATATCTTTAAATTTGTAGTGCAAAGATGAATGATTTCTGAAGAATATCTTTGGCCTTTAGTGCAAAGATGAATAGGTGTTTAAATGAATATGACCGACTGATGAATATCTTTAGCCTTTAGTGCAAAGATGAACAGGTGTTTAAATGAACATGACCGACTGATGAATATCTTTAGCCTTTAGTGCAAAGATGAGCAGTGTTTAAATGAACATGACCGATCGATGAATATCTTTGGCCTTTAGTGCAAAGATGAGCAGTGTTGAGATGAACATAATGGATGATGAATATCTTTGGCTTTAGTGGTGCAAAGATGAATATTTGATTTGAGATGAATATTGATTGATGTTACGGGGGATAAAATATTGATGATGGACCGTTAAATTCATAGATTATAGTAGATTTCATTCTCTACGTAACTCTTACATGAATTATTATTTCATTGCGAAATATTGATCCGAAACTTGTTGTCTATTGTATTCTATCGATTTTTCCTGTTGGAGACTAACGATAATTTGTTGTATATTATCTTAGTCATAACATTCTTCTTTGGCTAGTTGAGCTCACCCTTTTCCTTGTTGTTCCATTTTTCTTCTCGGGAGGCGAGAATGTAAATGAAGTCTTAGTCGGGGTATGGAATGAAGGTTCTAAAGAGAGTTGTTTAGTAGTCCTCACCATTATTGTAAAATAATGTATCAATAAATGTGATGAGGATTTATTTGAGTATAAATATTGTCTAGAAGATAATATTTGTATTTAAACTCACAGTATATATTGTCGTATTTCACACGACATTTGTATTATTGAAGTTGTAGTTTGCTTCTTGTACCATGTATTTGGCGACTCCGAATGGGTTGGATGGAATGGACCTATTTTGGGGCGTCACGGTTGGTATCGAGCTTAGGGATATGATCTCTGGCGGAGATCGGGAATAGAACTAGGAGGGAGAGGCGAGTAAATCCTTCGCTAGTGTGTCTACCTAAGCTTATTTGTTAGTTGAATCGAGATATATAAGGGATATTATGTGATATATTGATTTCCTTAATTAACCCTTGTTTTATGGCGGTATTTGAGAATGTCGTGAGAATATTAACGATGGAGTAAATGAGACCGTGGAGATGCTGTCTTTACCAACGAGGAGAACGCGTCAACAGTGGTGGCAATGTTCCTCCCGTGAACAACACCATGGAGCGAGATGATGAACGAGGGGATGTTTAGAAGTTTTTGCGGTTCATGCAAAATCGACGAGAGAGACTCGTGTTCAAAATACGAGGAGGAGATGATAGCAATTCACGGGTGGTCACAAATGGCGGTTCAAAGAGTTGGGACCACGAGTGCAGGAAAGCGGATCCGATCATGGCGGAAACATGGGTCAAGCAAATTACCAAGATATTCGATGTCTTGGGATGCGAAGAACAGAAAGTTCCATTCGCTACTTTTATGTTAAAATGGCGGCAGATTCTTGGTGGGAATTTGTGAAGCGTACCCATTCAATTTGCCTTCGGCGTATGTCGTGGGAGACGTTTGAAAGCATTCAATGACAAGTACTTCCACGAAAGTATTAAATCGTATATGAAGGAAGTGGAGTTTATTAGATTGGAGCGAGAATAACATGACGGTGTCCCAAAGATGCGGCGAAGTTGCGGAGTTATCCGGTTTGCACCTCATTTGGTGGAGAATGAGGAACGATATAGCTGGATGTTTACGAGAGGTTTGAAACCGGCGATACGTCGATATCTCATTTCTCATAAATTTTCTCTATTCAGATGTTGTAAGCAAATGGGCTCAGTTATTAGAAGCGAGATAACGAGTACGTTCAACCGAGGGACCATAACCGAGGATCATACCAAAGATAGCGATCATCGAATAACGATAACCAAAGGAGAAAGAAGAATACGGACAAAGGCGGTTTACCACTGGTGGTAATCGTAGCCATGAAAATAGAAGAAGCGAGTCGGGAGGAGATTTTAAAAAGAGGAGATTCAACAACGACCATGTGAAGACGTCGGCCACTTGATGTGGCCCGGTTCCAAGGAGGAGAAAAACCATCGGTCAGTATGTTACAAATGCGGAAAGAGGACATATCGGTCAACCGCCCCTAACAGCTTTAAGGTATGCTATAATTGTGGAAAGGAAGGACATATCGCCGAGATTATGCGATATCGAAACCCGATCCGGTGAATGGTGACTCAAAAGGATGTCCAAGAAAAGTCAAAGTCAACGATTCACGGAAGAGCGTTTGTCGTGTACCGGTCAAAATACGAGGAACCCGAACGAAGTTAGCACGGGTTAGTTAATTATAAATTCTTACGAAGTTTATACCTTACTGAATCTGGGTTCTACCCATTCTTTTATCTCTCTTGCTTTAGCGCTCAACGTTTGAACTTGACTACGGAGAAATTAGACTTTGACCTATTTATGGAGAATTCGTTAGAGAAACTTTCATTACATCCGTTGTTTATAAATCTTGCTTGATTCAAGATTGGCACTATCACATTACACATTAACCTTATTTCTATAGAGATATTTGCTTTTGATGTGATTTTAAGGTTAACTACTCATCATGCCAAATTGATTGCTTTTATAAGGTTGTTAGTTTTCATATTCCTAAGCAACTTTGTTATTCAATTCAAGCAATCAAACCATTGTAATCAAACATTTTCATATCAAGCCATGAAGTCATTCGTTTATTACGGATGTCAAGTTTTCTTAGTCCATGTTATGGATTTGAATAAAGACACGTCGATTTGAATAATATTCTTGTTGTTATTGATTTTTCCCGACGTATTTCACGAAGAATTTCTTGCTTACTCCCAAAGCTTGATATTAAATTTTGTATCGACTTTGAACCCTAAGACAAAACTCATTTCTAAAATCTCATATCGAATGGCTCTATTGAACTTCGGAGTTAAAAATTCAACTATAGGATTTGGTACATGAGCCTTTATCTTGTGACTTCCTTTGTGGAATTCACCTGGCCGACTCTCTGTAAGGGACGTCATATTAGCGCGATAAGTAAATCGATAGGTGTCATTGTGACGTCTTTATCCAAGGTTGGGATATGAGTCACGATTGAGAACAACCTAAGTCGATGTCGAAATGCGTAGTTTTCTAGGCTTAGTTGGTTATTATCGAGATACGTTGAAGGATATTCTCGAATCGCTATTCCATTAACGTGGTGACTCGTAGAGATACAAAATTCGAATGGAGCAAGGAATGTGGGAAGAGCTTGAAGAACTCAAGAGGAGACTCATTTCAAAGACATTTACGACCATGCCATCCTGGAAAAGCGAACGTGGTAGTGGCGTGTTGAGTAGAAGATCGTATACAAATGCGAGTACAATATTGTCAAAGACTCATTTCAGTATAATATACAAATAATAGAGATGGAGATGAAAACTCTAGGTACCCACGTGATGATATCTGAGTGCGTGATGATATACGAGTATAATCGACTTTTAATCGATAAAGTTAAAGTTGTTCAAGCTACACACCGGAGATGATGAATTTGAAGAAGGAGGTGCAAGAAGTTGTTATTTTAAAAGCGAGAATCGGTGAGGTGAGAAAGCTCAAACCTTCGATTTATTAATCCATTTGAAATTCTCGATCGAATAGGAGCTGTGGCCTATAGACTCGTTTTACCACCAAGTATGGCGGCGTGTTCATAACGTTTTCACGTATCGTTGTTACGTAAATATGTGGGACGACCAAAAACCGTCATTGAGTTAGAACCCCACGAGATAGCCAAGACTTAACGTGCGAGGAGTGTACTGTCAAAGATTTTGTAGAGGAAAGAACACGACCTATGTCTCGAGGTTATACCATAAGTTAAAGTTTTGTGGAGAAACCATGCTATTGAGAAAATGACACAGGTGTTGGAAACGAAAATGAAAGCGAGGTATCTTTACCTTTTCAAACACCGGTCGTCGTCCAATTTCGAGGATGAAATTTCATAAGGAGGGAGGTTGTAAGACCGAAATTTTTTAAATAAAAAGGAATTTCCTTTATTTATTATTTTGAAATAGTAAGGGTTGATTTGATTAATGTGGATAGTAAAGGGTTAAATACGCAAATATTTCAAAATAAGCAAGTGGTTATAAAATATTCATTTTTGTTTGGGAATATTCGTTTGGTCGTGGAATATTCGTCTTTGTGGAGAATATTCGTTTGGTCGTAGAATATTAATCTTTGTCGGGGAATATTCGTGATGACAATGACGTACCGACTGTGTGGGCCCCATGTGACTGAAAGCGATTGGATGAGGAAAACGACAAAGTTTGGGTGGTAATAAATAACGTAGCGTAGTTATTCAGAATTAAGACCGTAGTTATTCTGTTACCGCTAAGACCATTGGAATACCGGTGGTTAAAATACTGATGTCTGGCGTGGTTGCATAAGTAGCACCACCGGTATTGCACAAGATTGTTGAATTATTGATCCTTACGTGAAGGCACTACTCAATAATTTTCACGGTGAGTTACTTTATTCAATATTTTATTTTATTGATTCAATAATTCTTTGCGTTGATATTTTATATTATTCTTTGTTTCAATAATTGCCACATCTTACAAGATTTCCCATTATCGGATCAATAATTCATATTATTTGAATAATATTATTAGATAACATTATTGGCAATGTCTAGAAAGTTACATCTTAAGGAGAGGTTTGGTCACCTAATTGCGCGCCAAGAAGAAGAAAATTCTTATTGAAAGCCCCTCTTCTGGAACAACTTTGGTTGTCATAAATGTGATTACAGAATATTATTTGTGAATAATTAATTATTGATTCATATGATAAGGAAATATTTATTTTATATGAATATAAATGATGGATTTATTTATGTGGTTATTAATGAAGGAATTAATGTTGAGGTGTTTTATCGGTATTTTATCGGATTGGAGGTATTAAAAATCAAATCGAGAGGTTTTGAGATATATTATGGGGTTATAATTTTTAATCCGACCGCTGGATCGTTGTAATTTTTGGATATGTTATATATACATAAGTTGAGTATATGTCCACAAATTTTGAACCGTTAAAATGAACGAATGATTTGTTATGAATTTTAAGAGGTGGTGATTCGGAAATTAGGTTTATAATTGATTTTGGTGGAAAATTCTAGAATTGAGTGGGCCCCACTTGTGGTTGGTGAAAAAATGTGCTGAATTTTATTTCAAATGTGGTGGGTGGAAATAGTAGCAGGTAAAGCCATCGTGTAAGAAAGTCAAGTCTCGCTTTACGGGCTTAACATTTTCCTATAAATAGAGGCTAAGTTAGAATTGAAAATCACACCGTAAACAAAGTTTTCTCTCTTTCTCTCTCTATATTATTGAGCGTATTTTGTGAGTATTTAGATACTTTGAGAGTTCTTTGTTCGATCTAAGTTTCATTCAAATCACTTCCTAATCTTTCCTTCCGGCAATCTTGATTCTTTGAGGTAAGGGATGTTATTTTCTTCTCAAATGATATTATTTCTTCAATATCATTATGCTGAAATATTGGTTGGAACTTTTTATCAAATTTGGAACTTTTTCATGTCGGGGTTACTATTCATGAGTTACTATTCACGAGTTACTATTCATGAGTTACTATTCACGATTTTACTATTCACGAGTACTATTCATGAAGCGTGAAAATGTTTTTTTTGTGGAATTTCTATCTTTTGGTGTGTGAGTTACTATTCACGTATACGGCCTTTATTCACGATATCTGACTTATTCACGAATACGGACTATTCAATCAAAAATGAAAATTTTCTTTTAAATCTAAAATATCTATTCGGATACTAGCTTTGATTGTATCCATGTTTTGATCATTCTTGAATTTTACTTCACTATGATTATTTATGAAGTATTTTTGAACTTCGGATTGTTTAAAGTCTGAATCCTTAATATTTGTCATTTTGTTTCACCGGATTCGTTCTTTAAAAGTATTTTCATCATCCTCGGTCTTAAATGATGATAGTATTGAATATCTTTGGCCCAGTAGTGCAAAGATGAATGATTTCTGAAGAATATCTTTAAATTTGTAGTGCAAAGATGAATGATTTACGAGAATATCTTTGGCCTTTAGTGCAAAGATGAATAGGTGTTTAAATGAATACGACCGGATCGATGAATATCTTTAGCCTTTAGTGCAAAGATGAATGTGTGTTTAAATAAACATAATGGCGATTAATATCTTTAGCCTTTAGTGCAAAGATGAGCAGTGTTTAAATGAACATGATCGATCGATGAATATCTTTGGCCTTTAGTGCAAAGATGAACAGTGTTGAGATGAACATGACCGATCGATGAATATCTTTGGCACAGAAGTGCAGATGAATATTTGATTTGAGATGAATATTGATTGATGTTACAGGGGATAAAATATTGATGATGGATCGTTAAATTCATAGATTATAGTAGATTTCATTCTCTACGTAACTCTTCTATGAATTATTATTTCACCGCGAATATTGATCCGAAACTTGTTGTCTATTGTATTCTATCGATTTTTTCCTGTTGGAGACTAACGATAATTTGTTGTATATTATCTTAGTCATAACATTCTTTATTGGGCTAGTTGAGCTCACCCTTTTCCTTGTTGTTCCATTTTTCTTCTCGTGGAGGCGAGAATGTAAATGAGTACTAGTCGGGTATGGAATGAAGGTTCTAAAGAGAGTTGTTTAGTAGTCCTCACCATTATTGTAAAATAATGTATCAATAAATGTGATGAGGATTTATTTGAGTATAAATATTGTCTAAGATAATATTTGTATTTAAACTCATTAAAGATATATTGTCGTATTTCACACGACATTTGTATTATTGAAGTTGTAGTTTGCTTCTTGTACCATGTATTTGGCGACTCAGAATGGGTTGGATGGAATGGACCTATTTTGGGGGCGTCACAAATACTATCAGAAAGATGTACTTTACTAGATTCACCTTCAATTCCCATAAAGCATATTTGCGCTAGTTCATCGTTTGCATCTATTTTCACTTCGGATTCTTCATCATCACTCCATGTTAGAAATGCTTTGTGCTTTTTGAACTCCTTGTTGCCTTGTTTTCCTTTGTTTTTGAGTTGGAAGCAATCCTTTTTGAAATGACCTGGTCGTCCACACTCGAAACATGTTTCCTCGGTTGGCTTTGGTTTGTATATGTTTGTGTTGAAAGAATTTTTCCGCTGATTCTTCCTTTGAAGTAGCCCCTTAAGTCTCCTTGACATCATGGCTATTTCATCATCCGAGTTATTTTTGAGTTCTTCTTCAATTCCTGCATTTAGCGCTAACACTTTCTTTCGAGGAACTTCTTCCTCGTCATCATATATTTTCAATTGATGTTCATATTCTTCTAGTTCACCAAAGAGAGTTAATGTATCCATAGAAGAAATATTGAGGGAATCTTGAAGAGTGGTAATTTTAGATGAAAACCTTTTGGGCATGGCCCGAAGTAGCTTACGATTGATTTTGCTTTGTGGGATTGTCTTGTCAAGTAGCTTTAAGGAATTTAATAGTACTAGAAATCGTGTTTGGGCCATTTTGATCGTTTCCTCTTTTTCCAGTTTGAACAATTCGTAGTCATGCATGAGCATACTTAGCTTGACTTCTCGTACTTTAGATGTTCCTTCATGACTTACAACTAAGGTGTCCCAAATCTCTTTTGATGTGTTACATGATGACACTTTATCTATTTCTTTGATGCAAGATGTCACCGGAGAAGAGTGTTCATTGCCTTTGAATCATATGACACCATGTAAGTTTCAGTTGAGTCCATCTCGAGTAGAGTTTTTGGAGTACCATCATCTTTCCTTGGGATTATCGGTCCATTCTCTACCACCCACCATTCCCATGGGTCTCGTTTTAGATAGATCCTCATCCAAAATTTCCGAAGTTATAGTTTTCAGGTTCCAAAAGAGTAGTGGAGGTCGGTTTGTTGATTGTCCTCGTGATGGCGCTTCAAGTTGTGTCATGTTAGAATCTTTCCTACAAGTCACCTTTAAGACCAAGATAAGTAGAGCCAAGCTCTGATACCAAATGAAATTTAAATAGATATACTTAGAAGGGGGGGTTGAATAAGTGTAGGCACAAACTATGTTAATTTTTTTTTTAATGCAGCAAGCTGGATTACTAAGTTAGGATATTATTGAGTTAGCTGATTTTACTAATGCAGGCAGCTGGATAGAAAAGCAAAATAAACTCACATAAAGCAATCACACCAACACCGAAATTTTTTACGTGGTTCAACTACTACCCTCTAGAATAGTAGTCTAGTCCACGTCCAATACCAACTAGTATTGGAGACTCACTTTTATTAAACTCTTCCAATTACAATACAAGTTCCAATAATCTTAACACTTGTGTTCCCTGTACACCTATACACACTTAAGCACCTATGCTTTCTTTATACTTGATTGTAAGAAATCAGCAATTCAAGACAGATTTATATGCAATATTGACTGAGATAGGAAATGAAAAATACACACTAGAGGTCTAATGATCAAGCAATATATTACTCACCAACTTAAGGCTCTAGTATGAAATGATATGCAAGATGAATGTTTACCTGAATATTTTAGCAAAGAAAGAACTCATTAATCAATGTCTATCTCAATGAAAAACAATCTTGTAGCTTGTAAGCTTATCAATTTCTTTGTATGTTTTTCGTGTCTGTATTTGTTAAAGAGCTCAGTTTATATAGACGTCTCCCAAATAGTTCAGTTGCTAACATTTTGCATGAATCTTAATCTCCTTCGTGAATCATGATATACTTAATTTGTTTTCCATCACAGAGATTCTGAGATATCATGCTATCAGTAACTTTTGACTAAATGATTTCTATTTGTAGATTTTTACGGTCCAATTTCTAAAATGCCGGAAGTCAACTTCTAGGATTACCATAAATATTCGCTGGCATGTTTCCATATTACTGAGCATTCATTGGACCGTTAGATTTGGCCAATTGATTTCTCAAATCATGACCCATGATTTCTGCAGAGTCTGTTGATACACGCATTTAATTAATTTCCTAGAATTAAGATGCTTAATTTATGAAAGCATGATCCGCAATGTGTGAATTAATATTAGAATCTATAATGACATTGATTTATGCTTACCTTTTATACATTGGCTTGTGTCCATATCTAACCATATATTTTTGCCCAAGTGAATCACTAGAATTATGGGGCAAGATTTATGGAGCATGATTATCGCTATATAATTTGTGGAAAATTATTCAATCAACTCGCTTTCCTTAGTCGGTTTGCATGATTTAAGATATGTCAAGTCGATGGTATGATATTTACTAAAATCAATGGGATATCTACCCATGTATATTAGTCTGGCAAGTGACTTAAAGACGTGGTACCAAGTGTGAGAATGCAATTATGTAATGCACATGTTCTAGAGCCTTATTTTGGAAAGCAATAAATGCTAAGATCTTACATATATTCCTAGGACTCAAATTTGTTTTTCTTTCTTCAAGATGTCTTGGCTTTGTAATTTCTTCCTCGACGTTTTTGAAGTTCCATATCTTTCCCCAAATAATATAGCATCAATTAGAAATAATCGAGTAATCATCAAAACATGGAGCGTGACATAAGTCAATGATAATGTGAGTGCGATATACCTCTCCTAATCCAAAGACAACATCAACGCACTAAACATATTGAGATGGACATTCATTTTGTTCGTGAAAAGGTAAA